>JASVEL010011932.1:600000-803464 GCA_032618575.1 Nicotiana noctiflora
CTCGCTGCACTGGTGGTCAAATAGTACCTTCAATAGATCAAATTTCATCTCAAAAGTTAGGATACTGTGACATGTTTCACGTTGAGAAGTTTCTAGAAGAACATGGTACAGCTGGAGAGAGTGGAAAGAAACTGGTAAAGACGCTGATGTACTTTGAAGGCTGTCCAAAGCCACTGGGATGCACCGTAAGTTTCTTATAATTTACAAGAACAATAAGAACATAGGTAGAAGTATATATTGACTTGCTATGATCTAAACAGTTACGTGAAACCTACTTTTTTAAAATGACCATGTCTCAGGTATTACTCCGTGGTGCAAATGGGGATGAGTTGAAGAAAGTGAAACGTGTGGTTCAATATTCTATTTTCGCTGCTTATCATTTGGCTTTAGAAACATCCTTTCTTGCTGATGAAGGAGCCTCTCTTCCTGAACTTCCTTTGAATTCTTCGATAACAGTTGCACTGCCAGATAAACCATCAACATTCGACAGATCCATCTCAACTATTCCTGGTTTTACGATTCCTGCCAGTGAAAAAACTCAAGGGCCGCTATCTGTTAGTGAGCCACAAAGGTCAAAGAGTGTTCCGGCAGCAGACCTGGTCAAGGCTGCCAGCATTTGTGCTCAGAAAATGTGTGCCTCAGAGTTTCCAGGCTTCTGTACCACTAAAAGCACACTTTCTTCCTTCTGCAAGCCCTTTCTTTATAGTGAGTCTCACAGAGGTATTATGGATATGATGGAGAGTTCTCGGGCAAAGGCATCAGTAGTCAACGATGTCCAAGATACCCAAGGATACAAGTTTCTTTCTACTGGTTTTGATCCTTCACAGGAAGTTGAACAAGACATGTTGTCACAGAATGTTCAAAATGATTTCAATGCTATGGATGTGAACCAAAGTGGTTCGCAACTAGATGGGAAAAATGGTCCTGATGAACTGAAGTCTTCAAAGGAAGAGTTTCCGCCGTCTCCATCTGACAATCAAAGCATTTTAGTTTCCTTATCATCCCGGTGTGTTTGGAAGGGAACTGTCTGTGAAAGGTCTCATCTCTTTCGGATTAAATACTATGGGAACTTTGATAAGCCGTTGGGTCGTTTTCTACGAGACCATTTATTTGATCACGTAATTTCTCTCCTCCCTTTCCTTATGTTGTAACATTACTGATATGCTTAAGATGACTTAAAGGATCTTCACTAATTTTTTTCTCTTCAATATGTATTCTCAGAGTTACAGGTGCCGTTCATGTGAGATGCCTTCAGAAGCGCATGTTCAGTGTTATACTCACCGACAGGGTACTCTAACTATTTCTGTTAAAAAGCTGATGGAAATTTTTTTGCCTGGTGAAAAGGAAGGGAAAATATGGATGTGGCACAGGTGCCTTAGATGTCCACGGGATAATAAGGGCTTTCCTCCAGCAACTCGAAGAGTAGTGATGTCTGATGCTGCTTGGGGCTTGTCCTTTGGGAAGTTTCTAGAACTTAGTTTTTCAAACCATGCAGCTGCAAGTAGGGTGGCAAGCTGTGGTCATTCATTACATAGAGATTGTCTTCGCTTTTACGGGTATGGTCTTACTCTCTTGGTAGTATGAAGCACTTCACATCAGGAGTGTTGCAATCATCTGCTGTCCTTCTTGGTCATGCATAATATTTAATATGTTGGCATGATTTTCTGGTGTTAATAGTCAAATCATGTTTGACCAAGCTATGATGATACTATATATGTATTCAGTGGGATCTGACATGACAGGAAAACATTAGTGCCTTAAGTAGTTGAGTATGTTTTGCAATATTCATTTTGGAACTTTTGCAGCTTTGGGAAGATGGTTGCTTGCTTTCGCTATGCATCCATTGATGTTCACTCAGTATACCTTCCTCCCTCAAAACTGGATTTCTACTATGAGAATCAGGAATGGATACAACAAGAAGTTACTGAGGTGCGAAGAATGTGGCTTTGGATTTTTAGTAGCTGCGATCTAATCTCATCCTGTACTGACTTAATGGTTTAATATAAGCAGGTCATCGGTCGAGCTGAACTTTTGTTTTCTGATGTTCTGAATGCGATTCGGGTTTTGGCGGAGAAAAGATCTGGGAGACAACTTAACAGACGTCAGATTGCTGATTTGGAAGGGATGTTGCAGAAGGAGAAAGAAGAATTTGAGGTATGGATCAGTCAATTGGACTTGTGAATAGTGTTCGGTGATCACTAATTGACCACTGTGTAGCCTATGTGGTCCTGCAGAAATTATTACTAATTTATTTTCTCTCCCTACCTCCACCTCTCTGTGTTTGTTGGATGTTTACGACTAGAAATTGCACTTGAGTCTTCCACTTGTTTTCTCTTCAGTTGAGCTATCAGTGACCTCTCTGAAAAATAGGTCTCTTTAGAATTGCCTATGTCGGTTCGGTTGCGGGTTTATAACCTTGTCATGCTTGTGGAAGACTGCTGTCGATTTGTCTACTAACACTGGTTTGACGCATCAAAAAATGTATTGCTTGCTGTTGTTGTTAAACATTTGCATGATTGTTGAACTTAATATGTGTATCATGATCTTAATGACCGGTAAATTAACAGTTAAACTGAAATTCTCATGGGGCTTAGTATCGATGTTATTTTAAAAGATATTTCTAACTTGTTTTTAATATTAGCAGGAATCCCTCCAGAGAATTCTTATGAAGGAAGTGAAAAAGGGGCAGTCCGTTGATATTTTGGAGATTAATCGATTGAGAAGACAGCTTCTTTTTCAATCTTACGTTTGGGACCATCGTCTAGTATATGCAGCCAGTTTGGATGAAAAGACTCATTGGATTAATGGAGATGTGGCCTCTTCGGAACCTGAGAAACCGTTGATTTGTAATGATAGGTTCACTGATCTAGATAATCCCGCTGATTCAAGCAAATATCCTAATAACTCTGAATCTGCAAATTTCGAGGCTGGTGGAAATACGGATGAAGAAAAAAGTTTTAGCCAAAAGAGTCATGTGGATTCTGTTCATCAAGAATCGGTGGTTGGTTTTGATGCTAATTGTGCAATAGAAAAACCACCTGGTCTTCCTGTTGCAACAAAAAGTTTCTGCAGAACACATCCTGCAGAATCCATATTACAGGGGCGCAGAGCACTATCCGATGGGCATTTCCCGAACATGGAGAGCTTGTCAGATACTCTTGAGGCAGCCTGGACGGGCGAAACAACTTCCGCTGTTGGAATGCTGAAGGCTGGTATGACGGATACTTTGACAACTGGAGTGGCAGAAAAAGTAAATACTGAAGACCATTGGGATGAAGAGAGTGGAACTAAGATGTCTCAATCTCCTCCTCTATTATCCTCTAAAGGCTCTGACAATGTGGAAGACTCTGGGAGCTGGTTAGGTATGCCTTTTATTAGCTTCTATAGGACACTGAACAAAAGCTTTTTACCAAGTGCTCAGAAATTGGATCCACTCGTTGGATATAATCCAGTATATGTTTCTTCATTTCGAGACTCAGATGCCCGAAGTGGTGCAAGATTGCTTCTGCCAGTTGGGGTTAGTGATACTGTTATACCAGTGTATGATGATGAGCCCACTAGTATTATATCTTATGCACTAGCATCACATGACTATCATGCTCAACTATCCGATGAACTTGAGAAATCTAAGGATGCTACTATGGACTCAAACTTTTCATTTCAGTCACTGGATTCCAGTAATCTGCAGTCCACTCAATCAATTGATGAAATGGTTTTAGAATCCTACAGAAGTCTTGGATCTATGGATGAGAGTATCTTGTCCTTGTCCATCAGTCGCAGCTCTTTGGATTTGGATCCACTCTCATATGCAAAGACACTGCATGCTAGAGTTTCTTTTGCAGATGATGGATTAGTAGGGAAAGTGAAGTACACAGTGACCTGTTATTATGCAAAACGTTTTGAAGCCTTGAGAAGGATATGTTGTCCATCGGAGATGGAGTTCATAAGATCTCTTAGCCGCTGTAAGAAGTGGGGAGCCCAAGGAGGCAAGAGCAACGTTTTCTTTGCTAAAACATTAGATGAACGATTTATTATCAAGCAAGTCACTAAGACAGAGCTGGATTCTTTTATGAAATTTGCTCCTGAATATTTCAAATATCTTTCTGAATCAATTAGCACAGGGAGTCCAACTTGCTTGGCAAAAGTTGTGGGGATCTATCAGGTATATTATTAGTTGACTACTTCAGCTTCCCAAATTTGTGATTAAGATTTATAAAGCTCTTTGTGACAGAAGTTGCAACACTAACAATGACCTGATTGCTGTCAATCCAGATTTCTTTTTACGATTATTATTATTTGGACAAAATAAGTAGTGAATTTACCTTTTCTAAAAAATAAGTAGTGAATTTAGACTTTATTCGTGAGGCAAAGATGAGTTTTACTTCGGGGAAATAGGGTAGATAATATGGATTCCTGATTTATGAGGTGTGAGATTAGTATTTGCTTTCTTTATCATCAGCTACTAACTCTAAAGACAGATGTAATAGGGTAGATAATATGGATTCCTATTAAAAACATGGCCTCTTTGGTGAATGGACCATAAAGCATGGAGTGCATATCTGCTGCTTCAGGGAACAGTCTTTGTTTTGCAAATGGTTACTAAAATAACAAGTTCTTCATTATTCCTCTCTGCTATTTTGGCTAGTCACAGGGCTGCCGATTGTGGAATTTATTTTCTTATCAGGCCATTTATTGTATTTATTTCTTGTTTTGTGTGAAGGTATCGTCAAAGCATCTTAAAGGAGGAAAGGAATCCAAAATGGATGTGCTTGTTATGGAGAACCTTCTTTTTGGGAGGAACCTGACGAGGCTTTATGACCTGAAAGGTTCTGCGAGGTCTCGTTACAATCCCGACTCCAGCGGAAGCAACAAAGTCTTGCTGGATCAGAACTTGATTGAGGCAATGCCAACTTCACCTATTTTTGTTGGAAACAAAGCAAAAAGACTTTTGGAGCGAGCTGTCTGGAACGACACTGCTTTTCTTGCCGTAAGTTTGTGATGTTCTGTGCTTACATACGGTGAATTTACTGTCAACTACTATGCACCTATTGTGGTTGGATCATGTAACAGTTACCTACATGGTCCATCAAAAGTTTCATACTGCAGTTGATTCTAATATCAATTCAGGACAAGTTAGTTTTTATACGGCACTAGGATTTGGTGTGTGTGTTGGGGGGGGGGGGGGGGGTAGGGGAAAAAAACACCTTCCTTAACCATAAGGAGTTGATCTAGTGATTGGTGGTCAACCAGAACCTGGGTGGGGGGTTTTCTTGGGGTTGAGGGGGGGGGGGGGCCTGTTTGAGACTGAACCAACCTTATCATTCCTTTCTCCCCATTTGCGACACCTAAAACTAACAACAACAACAACAACCCAGTATATTCCGACCCTCGGCGCATGGAAAAAAAGGCAAACAAAAACAAAAATAAAAACAAAAACAAACACCGCATTAGTTACTCCAGCATACATCTCATAAAAATTATCTAAACATAAGATGCATGTGTACCATAAATAAACAGACATGCAAAGATATCAAAACAGTAACTACCCGAAATGACTACCAAAAGAGAACACAAACTAATCATCTATGGGCGGCCCTACCACGCCTCACATCCCGGGAAAGGAGTATGAAAAATCTAGAAGCCCCTATCCTACAACCCTGATACTAGACCTCCAGACTTTCCTATCAAGGGTCATGTCCTCGGAAATCCGCATCCTGGCAATGTCCTGTCTAATTACCTCTCCCCAGTATCTCTTAGGCCTCCCTCTGCCTCGCCTCACACCGACCACCGCTAGCCGCTCACAACTCCTCACCGGGGCGTCGGGGCTTCTCCTCCGCACATGCCCGAACCACCGAAGTCTTGCCTCTCGCATCTTCTCATCCACTGGGGCCACCCCCACCTTCTCCCAAATAACTTCGTTCCTAATCTTATCTAACCTGGTAAGCCCGCACATCCACCTAAGCATCCTCATCTCCGCCACTCATCCTCTGAACGTGAGATTTCTTCACCGGCCAACACTCCGTCCCATACAGCATGGCAGGTCTAACCACAGCTCTATAAAACTTCCCCTTGAGTTTCTGTGGCACTTTCTTATCACACAAGACTCCTGATGCAAGCCTCCACTTCGACCACCCCGCCGCTATACGGTGAGTGACATCCCCGTCTATCTCTCCGTCCCCCTGGATCACCGATCCAAGGTATCTGAAACTATCCTTCTTGGCTATGGCCTGAGATCCAATCATCACGCTCCCTCCCACTTCGCTCGACTCGGCGCTAAATTTGCACTCCAGATATTCTGTCTTAGACCTGCTTAGTTTAAACCCCTTAGACTGGAGAGTCTGTCTCCATTCCTCTAGCCTCTCGTTAACACCGACCCTCGTCTCGTCTACCAGGACTATGTCATCAGCAAATAGCATACACCAAGGAACATCCCCTTGAATATGCCGCGTCAAAGCATCCATCACCAAGGCAAACAAGAGGGGCTAAGCGCAGATCCTTGATGAAGCCCCATAACCACCGGGAAATGGTCTGAGTCGCCACCCACTGTCCTGACCATGGACTTAGCTCCATCGTACATGTCCTCGATTACTCTGATGTAGGCTTCCGGCACGCCCTTAGCCTCCAGGCACCTCCATAGTACCTTCCTATGGACCTTGTCGTACGCCTTCTCCAAGTTGATAAACACCATGTGCAGGTCCTTCTTCATATCCCTGAACTGTTCCACCAATCTCCTGACAAGGTGGATAGCTTCTGTAGTGGACCGGCCCGGCATAAAACCGAACTGGTTCACGGAAATAGATGTCGACTCCCTCACCCTCGCCTCAACCATCTGCTCCCATACTTTTATGGTGTGACTAAGTAATTTGTTGCCCCTATAATTGTTACAATACTAGATATCCCCTTTGTTCTTATACAAGGGCACGACTGTACTCCACCTCCACTCCTCCGGCATCCTCTTAGTCCTGAAGATCACATTGAGCAACCTAGTCAGCCACTCCACACCTGTCCTAGCCACGCATTTCTAGAACTCCACCGGGATCTTGTCCGGCCCGGTCGCTCGACCCCTACTGATCCTACGCAAATCCCCCACGACCTCTTCCACCCTAATGCGCCTGCGATACCCTAGGTCTCTATGACGCTCTGAATGCCCCAGTCCCCTAGTTCTATGGTTTGGTCCCCCTCCTCTTTGAGAAGGTCTCGAAAGTACGCCCGCCATCTCTGTTTGACTTGAGATTCCCCCACCAGGACTCTACCATCTTCATCCTTGATGCACAAAACCTGGTCCAGGTCCCGCGTCTTCCTTTCCCTTGCTTTGGCTAACCGAAATAACTTCTTGTCCCCGCCTTTCTCCCCCAATTGCTCGTACATGCGGCCAAAAGCCGCATTTTTAGCCTCTGTGACCGCCATTTTTGTTTCTTTCCTTGCCACCTTATATATCTCCCTATTCACCCGCCTTTCTTCCTCGCTCGTGCTCCTTTCCAACTTCGCAAAAGCAACTTTCTTCACCTCTACTTTTCCTCGCACTACTTCGTTCCACCACCAGTCGCCCTGATGTCTGCCTAGATAACCTTTGGTTACCCCAAGCACATCCCGCGCTGCCTTCCTAACCAGATTCGCCGTCTCTGACCACATTGCGTCTGCTACCCCAGAACTTCTCCAAGCTCCACCCTCGACTAACCTTCTCTCCAGCTCCTGGGCTTTCTCTTTAGTCAGAGCACCCCATCTAATTCGCAGTTGGCCCCGAGCACCCCTCTGCTTCTTCTTCACCCAGATTCCGACATCCATCACTATGAGTCTATGAAGGGTTGAAAGGGATTCTACCGGAATAACCTTGCAGTCCCTGCACAGACCTCTATCGCTCCTTCTAAGAAGGAGGTAATCGATTTGAGTCCTCGCCGTCGAACTTTTGAAGGTGACCAAATGCTTCTTCCTCTTCTGAAATGTCGAGTTAGCAATCAGAAGCTCGGAAGCCCTAACGAACTCCAACAGCGCAGAGCCCCCTCCGTTCCTAACCCCAAGGCCAAAGCCACCATGCACCTCGTCATAACCACTAGCATCTGCCCCAATATGGCCATTAAAGTCCCCTCCAATGACCAACTTCTCGGATTGGGGAATACTATGCACCAACTCATCCAAGTCGTCCCAAAAACGCCTCTTGACCTCCTCATCTAAGCCCGCATGCGGTGCGTAGGCGCTGATGACGTTGAGGACGCAACCCCCGACACCTAAAACTAAATAATTAAATAAATAAGATTATGACGGGAACAAAGATGTTATTTGGGGTTCAGTTTCCCAACTCCAAACTCTTCTATTCATAAAGATTAAGTTGGGGATGTTATTTAGACCTTTGCTTTCCCTCCAAATAAGGATTCAGATGTCTGCCTTTTGCAAAGGCCTTCATCTTCGTCCCACCTAAGGCTCAGTTAGGGCGTGAAGAAAAAAAGGAAAGGAAAGAGCTAGCATGTCAAAAATTTCCACGTTTTTGGGTGTGTGCATTTGTTAATTATGAAAGTGGTTGAGATCTTTTCCACTAGAAACAATATCCTCCGAAGCAAGTCAGTCCTGCAAAAAGAAAGCGCAGAACTTGAAGGAAAGTGCTAATTCCCCTTCCCTTTCAAATAAAAACATACAAGAAAGTTTACTCCTTTCCTAATTTGCTTTGATTTTCTCCAGAAATATATATATTCTTTTTTGACATCCAAATGAAGACCATTATGCTATTAGATATGTTACCATTCTTATAAGCGGCATATAAGTTTACTTTCTAGCAAATTCCTTCTGTGGTCAGGATTAGTGAGGTTTGGACTAACTGAGTTAATTATCTTTGCAGTCAGTTGATGTGATGGATTACTCACTATTGGTCGGGGTTGATGAAGAGAAGCATGAGCTTGTTCTTGGGATTATTGACTTCATGAGACAATATACGTGGGATAAGCACCTTGAGACATGGGTTAAGGCCTCTGGGATCCTTGGTGGACCCAAAAATGAGTCGCCCACTATAATCTCACCTAAGCAGTACAAAAAGAGGTTTCGCAAGGCCATGACCACCTATTTTCTCATGGTCCCAGATCAATGGTCACCACCGTCTATCATTCCCAGCAAATCACAGACTGATTTATGTGAAGAGAACATGCAAGGTGGATGATCTGCCGGGTGATTTGTAAATCTGTTTGTATAATGAAGCACATAATTGGGTTTCTTGCATTGGGATCCCAGGTTCATACATCCCCTATATTTTCGATTCCCATTCTTTTGGAACGCAGTTCCAGTTCATTCTCCCTAAAGTGGGAGAACACACGATTTCTTGTCAGAGCACTTTGTAAGAGGCTTGTATTTAAGTGAAAAGTCTCCATTATATAGAATTTAGGTGGCCCTCCGTGGAAATATTTTTGTAAATCTTTTTCTGTTCATTACAATTTTCTTTGGGGTGTAAAATCCAAGGTATACATGAGTTCCGAAGGATCATTGGCAATTTTATACAATGCATGATTTTGGAGCAGTTTAGCTGGTGTAGTTTCAAGTGTATCGCGATCCTTTCATCTGAGTAATTTTTGTAATTGTCATTTTGAAAGGTGAATCTTTTTACCATTGGTTTGATCTCCATTTTACTGTATATTTTTTTAATAGAAATGGAATTAACCTTTTAGAGGCTGGACTTCAATTTTTTCTGTTCCAAATGGTTAAAGAAGTAATTGTAGCGCCATTACATATCTCATACTTAAATTCAAAACTGAAGCTTGTAAATCTTTAGTCTTACCCAACCCAGTTTATTTATTCTGTGTAATAAGTAGTGAGGTGAAAAGCATAAGAGAGAAAAGGCGATTGAAACAAAAAAAAAGGATGAAATGGGAAAATTAATTCTTATACTTAAGTTCGGACTTATATACACCATACTATTAGAACAACTGAAACAGGTAAGCTTCGACACTGAAACACGATCGCTGTTTTATTGTGTTATTGTCAGAAGTATTAAAGTGCTGATTGAGCATGAGAATGAGTTGAGAATTCACAAGAATCTAATTGAACTCAACAGAATCAGCTATATGAAGCCAGCATCTTTGGAGGAGCTCTATGATTTCTTCATCTCTGCACATTTTACACAAGCACAACTCATAATAAATAATTTATAGTATATCCTTTCACAGATGGATTTAATTGCTAAAGGCCAAATACATATACAACTCATTTAACTTCACACAATTTTTCATTTTGGCACTCTATCTCTTCTTTGTTCCATTTTGGCCCTTCAACTCTATTTTATATGTTTCATTTTGCCCTTTCTTATGTTCCACTTTAACACAAAAGCTAAAATAAGTATAAAAATATCGCTTGTGTATACACAAATATGAGGTGTAATAAATATCTAATTAAATGTTGTCACCTGGTTTTTAATCCATATCAAACGGGTCAATACTAAAATACCTCAACACAACCATATTTTTTGTGGTTTATTTCATCAAATTGGGCAAGTATGAAAGGTTTGAAACTTAGAGAATGAAAATGGGGCAATAGTGGATGAAAAAATACGGCTGGGTTCGAGTATTTTAGTATTGATCCATTTTGCATGGATGAAAAAATAAGGTTACAACATTTAATTGGATATTTATTACACCTTACATTGATTTTAACTTTTGTGTTAAAGTGAAATATAAGAAATAGAATTGGAGGGCCAAAATAAAACATATAAAGTAGAATTGAAGGACCAAAATAAAAGGAGGCAGAGATAGAGTGTCAAAGTTAAATAATGGAACCAAGTTGAATGTGCCGTAGATGTATTTGACCATTGCGATTAGTACACATAAAATATAATTATTATAGTTACGTACCTTGAATTAGAAGAAAACCTTGGCAATTGGTGGCAGTAACGAGGACCTTCATCATATCCTTCACAAGTGATTTCTCCATTCGCGTCTCTATAACAAACTATGCCCGTTGACTGATCTTCAAATACCTATCAAAGTAAATTAATTAGTAAAAATTGTTAACTCCATCGACTAATATGACTTGGAGCCAGAGGCGGAGCTAGGTGAACTCAAGGAGTTCAGTCCAATCCACTTTTTTCAAAACTTAAAGTACTAAGTAAATACGAAAAATTAAATTCTATTTTTGCATATAGAATTTTTGGACATTTGGAGCATACAAAAGATGAGAAGGAAAACCTTTAGCTTTTGGTTGGAAGGTGATCTGATCTGAAGAGGACTAGTGGTATCTCTAGCTTTGATTGAAGAATTATGATTGGTTGAACGAACCATAATTCTTTGTGAAAGTCTTTCCTTTTTGGTTGAAGATGATTTCCCAACTAGGAAAGGAAGCAAAGGAGAGTGTCTCACAGCCATTAATCTCTCTTGATGACAAAAAATAATGGAGGAAGCTAAGGAAGAGAAGATAAATTACAAATGAAATAATGCTGTTAGACAAGTACTGGCCATGTTGTATTAGTAGTATTAATTAATAAAATAATGTATGATTTGGTGCTAAAGCTTGTTTTTGTGTTTATAAGCTAAAGCAGATGATAGGTTATATGGGAAACTAATATTTGGTGTCTTGTCACGATGCATCATCTAAATATAGGTTTAAGAGGGGAGTGGGTCCTTTTAACATTATCTTCAAACTATTAATGTTGGTGACAGTCATTTGGACGGTTATTACATTTTCTTTTTTATTTCTATTTGATTGATTTGCTGGTGGGTCTCTCATTCTCTCAATCTGATTAATAGCCCGTGTAGTTAAACTGCAAAAATTAGCTTATTTTGACAAGTATTTTCTTTTTAAAAATTATTTTTATCAAAAGTACTTTTGGTGAGAAGCAGTTTGTGTTTGACTAATTAGTTTGAAAAGCACTTCTATGCAGCAATTAGTGTTTGACCAAGCATTAAAAAATCGCTTCTAAGTATATTTTTTTCAAAAGTGCTTCTCGAAAAAGTATTTTTGGAGATAAACTACTTTTTGCTGCCTCTTAAAAACTGCTTCTGCTTCTCCTCAAAAATATTTTTTTCCCTCCAGAAGCTTGGCCAAACACTTCAATTTTTTGCCAAAAGCACTTTTGGCCAAAAATAAGCTTGGCCAAACAGGCTATAAATTTATCTTTGGTTATAAAATTTTCAATTTTCATTTGAAGATAAATTTTAAAAAATTTTGAAAATTTAAAAAACTTCAAAAAATCATTTTTTAAAATTCACTCGATCACTCGCAAAACTTCAAAAATAACCCAAAATTCTATTCATGTCTAACTGTAAGGACCCCTTTGGCCATGAGTTTTGCCAAAATAAATTTGGGATTTATTTTCAAAATTCATGTTTGGCCATAAATTTTGCCCATATTTTGGCCAAATCCAAAATCCAAAATTAGCTATTGAGTTGATTTTGGGCTAAAATCCCAAAACTTGGGAACTATATACATGTTTTTCTAAAATAAAGTTAGAAAATCTATTTTGAAAATGTATGTCCAAACACTTTTTCATATTCAAGCCAAATTTCACCCAAGTCAGATTTTTCAAAACAAATTTGAGATCTGTGACCAAACGCTATTCAAATACAATTTTCAGGTAGAAATTTTTAAAAAAAATTTTCTTCACAATTCTTATGTCCAAACGCCCACTAAAAGAAAGAAGAGTATTTTTACCTTTTTCTTACTTCTATTCTAAAGAATGCCCGAGTAAAGAGCTAAATCAAATGCTTAAGAGAAATGACAACTTTTATGCTTATTTTTTCATTCAATGACTAGTTTGTGCTGATTATTCCCTAATGAAGCAAGATTAAGATTTAATTTCTCAGTAATTTGTCTTTTTCTGTTTCAATTTTTTGTGATATGTTAAAACACTGCATATTCTAGTACTTGTTTCCTCATTATTATTATTATTTTCATTTCCACATTATTAGAAATGCACTTTATCTAATGTCTATCCGTGTACCAGATAAAATTAATTACTAGCTGAATAATTATTCCGTGGTTTTTCTTGTGCCTAACTGAAAATTGCAATGTGAATAGCCCTTAAAATAAATTCAATTTTGTTTAATATCTCAATGTAATCATTTAGTTTCTCAGAAAAGAAAATGAAGTCAAATCAAAAATTGAGTATGAAACTAATGCACCATTTTAACTCTATTATTATTCTTTTGTGGCTTCTCGTGCTTTCAGAGGCCAATACGACTTTACATTAATCATAAGTATTGTTCGATTGGTGACGAAAATGAATTGATTTTACTTATATAAATCATAAATATAATAAGATTTACACTTAAATTTGATATAGTAGGACGCTGATTCAACGAGCCATTTGGTAAATTGAGAAAGATTAAATAAATTAATTTAAAAAATTCACAAGCTTCGCGGTTTGGAATTTTGGATCCATCATAAGAAGAAAAAAAAACTTCATTTCGCCCCAGGTATTAAATCTCCTTTATGTTTATTACCTTCTTTTTGTCGGCCTCTGGGTGAAGAGGAAGAGGAGGAGTGCTCGGGGACGACCGCGAATTATAACCACAAAAAGGGAAAAAGAAAAGAAAATAGCAGAAAAACCACAAAAAGGGAAAAAGAAAAGAAAATAGCAGAAAATAAAAAAAAATAATCAATAAGCGGGATACCTTAATGCTGACATGCTGGCTTCGTTTTGTTGTGTCCATTTTCAGAAAGGTGGTTGGTTGTGGTTCCAAAATAACTCTTCCCTATAATACAAGGTCAGAGGACAATGGCAGAGAATCTCAAGACTGAGTGGGTTGGTACCGGTACCCGACAACAGTTGGTTGAACGGAACCACATGTTAGTAGAAGAAGTCAAAATATTAAGACAACACGTGGTTGAAATGTATCGGGCATGGATGGATGGAAAAGCACCACCCCCACCACCACCTAGTTTCATGGACCCGGTCCTTACACTGAACCCGATGCCAAATATACCTGCCTATCGCAGCCTTTCTAGCCACTCGAGTAGCTCGATTACTCGTCCCCCAGCTATGCTTTCCCAACACTACTTCCATCCCCAACCCCACTACTCTCCCCGGGGCACCCAAAATCGCACTTCACCTTCCAAGTACCCAATTCCACAAAAAGCCTACCGACCCCCACAAACATACCGAAAACCCCCTGGGTCAGGTTTCAAGCAAAACAAGGCGTTTAGGGAGGAAAGGTTGCTGAAGCGAGAAAAGGCTTTCACCCCTATCGGAGAATCTTATGCGAGTTTGTTCGAAAGGTTGAATCATGTTGGCTTGATTAAGCCGCTCGCCGGATGTATTCCAAATCCTCTTGCAAGAAGCTTCGATCCTACTGCACGATGTGTATACCACTCCAATGCTCAGGGGCATGATGTTGAAAGATGTTGGAATTTGAAAGAGGAAATAGAAAGAATGATTCGGGCAGGAATGATTGCGGTCCAAGACACTGGCACCCTGAACATTATACAGAATCCTCTACCTGCATGTGACGTTGCGCATTTTGTGGGGACGATGCCCGATGACGAGGGTGAAGAGATTTTTCTTTGGAAGCCGAGGATATTGAAATAGAAAGCGATCTTAATGCAGAATACAGTGGCTAAGATGTCATGCTTGTCAATTGGGAAGGTGCTCCAACTCTTGGAGTTTTGGTAGTATTATTTTGGTGTCATTTCTGTTACCCAGGTTATTTCAGGGTTGTAATCCGGACGTTGTCTTGAGAGTCAAAACCCTTCTATCTTTGCTTTGTTTAGTAATAATAATTGTTTAGTGCCATCTAGGTTTGTAATTCTAGTCTAGTCTGTTCGTTTTGTTTCAACCCATCAGTTTAGTACAACTCTTTGTTTCCCATCATTCCTAGTCATTCCATTTCTGATCACTTTGCATTTCTTCTCATACTGACTTTAGCAACATGACATGCACATAATTCTAGGCCTGGTTTTTAAAAGTCAATGAAACAATGTTGAAGATGTAATGATACTCGGAAGAAATAAAAACATATTGGAATACTGTGAAGCCGGAATCAATTGAACATTGGGGAAAGCGTGACATAAAGAAATGCCTTGGAAATGCATCATCAATTTAAAGCCAAAGGCAAAAATACCCCAAAGCTAAGGAACCATTCGTGGTATCGAGATTGTTGCCCAATGGCACTGAAAATCGTCAAATACCGAAGGCAAATATGTGAATCGGTCGAAAGGTATTTAAATGTGTTATTTGTACTTGGTAGGTCTCGAAGATTGGAATGACGAAGGCATTTTATTCGGCTATCCAAACACTTTATCCATTGTTATCCCTTCGAGCCTTATTATATTTTCTTTCATATCCCTCTTTCGGAATCAACAACAAAATTGAGGATTGAGCGGGGAAATCAAATGGAGAAAAGAAGAAAAAGAAAGAAAAAAAAAGAAAAAGAAAAAACGAAAAAGAAAAAAAAGAGAAGAAAGAAAAAGAAAAGAAAAGAAGAGAAAAGAAAAAAAATCGGAAGAAGTCAAATCGCAACAAGGAAGCGATCTTATGATCTGAACTACGTCTGACTTGATCCCGAAAGGGTACGTAGGCAGCCTCACTGAGGTTCAGTCACAATAAAGGAAAAATCCAAAAAATCCCCCAAGAAGGAAACTGGGGCTTGATTTATGGTTGTCGAAGAAATAAGATTCCGAAAGTTGTAATCTTTAAGCCACTTTAAAATATTTTGAGCCTTTATATCTTTTCTTCTAAACCCCATCCAAAAGCCTACATTACGGTCCAAAGGAAGACCTTCCGATCAATCTTCAAGAAATGCCGAGTCAAACGAGCAAAGGTGAATCACATCAAGGGCAACACTCCAGTCCGAACAAAGCAGAATGACGAATTCAAGATGATGAGAACTACCACTGGACTCCAAGATGAGAGAAATTAAAATGAGAGAGTCTTATCGGTGAAAACCCTCGCGGGCACCGTAAGGCGACAGTGAGTTGAGAGAAAGAAAATCAAAAAGGAGAGAGGCTTGATGGTAAAAACTCTACGGGCACTACAAGTCGACTAAGGATCAGATCAAAGAAATGAAGTGTTGAGACCGGTTTCACGGCAGAACTTGCAACAAGAGTTGAACATCAGATTTGCTATACAAAGAAGGCTGAAGTGCATGTTAAGGTCGCTAGAGTCGGTATTCACATCCGATAGGCCATTCTTCTGTAGGTTTCTTGTTAGGAATTGTATCTTCATTTCTCTTTATTCTTCATACCTTGTTTTACCCTCCATCTTATTGAGTCTGTCGGGCCATAACAAGTATAGAAATGATTTCAAAATTTGCCACCAAGCTTTCCAATTGCACAAGATGAGATTTAGCCAACACAACAATTGTCGTAAGTCAGGGAATGACAAGGCCAGTGATTTAAGCCAAAAGAGCAACATGTGCAATGAAATTAAAATGTTTGGGGATCATGCAAGACACAAAGGTCGGCAAAGCGCCAACTCAGGGAAAATATAACGGATGGAAGTGTGGGGGTTCGAACAGAGAGGAGGTATATCTTCTGACAAAAGAAAGAGTCAGTCAAGAAACACCAAAGATTACCAAATGAAATCATGGAAAGAATCATAGACTGCAAGATCAGATTTTGTGAGATCCGTCAAGAAAGGAACAGTATACATGCACTAAGGAAGATGGATTTTTGGATAGTCGGTGAACAGGAAAGGCATTCAAGTGGAAAGCAGTCGCCATCAAAGTTCAAGGCCACAACCAACCACCGCATTTAAACTAACAGATTTTTCTTTGCTTTGAAACAGGGGCATAGATGTTATTGAACTGATAGAGCCAACAACTTCCAATGGGCATAGGCTCATTTTGGTTGCGATGGGTTACTTTACCGCATTGGGCCGAGGCGAAGGGCAAATTTGCGCCAAATTGGCAGGGACCATTTGTGGTATCACGGGTGTTGTCCAATGAGGCATTATATTTAACAGATGTTGAAGGAAAGAGCGTAGAGATTGCTATCAATTCAGATGCAGTTAAAAGATACTATGTATGATTCCTTTTCAATTATGTGTTTTGTATTTTGTTGTGATTTTGGAATTGAAATGACGAAGGCATTTTATTCTCTATCCAAACACTTTATCCATTGATAACCCCCTTGAGCCTTAATGAATATATTCTTTCATATCCCTCTCTCGGAATCGCTTTTAGCACAATAAGATCGAAACTGACAAAATGAAAAAATGACAAAAAAAAATGATGATGAAAAAAAAAGAGAGAGAAAAAGACAAAGAAATCGGGAAAAGTCAAAAAGAAACCCATCTAACTAATGAAGTTGGATGAACTACGTCTGACTTGATCCCGAAAGGGTATGTAGGCAGCCTCTTTGAGGTTCAGTCATAATAAAGAAAAAATCCAAAAATTCCCCACATATTAAAACTGGGGCAGAAGTTATGTTTAATAATTCCGAGAGTTGTAAATATCTTTGAACCCTCGTGAGATTTTGAGCCTTTGTACCTTTCTTTCTTAACCCATCCAAAAGTCACGTTACGGTCCAAAGAAAGACCTTCTGATCAATTCCGAAATGATAACGAATGCAATGAAGGAGGAGCGAAACATCGGACAACACCTGTGGTAAGAAAACAAAATACAAAAGGAAAAATGAGAAATAATGAAAAATGAGAGAGTCTCATCGGTGAAAACCTTAACCGACACACTGTGAGACGACTGTGAGTTTGAGAGAAATAAAATGAAAGAGTCTTGTTAGTGAAAACCTTAACAGGCACTACGAGGCGATTGTGAGGTTAAGAGAATAAATGAGAGAGTTCTATTGGTGAAAAACTTTCGAGGCACCGTAGGGCGATCGTGATGACTACCAGAAAAGAGAAAATCAACAAAAAATAGTATCGGTTTGGGATGGAAACAATTCGGAGACAGAATAATGATTGGAACGAACTGGGTCAGAGTTTAAATACATGGCATGGTCTTGGAACGAACTGGGTCAGAGTTTAAATACATGGCATGGTCAGCAGAATCAGCCGGCAAATACCCGGATAAGTTCTATCATCTCTCCAAAACGCCCTTACCTTTTTTTATTTTTCTGCATTTCATTGTTTACCTTTTGAGAGCTAACTACCAGCTCCTGATAACGAAAGCTGAAACAACACTGGGTCAGAAAGAAGGAAGAGTTGGGAAGGAAATAAGCTAGCTTGGCAAATATGGCCAAAGGAAAAGAAAACAAAACAAAAATGAAAAAAATGAGAAAATACAAAAAGAGTCTGCAAGGGATAAGCAGTTGAAAGCTACACAACATGAGAAAAGTAAAAAGAAGAAAGCAATAAGAAGCAGGGACGGCAGATGCTAGTTGTCAGCAGTTTATACCTAATAAGTTCTGTTTCATGCAGGAACAAATTGTCACTAATCACTTTAAAGTGAATGTGACCAATGTGGAAAATTTAAAATACCAAAAAGAGAAAGTCTGTCGAATAAGTGGAGAAATTCACAGGCAAGAGATAAGTTGGTAAAAAGAAAATACCAAAAAGAGGAAGGTAACATCTTTTAGAATCCACTCCCCGGTCCTCAGGCTGAGGGAATTTGCATTGCATGTTTCAATTCTGTTAGGCGCCCACCTTCAAATTCGGGAATATTTTCTGCATTCGCATTGCACGTTTAATTTCTGTTAGGCGCCCACCTTCAAATTCGGGAATATTTTCTGCATTCGCATTGCACGTTTCAATTCTGTTAGGCGCCCACCTTCAAATTCGGGAATATTTTCTGCATTCGCATTGCACGTTTAATTTCTGTTAGGCGCCCACCTTCAAATTCGGGAATATTTTCTGCATTCGCATTGCACGTTTAATTTCTGTTAGGCGCCCACCTTCGAATACGGGAATACTTTTCTGCATCGTATTGCACGTTTAATTTCTGTTAGGTGCCCACCTTCGAATACGGGAATACTTTCTGCATCGCATTGCACGTTTAAATTCCGTTAGGTGCCCACCTTCAAATACGGGAATACTTTTCTGCATCGCATTGCACGTTTAAATTCAGTTAGGTGCCCACCTTCAAATACGGGAATACTTTTCTGCATCGCATTGCACGTTTAAATTTCTGTTAGGTGCCCACCTTCGAATACGGGAATACTTTTCTGCATCGCATTGCACGTTTAAATTCTGTTAGGTGCCCATCTTCGAATACGGGAATACTTTTCTGCATCGCACTGCACGTTTAATTTCTGTCAGGTGCCCACCTTCGAATACGGGAATACCTTTCTACATCGCATTGCACGTTTAATTTCCTGTCAGGTGCCCACCTTCGAATACGGGAATATTTTTCTGCATCGCATTGCACGTTTAAATTCGTTAGGTGCCCACCTTCGAATATGGGAATACTTTTCTGCATCGCATTGCACGTTTAATTTCTACTGTTAGGTGCCCACCTTCGAATACGGGAATACTTTTCCGCATCGCATTGCACGTTTAAAATCTGTTAGGTGCCCACCTTCGAATACGGGAATACTTTTCTGCATCACATTGCACGTTTAAATTCTGTTAGGTGCCCACCTTCGAATACGGGAATACTTTTCTGCATCACATTGCACGTTTAATTTCTGTTAGGTGCCCACCTTCGAATACGGGAATATTTTTGCATCGCATTGCACGTTTAATTTCTGTTAGGTGCCCACCTTCGAATACAGGAATATTTTTCTGCATCGCATTGCACGTTTAATTTCTGTTAGGTGCCCACGTTCGAATATGGGAATACTTTTCTGCATCGCATTGCACGTTTAAATTCTATTAGGTGTCCACCTTCGAATACGGGAATACTTTACTGCATCGCATTGCACGTTTAATTTCTGTTAGTTGCCCACCTACGAATACGGGAATACTTTTTTGCATCGCATTGCACGTTTAAATTCTGTTAGGTGCCCACCTTCGAATGCGGGAATACTTTTCTGCATCGCATTGCACGTTTAATTTCGTTAGGTGCCCACCTTCGAATACGGAAATATTTTTCTGCATCGCATTGCACGTTTAATTTCTGTTAGGTGCCCACCTTCAAATACGGGAATACTTTTCTGCGTTGCATTGCACGTTTAATTTCTGTTAGCCGCCCACCTTCAAATACGGGAATACTTTTCTGCATCGCATTGCACGTTTAATTTCGTTAGGCGCCCACCTTCAAATACGGGAATACTTTTCTGTATCGCATTGCACGTTTAAATTCTGTTAGGCGCCCACACTGGGGCAGAAAAAGAAAAAAAAAGTAGTTTGTTGTTTTGTTTTGAGCAGGTTCAGCTCGAGAGCAAGAAGTACCATTGAAAATCAAAAAAAAAAAAAAGAACAGGAAAACAAGAAAGAAAATCAACAAAAAAAGGAGAGTCGGCATCTCAAAAAATCAAAGAAAAAAGAGACAAGGAGAAGCAAACAAAAGCTAGGATAGGAATAATTGTAATTGTAGAATCATAGCTTAGAATAACTTCTTCATTTTACATTATCCCCGGTGTAGTAAGGAGGTCAGCAAGCAGTAACCGCAACAGCAGCAACAGTAACAGCACAATTTCATTGGTAGTCCCAGCTGCCAAAATTTTCCGAACTACATTGACCTGATTCCCTTTTAGCCAGGGATATGTAGGAAACCTCTTGAAGCAAAGGTTCGGTCAAATTTTTGAAAAAAAAATTAATGCTTCTCACGGAGTGCTCAAACGGGCAAAAATCGCTCGTATCCGCTCACTTGTCTTTGCACAGAAACTCTTCGTGTTTACGCGCAAAGAGGGGCAGCTGTGAGCACGTGATTTTTGCCCTATATGAGAATTACTCCCAAAAATTCAAAATAAAAGAGTTTTGTATTGTTTGCAATTGTTGTGAATTCAGAGTCATTTTTAAAAATAATGACTATATATATATATATATATATATATATATATATATATATATCGCATTTGCATTTAGGATTTAATTCTACAATTAGGAGTAATTAATTTTATCTTACAAAAATGAAAATCACAAAAAATAGGCATCTTTTGCATTTTAGCCTTTAATGTCCAAATTGTGTGATTGTATTTTAATTACCATTTAAAATTAGGTGACAATTATTATTATGAGATTAGTATTTCAAGATAATTTTAGTTTTTATAAATTAATATTAGTATTTTGGGCTTTATTAATTAGGAAGTTGAATAATGGAGAAGAACAAAATGGAAAAAATTTGGATTGGGCCATCTTGCAAATTAAGTTACAAGCCCAATCCTAAGAACCCTTACCCAACCCAAAACCCCTTGGCCCAAGAAGAAAATTTCAGATTTTTTTAGCAAAAAATAATCATAATTACATGACATAAAGTAGTGGGGAGCAAGGAAATCAAGGAAGAAAACAAGGAGAGGAAAACATGGATTAGTGGGTTTTCTTTAAATTAAAAAAATATGTTCTTTTTAATAAAAAATCTGAAAATTTTCGAAATTCTTGCCTATAAATAGAAGAGAGGATTTATGAAAAAAAAGAGGAAAAAAGGAGAGGAAAAATAGGAAGAGAAGAAAAAATAAAAAAATTCCCTGCTGTAGTATACACTCGATATACACTCTGGACACAGAAGTATACACGACAAAAAATTCAATTTTTGAGAGTTTCTTTTGAGAATTGAAAAGAGTTTAAAGCTAGAAAGACAAAGCAAATAGAAAATCTGAAATATATTTTTCTTTTCTATTTTTTATTGGTTTTTGTTTTTCTCCGTATTGCTGGGATTTTCGGGATTGAGGTGTTGAAGCTACTGCTGGTTGTTACTGTTGTTGTTGCTGTATTTTCACCGCCCTGTTGATTTTCCATTTTCCCATTCCTTTCAAAACCAGGTACACATCTTGTAAATCTCCAAAGCTTATGGAAATGAAAGCTGTTTTGAAGCTATGTTGCTGCAATCTTCTCTTTCCTATTTTCTCTTAGTTTTCTTTTGTACATAAAAAATAAGCGGATTATATGTAGTAGATTTTAAAGACTAATTTCTAATTTCAAGTCATAATTGGACTTTTAAAATAGATACGGTATTAGCCTGCTAGTTAATTACTGGTTTATAGTTCAACAATTATTTAAATTGATAGTATATAAATAAATTTGGTTGTATTTGATGAAGTTGTTCAGACGTATCTCATATTAAATTTGTTAGCTCATTTAGAACATCTCAAATATGGTTTAGTTGTTAAGAAAAGTTTAATCGAAAGTGTAGCATTAGGCTTGGAAGCAGCGATTATGTTTAAAATAGTAATTTGAGAATCACTTTAGTATATTAGTTAATTACGATAGTTAGTTTAGTCTAATAACAGTATACAGATTATATAAACTGTTTGCAAAAGTGAAGTTTCGTTCAGTGTTTTAGAGGAATCACGATTTTTTTTTGCTAAAATGAAGATTTGCTCAATGGAATCACGTCCTTTTAATGTGAATCAGTCATACAAATGACTGAAATTATGGTGTAAACAGATAACTATAATAAGGTAATGGGCTCTAACATGTCTTTAACATGCCCAAATTGCTGTAAATCAGAAAACTATGCAATAATGTAACAGTTAGGTAAAAAATAACAAAGTAATTAGGACCTTTCTTTTATTATTAGAGATAAATCATAGAAAATCATAGTCATGTTAGGATTGACCTTAAATAAAATAATGAGACGAGCCTCGCCAAACAAAATATACAATTGCAGGGCCCTCAAATAAATTGTTATGAAAATCTTAGACTTGGAAGGACCGTTTAGTAAATTTCATGGTCTTTCCCGAAGTTAACAACACGATAAGACTCTTTAGGCACGACTTAAATAAAATTACTTTCCTAAATACGGGTGCGCATTTATGTGACCCAAATCTATCTCTCGACGAAACTGAAATACATTAAAGTCACAGGCGTACTGGTTGCGGTGTGACTCAAAATGTGTTTTCGTGACGTCGCAATTCTTCTAAAATTGAAAAGCAGAACATTAAAAGCACATAGTTAAAATATAAAAAGAAATCAGATAAAAGCAAAAAGAGCAGTTGGGCGACCGTGCTAATACCACGGAATTCGGGAGTGCCTAACACCTTCTCCCGGGTTAACAGAATTCCTTATCCAGGTTTCTAGTTTCGCAGACTGTAATATAGAGTTATAAATTTTCTCGGTTCGGGATTAAACCGGTGACTTGAGACACCATTATTTTTCCAAGTGGCGACTCTGAAAAAATTAAATAAATTGATCCCGTTCCGACTGTCCTTTAAGTGGAAAATTTCCTTCACTGATTATTATTATATTCCTTCTCGGAGTGTAGTATTAAACAGTGGCAAATTTACATTTATGTATGTGGTGTGTGTAAAAAGGAGGTGTGACAACCATTGATCTCACTTGATCAACAGTCCAGATCCCATCTCTAAGCCTCACCCGTTACCCAACCCTACCCGATTTAGCACCGCCCCGGTCTCCACTAAACCAAACGACTTCGTTTTGCCCTAGAAAGTTGATCACAGCCGTTGGATTCAATCCAACGGCTCGAATTAATTATGATTTTTCAATACACCAAGCCCCTCCTATGATGACCCGGCCCGTTGTCACGAGAATTACCACCCTGTTACCCCTTCATTTATGTGTTTCATATTTCTATATATGTGTTAGAATCTATCGGGTGAGTTAGGAGTGATTATGGTTGAAAATGAGGCATATAGCTTTTTGAAATGAAGCTTGTTTATGAAAAGTCAACCTAGAGTTGACTATGTGGTTAGAGGGCTCGAAATCAAATTCTGATGATTTGGTTAGTTCCGAGAGGTGATTTGTGACTTAGGGAAGCGATCAGAATTGAATTTGGAGGTCCGGTGAAGAAATAGGCTTGAATTGGCTAAGTTGGAATTTTGGCGGAATTGATCGATAGGTGAGATTTTGATCCAGGAGTAGGAATGGAATTTCGACAGTTTCAGTAGCTTCTTTAGGTGATTTCGAATGTGTTTGCAAATTTTCAGGTCATTCGGACATCGTTTGTTCCGGGTTTTGGTAGAATATATATTTCGGAAGTTTTAGTTGAATCTTAGGCTTGAACCGGCCTTAATTTGATGATTCGTGTGTTTGAGGGTGTGTTTTTATGATTGGAACAAGTTCGTGTGATGATTTAAAGTGGATTTGTATTTTTGGTTGAGGTCCCGGGGGCCTCGAGATGATTCCGAGAGGTCAAACGGAAGAATTTTGGCATTAAGGGACTACTGTCATGAAATGCAGCAGAGATTCCGCTTCTGCGGATGGGGAGCCGCAGAAGCGGATCCGCAGGGTCGATGAGCTTCTCGCAGAAGCAACTTTGGACCTGGCCGGGCAAGACCGCAGAAGCGACAGCTTAATTGCAGGAGCGGGCTTGCTTCTGCGAACCCATGGCCGCAGAAGAGAAAGAAGGCGGCTAGGTGAACTTCATAGAAGCGGAGTATTCTTCGCTTAAGCGGTCTCGCAGGTGCGAGACCTGGACAGCAGAAGCGAAACTGGCGATTAAGTAAAGGACCACAGAAGCGACAATATTATCGCAGAAGCGGACTCACTTATGCGAGTCCAGTACCGCAGAAGCGGAAATCGTAACTGTGATAAAGAAACAAAAGGTTAAAATTTCAGAATGTTATATCACGCAAAGGGCTTAAACTAAGAGACGATTTGGGGCGATTTTAAGAGGAAATCAAAAGGATTCTTCAGGTAATCATTCATGGACCTAATTTATGTTATTATCTTGCTAAATTATGGAGTTTATACTTGAAATTGGAAGAATTAGAGGTGTATTAATGGAGGTTTTTGCTCTAAGCCTGGGTTATTGAAAAGCATCAATTTGAATGGGCAAACACAGTCTGATTTTGATAAACTTTATTTGCACGGACTCATGTTGAGATAAGGATTCTAAATGTAACTTTTGTAATTTTTCGAGAAGCATACCGAAAGTCGAGTTTTGGAAACTTTGTGGTTTTTGGTGTAATTCGAGTTGTTTCGATTGGGTGATGTTCGTTTAGCCTATTTTGATGCATTTCTATTAATTTTGATCAGATTCTACACCCGTGGAGGTCGATTCTCGTGGCAAGGGAATTGCGGACTAGTCTTCGAGTCGAGTCGAGGTGAGTAATGGGTGTGGGTGATGACCAGCGGGTTCGAAACCCCGGTATATCACTACGTGACGCTGTATTGAGGCGAGACACATACTCTCCTATGAGTGAGGGGTCGAATATGATTGGGGACTATGGCTTAGTCCGACCTGATAATACTATACTGTGTTGTTGGCTATTATTGAGCTGGTGAATCTCCTACTTGGATGGTTGTGGATATATTTGGGCTATGAGCTAGTTATTGAGATCCCGCGAGGATCGTTGCTATTATTTTTATGATATTGGCATGCTATTTTGATACCAGTCCTGAGCTATTACTATCTAAAATGGTTTTCCAAACCCTGGAATTTCTGAAACACTGTTTTCTACTGAAAATGATAAAAAGAGATTTCAATACTATTTCTGTGCCTGTGAGGCTTACATTGCATTATACCTGACTGGTAGTGGATCGGGCTGCGCGCCGCAACATATCATGATATTGTGCTTGGGCTGTAGGAGGCCCTCCGGAGTCTGAACCCCCATAGTGAGCACGTGTACCCAAATGGATCGGGCTATGCGCCGTAGCGGTCATATTCATACATTGCATTGCATTTAGCTATACTTGCTATTTTGTTAACTGATATTGCTGTTTCTGATACTGCTCATATTGATGACTGATACAAGATATTATTGTATAGCTTTGCTTAGTGTTGTATTGGGTTTTCTTACCTTCGCTATCTTACCCTTGCTTATTACCACTGAGTTGGAAGTACTCACACTACTCCCTTCACCTTGTGTGCAGATCCAGGTACATCACAGCAGAGCTGAGACTACATCTGCTCGGAGAGCTTCACTTGGACAGTCGAGGTAGCTGCTAGCATCCGCAGGACCTGACTCTCCAGTCCATCTTTACTTGCTTAGTCTATTCTACACTTGTACACAATTGTATACACTATGACAGCCTTATATTCTGGTAGAGGCTCATGACTTATGACTCATGATTCAGTGGGAGATTTATGCTGGTTTTGGGATGTCTAATCCCAATGTGTTGGATGTTATTTTCATTATACTATTATTGTTTATGCTTAAAAAGGGTAAAGTATGAGTTGATAGCTGTAACGACCCGACCGGTCATTTTGAGCTCCGGCGCATCATTCAACAGATTGAGGCCATGAACAGCTTCATCTCAGGTATATTGACTTGTGTGTATGGTCAGAATTAAAATTCAGGAAGTTTGGAGTCAAATATAAATGGAAATTCTCATTTTGAAACCTTAAAGTTGGAGAAATGAACTAGGATTGGAATTTTGAGTAAATGACCTCGGAATTGGGATCTGAAAGTTCTAGCATGCTCGTATGATAATTTTGAACTTGGGCGTATGTTCGGATTTGTTTTTTGATAACCCGTGAGCATTTCGGCATATATGGTGGAAGTTAGTATTTCAGAAGAATTTTATAAATTTGGGTTGGAAGGCATTTTAGTGTTATAGATGTCCGTTTGGGATTCCAAGTTGGGAATAGATCCGTATGGTGATTCTGGAGTTGGAAACGCGATCGGAAGTCAATTCAGATATCCGGAGGTCATTTTGAAGTCATTTGGCTAAATATAGGAATTTGAAGGTTTTCTGAGAAAATTCGACCGGACGTGAAAATTTTGATATCGGGGTCGAAATGCGATTCCGAAAGTTGGTGAAAGTCCACCATATCGAATGTGACTTGTGTGCAAAATTTGAGTCAATTCGGATCAATTTTGGTAGGAAATGGGACAATTAATCTATTTAAGGAAAGCTTAAGTTGAAAAAGTCAACCCAACGTTGACTTATGAGTCATAGGGCTCAAAATTGAATTCCGATGATTCAGTTAGTTTCGGGGGATGATTTAAGACTTAGGAGCGCAATCGGAAGTAATTTGGAGGTCCGGTGAAGAAGTTAGCCTATTTTGGCGAAGTTGGAATTTTGGCGAAATCCGATCGATAGGTGATATTTTGATCCGGGAGTCAGAATGAAATTCCGACAGTTGCAGTAGCTTCGTTAGGTGATTTTGGATATGTCTGCAAATTTTCAGGTCATTCGGACATCGTTTGGTCAGTTTTTTGATCGAATGTGAATTTTGAAAGTTTAAGTTTAAGTTTGAATCGAATTTTAGGATTTTGGTGATTTTTGATGTTAAGTGATAACTAGGAATTTTGAATGCTTTTAAACCCCTTCTTGCCTGAGCTTTGTGCATAAAATGTGTTTAACTGGCCTTGAATTGCTTACAAGTGCGCTATTTTGTAGGATTGAGCGACAAAAGGACGAATACCGTCAAAGCGGCTCAAAAAGGAGTGAAACCGGCAAAGCGTCAAAGAAGAAGTAGAAGGACTAAAAAGAAGCCTGTGCGGACTGCACTGTTTTGGTGTGCGGTCGCACAGGTCGATTCAGAGAGAATACAACTCCAAGCTTCTACTGCGCGGAGCGCACTGATTTGGTGTGCGGCCGCACAGGAAAGATCAGAGAAGGCCAAGCTCCCAGGCAGACCCACGCGGACCGCGTCCACTATTGTGCGGTCCGCAATGAAGAAGACCAGAGAACAAAATGTTCAAGGAACAATCCCACGTGACCGCGTGCCAAATCAGTGCGGCCCGCGTGGGTACGGAATCAGAGAGTCTGCATTAAAAGGATTTACACAGTGCGGCCGCATGACAAAAGTACGCGGTCCGTGTTACTGTACCTGCGCGGCCGCGTGACAAATGTACGTGGTCCACGTGAGTTTTTCCAGCACCAGTCCTACTGAAGCCCAAATGCCCTACGCGGTCGCACGTCAAAAGTGTGCGGTCCGCGTGAGACCCACAGGGGCACTTTTGTCCGAAAATTTCTGTATAGTATAAATAACTTCTTTTTCTTTTTTAGGTTATGTCAGATATTACATAGTGACGGCTGAGCTCGTGAGAACATGATACACGCCTATTTTGGGCAATTTCTATATAGTTTAACATTAGATTTCAATTGTAATAAATTACCATGTTTATTTCATCTTTAATTTCTTCATCTTCTTTAATTTCTGTGGCTAGCTAAACCCATAGCTAGGGTTGTAGCCCAACCCTAGTGTGAGTAATTAATGGGTTAGATTACTAAATGTTTAGATGATTGTGGGTGTTAGGATTTGGGTTGATTAAATGTTTTCATTGGGATCTTGTGGTTGCAAACATAAAATCTAGTTTTGTGGATTTGGGCTCTACTTGAGAAAGAGAGTCTAAAATCTCTCAATCAATCCCAACAAGGATTTAGAATGGACCCATGAGAATGGTATTCCCAAGTAACGGGTATAAACCTCGAGAGAGTAATTACCCAACTTGAGCCTAAAGTTGCTTGGGCAAATTAGCCTACCCAATTAGTCTCGAGAGTCAATTGGGCAAAATTGTTTTCTCTACCGAGAGATGTGAGAATGAATGTATAGAGGAATGGTTATCCATCAATCCCATTACATCATCTTTGCATTGAATTTCTATACCCATTAGTTATTCCACCTAGGTAAATGCTACTTCCCTAGTCCCCTTTCCCATTAGCATATTACACTTAGAATTAACCTTAGCATAATCTAGATTTCATAATAGTAGTTGATAAATTAGTTTATGAAGAGAAAACTCCAATAATGCTTGAAGTCAAACTAGAAGCTAAATCCCAATACTAGTGCAACATAATTTCTCACTCCAATATCTAACTCCCTGTGGATTGACCCCGAACCACTATTCGGGTAAAAGTAGTTGTGCCCGCTCATTCCTTCGTTTTGAGTTTGCTACGATCACTTTTTGGCGCCGTTGCCGGGGAGTTAACGGTGTTGATTAATTGTGTTGCTAGTGTTGTGTTTTGCTTCTTCTTTCCTTATTTTACTAATTTTCTTGACTCAATCTAATAGGTACAAATGGCGGCAAATGCTAATCTTCCCCTTGGCGATGCCATGGCGGGGGGGGGGAGGTAGAGGACCTTGAGCAAGACGACTTTCCGGTACAAAATGTGCCACGAAGGGCTCGAAATGATAATGCTAATCAACATGACCAAATGCCAGACCCTCCTCCACCACCGCCAAGGGTTGCGCCAAGAGCAATGACAAACCAAAGATATGCTAGTGCCATTGTTCCTCCCCGAATCCGGGCGGGGAACTTTCAAATTACAAATTTGATGCTGACACTATTGGAGCAAAGAGGGTATTTTACGGGCGCCTCCAATCAAAATGCCTACAAACACCTGAAGGGGTTCGTAGATACTTATTGGGGAAGCAAACAAACCAATGTATCCGAAGATGCTTTGCGATTGCGGTTTTCCCCTTTCTCATTGAGGGTAAGGCGCTAGATTAGTTGGAGAGGTTGCCAAATCACTCAATCACTACATGGGACGAATTGGCGGACAAGTTCATTGCCAAGTTCTTTTCCCCGACTCATATGGCGGCCTTGAGAGATGAGATTCTAGCCTTCAAGCAAGAGCCAACAGAGCCGTTACATAAAATTTGGGAGAGGTACCGAACTATGGTGAAAGAGTGCCCTAACAATGACATGACTGATGCTATGGTTCAACAAACTTTTGATAGGGGGATCAACACGGCGAACCAATGCATTGTGAACCAATTAGCGGGAGGCAATTTCATGAAGTTATCTTTGGAGGAAGTATGTGATGTTATGGACCAAATGGCCGATACTTCTTTGGCATGGCAAAGTCGGGCGAATGTACCTCAAGGAGATCCGAATGTTATTCATCTACATAAAGAGTTTCATGACCATGGACAAGCCATTGCCGAGCTCACTACAACCATGAATCAATTGGCGAAAGCTCAACTTCAACAAGTGCAAAATCCACGCCAAGTGAATTCTATGGAGAATGTCTTAATGTTGAAAAGAAGGAATAGTGGGCAACAAGCGCAACAAGGCCAATGTGATCAAAATGAGAACAACAATGATGGAGGATTTTCTAATGATGTCTTTGATGATCAAGATGAAGATTGCCAATATGTGAACAATTTTCAAGGCAATAGAGGGAATCAAAACAATCAACAATGTCGTTCCCAAGGTAATTGGGGGAACCAACAAGGAAGAGGTAATTGGAATAATAACAACAATAGGAATGATGGTGGAGATTGGAACAATCAAGGAAACAATTGGAACAATCAAGGCAATAATTGGAACAATCAAGGAAATAGTGGTGGCAATTGGAGTAATAATAATAGCAATTGGGGGAACAATAATAATCAAGGCGGTTGGAACAATGGAGGCAATCAAAACAATCGGGGGCAAGGTTTTCAAAGAGCTCCTATGTATCAACAACCCAACAATCCACCCCCTTTCCATTCACAAGGATCAAGTTATTCGGGCAATGATATGGGTCGAATTGAAGTCATGTTCGAGCAAATGATGAAAAGGAATCAAGATTCGGATGCCCAACTAGCTTCTCACAATACTTCAATCCAGAATTTGGAAGTTCAAATTGGCCAACTTTCTCAATCTTTGAACTCCCGACCTAAAGGTGACTACCAAGTGACACGGTGGTGAACCCGAAGGGAGGGAACAATCATGTAATGGCCGTGACAACTAGGAGTGGTAGAGGTAGTGTTGTAAATGCCTCAAATGAGAATCGAGTTGTAGATGGGGGTGCATATTTGAATGATGATGACACGCCAATGAATGATAACCATGTGGTTGAACCTATTGCAACAAATGATGTGAGGATTGAAATTGAGGATGAGGCCGAGATTGAGTCCCAAGATACCGTGAACCCGTCTAGGAAACACATCATTGATATTCCCGAGCCATCTATTACTAAGGCCTAGGCACCCTTGCCAAGGCCTCCTCCACCTTATCCTCAAAGATTGGCAAAGAAAAAAGGAGATAATCAATTTAAGAAGTTCATTGAGATGATGAAGAGCTTGACCATTAATGTGCCCTTGGTGGAGACACTTGAACAAATGCCCGGTTATGTAAAATTTATGAAGGACTTGTTGACGAAGAAAAGGTCGATGGATTGTGAGATGATAACGATGACTCACCAAGTGAGTGCCATAGTTCATTCCATGGTTCCAAAGCTAGAAGACCCCTGTGCTTTCACCATCCCTTGTACAATTGGAAGTGCTAATTTTGCTAAAGCACTTTGTGATTTGGGTGCTAGTATCAATATCATGCCATATTCTGTGTTTAAAACCTTGGGTATTGGACAACCCCGTCCAACTTCAATGAGGTTACAAATGGCGGATCGTTCTATGAAGAGGCCTTTGGGAATTATTGACGATGTTCTAGTGAGAGTTGACAAGTTTATCCTACCGGCCGATTTTGTCATTCTTGATTGTGAAGTGGACTTCGAAGTCCCTATCATTCTTGGTAGGCCATTCTTAGCCACCGGGAAAGCTCTAGTGGATGTTGAAGTGGGAGAATTGACATTTAGGGTCGGTGATGAAAAAGTGGTTTTTCGTGTGTGCAAATCCATGCGCCAACCAAATTGCACCGAAGTGTGCTCGTTTGTGGACATTGTCACGGCGGTGATAGTGGATGACACAAGCTCCATGATCAATGTTGAGGATCCACTTGAGGCGGTACTTTTGAAAATGGAGGTCAATGGTGATACCGATCGTGTTGAATATGTAAATGCTTTGCATGGTATGGGCTCGTACTCTTATGAGCCGAGGAAGCTATCTTTGGACCTTGAGAATGGCAAGACTCCTCCCACTAAGCCATCTATTGAGGAGCCATCGGTGTTGGAGTTGAAACCACTTACTCCTCACCTCAGGTATGAATACTTGGGTCCTAATTTCACTTTGCCAGTTATACATTCCTCTTGCTTAACTAACATGCAGGTTGACGCCACTTTGGCGGTCTTACAAAAGCGCAAGCGAGCAATTGGATGGACTTTGGCGGATATTCAGGGAATAAGCCCCGCGTTTTGCATGCACAAGATAATATTGGAGGAGAATGCTCGACCATCACTTGAGCACCAAAGAAGATTGAATGAAGCCATGCAAGAGGTTGTCAAAAAGGAGATTATCAAATGGTTGGATGTCGGGGTGGTCTACCCCATTTCGGATAGTTCTTGGACCTCTCCGGTCCAATGTGTTCCAAAGAAGGGTGGCATGACGGTTGTCACCAATGCAAAAAATGAATTGATTCCTACCCGTACGGTCACGGGTTGGAGAGTGTGTATGGACTATAGAAAGCTTAACAAGGTGACAAGGAAGGACCATTTTCCATTGCCTTTCTTGGATCAAATGTTGGGTAGAGCTTATTATTTATTTTTGGATGGCTATTCGGGGTACAATCAAATACTCATTGCCCCGGAGGATCATGAAAAGACAACTTTTACATGTCCCTATGGCACATTCGCTTTCTCTCGAATGCCATTCGGATTGTGTAATGCCCCAGCTACTTTTCAGAGGTGCATGATGGTGATCTTCACCGACATGGTGGACGACATTCTTGAGATATTTATGGATGACTTCAGTGTAGTTGGGGATTCCTTTGATGATTGCTTGGCCAATTTGGATCGTGTGTTGGCTAGATGTGAAGATACGAACCTTGTGCTTAATTGGGAAAAGTGTCACTTTATGGTGAGAGAAGGAATTGTCTTGGGCCACAAAGTTTCGAAGAATGGTATCGAGGTCGACAAGGCAAAGATAGAGGTCATTTTAAGGCTTTCTCCCCCTAACCCTGTCAAAGGGGTGAGGAGTTTCTTAGGGCACGCTGGGTTCTATCAGCACTTCATAAAGGATTTTTCCAAGTTTGTGAAGCCGTTGTGTAAGCTTTTGGAGAAGGATGCAAAGTTTGTATTTGATGAGAGATGCATGGAGTCTTTTGAGTTGTTAAAGCAAAAATTGACTACTACCCCCATCATTACCGCACCTAATTGGATTTGCCGTTTGAACTTATGTGCGATGCAAGTGATGTGGTGGTAGGAGCGGTACTTGGCCAGAGAATCAACAACAAGATGTTCCATCCGGTGTACTACTTAAGAAAAATGATGAATGAGGCTCAACGGAACTATACCGTCACCGAGAAGGAGTTGCTAGCCATTGTGTTTGCCATGGAAAAATTTCGTCCTTATCTTATGGGGGCCAAGGTGATTATTCATACCGATCATGCCGCCCTTAGATATTTGATGACAAAGAAATACTTCAAGGTAAGAGTGATGAGATGGGTCTTACTTCTTCAAGAATTTGATCTAGAGATCGTTGATCGCAAAGGTAGTGAAAATCAAGTGGCGGACCACTTGTCCCGTCTAGAGGAGGAGGGGAGGCCATCCAATGGCCTTGAAATCAATGATTCTTTTGCGGATGAGCAACTCCTTGCAGTGTCAATGCATGATATGCCGTGGTTGGCCGATGTCGCCAACTACCTTGTGTCCGGTGTGGTCCCATGTGAGCTCTCTTCCAACCAAAGAAAAAAGCTAAAGCGGGATAGTTTGGACTTTTATTGGGATGATCCGTATCTTTTCAAAATTTGCACGGATGGAGTGATTAGAAGGTGTGTCTCGGAGAGCGAACAAATGAGCATCTTGGAGGCTTACCACACTTCTTCCTATGGTGGTCATCATGGGGGAGTGAGGACTGCTTCCAAAGTCTTGAGCTGTGGAATTTATTGGCCGACAATCTTCAAAGATTCTAGTGATTTAGTGAAGAGTTGTGATGCACGTCAAAATGCTGGTGGAATTTCAAAGAGAGATGAGATGCCTCTAAACACCATTCTAGAAGTTGACATTTTTGATGTATGGGGCATTGACTTCATGGGACCTTTCGTGAGTTCTTGTGGAAACAAATATATTTTGGTAGCGGTGGACTATGTCTCAAAGTGGGTAGAAGCCGTGGCTCTTCCTAACAACGAAGCCCGAAATGTTGTGAACTTTTTAAAGAAATATATCTTTACAAGATTTGGGACCCCCCGTGCTAGTATTAGTAATGGGGGCTCTCATTTTCGCAACAAGGCTTTCGATTCATTGTTGACCAAGTATGGAGTTAATCACAAGGTCACTACCCCATACCATCCCCAAGCAAGTGGTCAAGTCGAAGTTTCAAACCGAGAAATCAAGAGCATCTTGTCTAAGACGGTCAATGCCAATAGGACCGATTGGTCAAAGAAACTAGATAATGCTCTTTGGGCTTATAGGACAGCCTATAAAATGCCAATTGGTATGTCTCCTTACCGGTTGGTGTTTGGTAAGGCTTGTCATCTTCCGGTAGAGCTTGAGCATAAAGCAATGTGGGCCTTGAAAAAGCTGAACTTAGAATGGGATGTAGAGGCAAATCTCCGGGTTGATCACTTAAATGAGCTTGATGAGTTTAGATTTTATGCATACTCCAGCTCGTCCTTATATAAGGACAAGATGAAGTACCTTCACGACAAATATACTCGAAGCAAGGAGTTCAAAGTTGGTAACATGGTCCTTCTCTTCAATTCCCGGTTGAGGTTATTCTCGAGAAATCTCAAGTCAAAGTGGAGTGGCCCTTTTGAGGTAGTAGGTGTGACCCCGTTTGGAGCTCTTGACTTAAAGAACAAGAATGGTGAAATATTTCGAGTTAATGCGCATCAGGTGAAGCACTATTTGGGGAAGCCGGATGATAGCCAGGTTGTGGCACTCTTGCACTTGAAATGATGGAATGGTAACTTGCATCATGCCGCGACGTTAAATCAGGCGCTTCTTTGGAGGCAACCCATGTCTTTTTCTTTTTCTTTGTTTTTCTTCATTAGTAGAATATGATTTTTGAGCTAACAGTGTGTGAAGTGTTGCAGGGAGTATGTTGAAATAATGCAGGGAAAATACAAAAGTGACCAGTCTCTGAAGTTTTGCCACGTGGCCGCACAACAAATCAATGCGGTCCGCATGGTTTGTCTAAGCCAAAGAACTGAACCTGAGAAAACCCACGCGGCCCGCGTGCGGTGGACAAAGGAGGATGAAAATTCAGCAGGTCTCTGAAGTTTGGCCACGCGGCCGCACACCAAATCAGTGCGGTCCGCGTGGAAACCAGTCACTTGAGCAGTTCTCTGAAGTTTACCATGCGTCTGCGTACCAAATCAGTGCGGTCCGCGTGGAAACTAGTTAGTCGAGCAGGTTTCTGAAGTTTGTCACGCGGCCACAACATAAAACAGTACGGTCCGCGTGACTTTGCTGGAAAATGAACACAGGGTTAAATCCTGCGCGGTCCGCATGACAGAAGTGTGCGGCTGCGCAGGTGGGTAAGTGAGGGGTCCCACGTCCTTTCTTATAAATAGGGACCCCTGGCCTTCATTAAAACTTTTGGCCAGATTTCCTTCTGAGAACCTTTTCACTGTTCATTCTCGTGTAACTTGTGCTTCAATTGCAAATTCAACTACTCTTGGTAATATTTCATCTCTAATTTATCATCTTCATTACTTTATTTTGTATATAAATTAATCAATGTTAGTATAACTTCTTAATTTCTTTAATTTTTCTTCTTTTAATTGATAAAATTAGGATCAAGCATGATAATTATAGAATTGGGGCTAAGTTTCTTGTTAAAATAACTGAGTAGGGACACCTAGGACACATGGTGTTGAAAACAATGGACTTAATTGAACAAATGCACCCTGCCAGTTTAGTTTTGCCCTACGCGGCCGCACACTTTTGTTGTGCGGTCCGCGTGCTTGACCTTCATGAAGAGCCATACCTACGCGGTCGCGGTCCAAATCAGTGCGGACCGCGTGCCCAAGGTTCAGAGATTGAAAAATTTGGTTATCTTTTCTGTGCGGACCGCGTCCATTTCTGGGCGGTCCGCGTTGACCTCACGCGGCCGCGATGCTAATCAGTGAGGTCTGCGTGGGTCAACTTCAGAGAGTTGGTTAATCTATTGATCAGCTTATGCAGACCGCGTCCATTTCTGGGCGGTCCGCATTGACCTCACGCGGCCGCAACACAAAACAGTGTGGTCCGCGTGGGTCAACTTAAGAGGATATTGCATGAAGCTGTTTAGCCTGTGCGGACCGCATGGCAAAAGGTTGTGGTCCGCGTGACCTCTGTTACCCTACTGTGCCTGTTCTGTATATACTCTTCTTTCATTGTATACTGCTCACGTGCTTCGACTAACCAATCTAGACTCTACTTTTTGCGGATAATGACAAAGAAACATATTGCACAACGTGGGGGTAAACAACCCTGGAGGGGTGGTCCCTCCCGAGGGGCAAAGGCAAAAGGATTGTAAAACTCACCCCGGAGGTCCGGGAAAACATAAAGAAAACCCGAAAGTTGATTCGGGAAGCTGACAGAGCGGCCTCTCATTCCACGGGGAGTGATTACATACCTTCTAAAAGTACCACCTCGGAGTCTGCCCCCTCCCACATATCCGTCTTAGTACCCAACATGGCGTCATCATCTCCAGACAAAGACCAACCCACAACTGCCACTTCCAAGCCAGTAAATGTAGTCTCAAACTCGTCTGATGAGTCTCGATATGAGAAGAATAGTGATGATGAATACTCCACTTCTCCCACAACTTCACTATCAGGGGAGAGCGGAGGACATGCGGAAGGAGGAGAGCCACATGTGGGTGGTATAGAGCGGACAAGGGATCCAAATGTGTAGGCTGATTGATTTGTGAGTGAGCTAGCATCGCACAAATTCATAGAGTGGTAGCCAAAGAGAAGGTTGATTCCGGAGAGAAGATTCATTGATGCGGACTTGCTACCGCACAACCCTCATGTGCAAGCACAATTCCATACTAGAGAGGGTTGGAGCTTCTTCAAGGAGAGGGTGGATAATGCAAATGAGCACATGGTCAAAGAATTCTACGCAAACATCCACCATATAGTCCGGGATTCCATCGCCACAAAGTGAAGGATCAAATTGTGTTGTTTGATGGGAAGTCTTTAAATGAATTCTTGGGGTTTGCAGATGAAGATGAGACCCTATATCTGGAGAAGTTGGCCCTGAAAGAGGAGGCCCGTCCTTGGTTAGCAGAAGTGCTAGCTGCTCCCGACATTGTTCCGGTGTGGCTAAAGGCACAAGAGAAGATTTATAGGAACACCCTCAGCTTTGAAGCAAAAGGGTGGTTGACCTTTGTCTGCAACCGATTGGACCCTACCACTAATGACCATTCAGTGCCTATTGAACGAGCGGTGTTGGTAGCTTCAATCATGGCCGGCTTCCCATTGAATGTGGGAAATATCATGCATAGGGTTATCTCAACTGTGGGCCACGAGACCAAGACAAACTACCCCTTCCCCAACATATTGACATTGTACTTCAAGGAAATGAAAGTGAAAAGAAAGAAGTTTGATGTACTGGTGCCTCCGGTGGGGGCTTATTCGTGGTATGATCAAAAGGGTCTGGACAACCCTAAGACGACCAAGAAGAGCCAAGCCACCACTTCCACCACAGCTGGCCAGTCTGAGGAGCCAGTTGCCACCACTGAGCAGGCCACTTCACTTCCTTCGGGTCCATCCATAGCACCTTCCTCCTCTACAGCTGATCCAGAGATTCCAGTCTCCAAGATGCACCGATTCACTGCCAACCAGCTGACCTATACATTGACCAGTTTGAACAACTGGATGTCGGCTGCGACATCCAAGTTGTCCACATTGACGACAGCGGTTCAGGCCCATAGTGCACCAGTAACGGTAGAGGTCCCAGCTTCTATTGAGGACACATTAAAGAAGATCCTGGATAACCAGGAGAAGATGATGAAGAAGCTGGATAGTCTAGCTGAGGCGGTTGACTCACATAGCAAGGTCCTCAAGAGCCTTGCTAGGGAGCACAGGAAGTTGAGAAAGACCAAGGCCTCGACGGAGTTAGTTTCAGCTCTAAAGGAGCAGGTGGACAAGTTGGTAGCTGATCAGTTGCCTCTGGATCTTTTATTTGGAGAGCCGGCCGTAGTGCCACAGGCGGAGCAGCCATAGGAGGAGCCCAGGCCACGCAAGAAGAGGAAACTCCCCAATACTGAGAGAGTTGTGATCATGGTAGCTTCTGAGAAGGAGGGGCCCTCCAGTGCACCCACAACAGATGAGCCTCCTCAAGAGCAGGCACCTGTCCCAGCAGCACATCAGCAGGTTGGGGACCAGTCTGAGGTCCCCAACACTACAGCGGACGATGGAGCCAGTCAGATCATCCAATTGATCAGGCTTGAGGGGCCATCTATATCCTTTCTTTTGTGCTTATTTGATAGTTAGAATTGGGGAGAATGCTAGCTCTTATTCGTGGGGGTGTGCCCTACTTTTTTGATTTTGGACTGTATGTATTTTGATTACTGTTAGTACACTCTTAGATGTAGTATTTGTATATATTTTAATACTTTGATCTATTTTAGTTTCATTTTGAACACTTTGGATTTGTATATTCGGATCTATCTTTGTACATATTCATTTCCCTTTTCATTTTTGGTTATTCTCATAGACTCATTAGACTTTGTTTTATGTTTTCAATAAACCCTTGGTTTTCTTAATGCCACGGTTCTTTCCAAGGGTAAAGTGTTGTGTGAACCGGGTGGCTCTTCCCTATGATAGATAGCATGACAACTTTCTTAAGGGTTGAGTCAGTTTTTTTCTTTTTCTTTTTGATTTTTCAAACTTTTGATAGTTAAGGGTACCTCGGGCGAACTTCACTTGGGCCTAGCACATTTGTCTCCGATCTTATGGTCAAAGACATCAAGTTGTGTCTAGAATGGTGAAAGTTGTGGCCTTGAGAATCTTGTGTTTACCGAACAACCATCGATTGGTCATATGGACCAACGCGTGCTTGAATCTATTCCAAGGTTGTTGTGGGCCTTCGACTCCGTTTTTGGTGATCTCTGAGTGTAAGTGTGGTGAGAAATAGAATTGTGAGCCCAAGTACCGTACCAATGGTCTAGAACTTGCCCCGAATGTTTATTGAGGCGAAATCCTAGGTGAAACATGACTTGAGAAGTGAGTATAGGCCATCTTTGATCCAAATGAACATACCCTGAATCATTCCTTCCAACCTACCTATAAATGAATCCACAGTCACCCCTTTGAGCCTAAAACCTTATTCCTTCATAAACCAAAGTGCAAGCCTATACCCATTTCAATTTAGACCTTCTCTTGGCACCCAGAATCTTCCCTTAAAGTGATTGCAAAAGTATAAGTTTGGGGGGGGAAAGACAAGATAAGTACAAGAAAGGCACCAATGTGGTAAAAAAAAGGCACAAAAGCAAGAAGGAATTGAAAGGCAATGAAGAAAAAAGGAAACAAAGAGAAAAACAAGCAAAAAGTTGAAAAAGTCCCAAAAAGGGGACCAAAAATATTTGAAAAGTGAAAAGGAAAAAGGAAAAATGTGAATGAAGTGATCAAAGAAAAGTGTCAATTGCAAAAAGGAAGAGTGCCATGGTGTCTCTCTTTCAACCCTTAAAAGAAGAAATGTTCAAAATGAGTCAAGAAAGTGTGCCATAAATAAATCAAAAGAAGTGCTTTATGGAAGGTTGAACCAATAAGAGCAAAATTCCTACCCTACCCAAAAAGCCTTCACAATGACTCCCAAAAAAGTCCTAGATGATCTCAAGTTGAGAAAAGCCTACATTAGTGGATACTTACATAAAGGGGAAGCCTATGGTACCTAGTGTCGGGCTTAGGGTCTCTTCTTTGAGAGAGCGAGTGTGAAATCTTCCACATTGATTTGTGTGCAAATACTCTAAAAGGTGAGGTGCACTTAGAGAGAGCCGAAGATGTATGAGTCACAATGCCCAAAGTGTTTTGAGAAAGGATCCTCGATGGATCGAGTCAACCCTCGAAGCTCTTGTGTCACACTTGATCCACAAAGCTTCAAAGTTTCAAAAAGGTGTCAATGATACATTTGCATTAGGGAAAATTGTTAGTCCCAATTGATGTTTGTGAGGTTACCCCCGGACAAATAGCTGGGTGGTTTGGTGTCTTTTCTCTGAAGGTTAGGTCTTAGTTTTGATTTGCTTGAGGACAAGCAAAGGTTTAAGTTTGGGGGAGTTGATAACTAGGAATTTTGCATGCTTTTAAACCCCTTCTTGCCTGAGCTTTGTGCATAAAATATGTTTATCTGGCCTTGAATTGCTTACAAGTGCGCTATTTTGCAGGTTTGAGCGACAGAAGGACGAATACCGTCAAAACGGCTCAAAAAGGAGAGAAACCGGCAAAGCGTCAAAGAAGAACTAAAAGGACTAAAAAGAAGCCCGTGCGGACTGCACTGTTTTGGTGTGCAGCCGCACAGGTCAATTCAGAGAGAATACAAGTCCAAGCTTCTACTGCGCGGACCGCACTGATTTAGTGTGCGGTCGCGCAGGAAAGATCAGAGAAGGCCAAGCTCCCAGGCAGAACCACGCGGACCACGTCCACTATTATGTGCGGTCCGCAATGAAGAAGACCAGAGAAGAAAATGTTCAAGGAACAATCCCACGTGGCCGCGTGCTAAATCAGTGCGGCCCGCGTGGGTAAGGAATCAGAGAGTCTGCATTTAAAGGATTTACACAATGCGACCGCATGACAAAAGTACGCGGTCTGCCTTACTGTACCTGCGCAGCCACGTGACGAATGTACGCGGTCCGCGTGATTTGTTCCAGCACTAGTCCTTCTGAAGCCCAAATGCCCTACACGGTTGCACATCAAAAGTATGCGGTCCGCAGGGGCACTTTTGTCCGAAAATTTCTATATAGTATAAATAACTTCTTTTTCTTTTTTTGGTTATGTCAGATATTACATAGTGACGGCTGAGCTCGTGAGAACATGATACATGCCTATTTTGGGCAATTTCTATATAGTTTAACATTAGATTTCAATTGTAATCAATTACCATGTTTATTGCATCTTTAATTTCTTCATCTTCTTCAATTTCTATGGCTAGCTAAACCCATAGCTAGGGTTGTAGCCCAACCCTAGTGTGGGTAATTAGTGGGTTAGATTACTAAATGCTTAGATGATTGTGGGTGTTAGGATTTGGGTTGATTGAATGTTTTCATTGGGATTTTGTGGTTGCAAACATCAAATCTAGTTTTGTGGATTTGGGCTCTACTTGAGAAAGAGAGTCTAAAATCTCTCAATCAATCCCAGGAAGGATTTGAAATGGACCCATGAGAATGGTAGTCCCAAGTAACGAGTATAAACCTCGAGAGAGTAATTACCCAACTTTAGCCTAAAGTTGCTTGGGCAAATTAGCCTACCCAATTGCTCTCGAGAGAGTCAATTAGGCAAAATTGTTCTCTCTACCGAGAGGTGTGAGAATGAATGTATAGAGCAGTGGTTATCCAATAATCCTATTACATTATCTTTGTATTGAATTTCTATACCCATTAGTTATTCCACCTAGGTAAATGCTACTTCCCTAGTCCCCTTTCCCATTAGCATATTACACTTAGAATTAACCTAAGCATAATCTAGATTTCATAATAGTAGTTGATAAATTAGTTTATAAAGAGAAAACACCAAAAATGCTTGAAGTCAAACTAGAAGCTAAATCCCAATACTAGTGCAACGTAATTCCTCACTCCAATATCTAACTCCCTGTGGATTGACCCCGAACCACTCTTCGGGTAAAAGTAGTTGTGCACGCTCATTCCTTCGGTTTGAGTTTGCTACGATCCCTAAGTAGCGTTTATATGATCCGAGCAAGTTTGAATGAAGTATTAGGTTGAGTTTGTGTTTTCGGTTGTGGTCCCGAGGGTCTCGGGTGTGTTTCAGATGCCCAACGGGTCATTTTTGGAAGATTTTTGCCGTTTTGAGCATAAATGTAATGATCCAAAGGTCTATTTTTAGTTCTAGAGATCCAAATTTGATTTTTAGACTTTTAGAATTTAAATAATGAATTATAGGACTAATTCGGAAATTTTGGTTTAATTTCATCAAGTCGCGATTGGGGTTTTGACGCGAAATGTGATTTAATTGTTTAACGAGCGAAATTAATGTTTCACTAAGCAAATGAGATCAAAATTCAGTTTTGTTTGAACCACTGGATCCGTATCGAAATTACGGAGCCATAGGAAAAAGAATCGTCATATTCCGAGTTCGTATAACGGAGTTAAAGCCATTTTAGTGAAAATAAAAGTTGCTGCAATTATTTTGGATAGTTGCTGTATTTTTTAGCAGCGTGAACAGTACCAGGCACGTGTGAACAGTGTCCCGCACGTGTGCACAGTGCCTGGACGCATGAACAGTAATCAGAAAAAAAACGTTTGGCATTTTAGCCACATTTTGAGTTCTAGAGCTCCGATTGAGGTGATTTTCGCGACGTTGTTATCGTGTCAACAAGGGGGTAAGTATTCTATATCCAAAAGTGATTTTATTTAATGATTCCATGGTTATTTTCATCAAGTATTAGTGAATCAAATGGAAGAAATTGGAGAAAATTTGTAAATTTTTCAAAAACAGAAAATTAAGGATTTGAGGGGCCATTTGAACTCCGATTTTGGTAAATTTTATATGTACGGACTCGTGGCGAGATGAGTATTCCGAAAATATGAGTTTTATAATTTTTAGAGAAGCGTACCAAAAGTCGGGTTTTGGCAACTTTGTGGTTTTTGGTGTAATTCGAGTTGTTTCGATTGGGTAATGTCCCTTTAGCCTATTTTGATGCATTTCTATTGAATTTTGATCAGATTCTACACCCGTGGAGGCTGATTCTTGTGGCAAGGGCATTACAGACTAGTCTTCGAGCCGAGTCGAGCTGAGTAATGGGTGTGGGTGATGACCAGCGGGTTTGAAACCTCGGTATACCACTTTGTGACGCTGTATTGAGGCGAGACACATACTCTCATGTGAGTGCGGGGTCGAATGTGATTGGGGACTATGGCTTAATCCGACCTGTCGATATTATGCTGTATTGTTGGCTATTCTTGAGCCGGTGAACCTCTTACTTGGATGGTCGTGTACATTTTGGGCTGTGAGCCAGTTATTGGGATCCTGCGAGGATCGTTATCATTGTTTCTGTGATATTGACATGCTATTTTACTACTAGTCCCGAGCTATTACTATCATAATGGTTTTCCAAACTCTGGAATATCTGATATACTGTTGTCTACTGAAAAATGATAAGAAGAGTTTTCAAATATTACTTTTGAGCCTGTGAGGCTGCATTGCATATTAGCTGACTGGTAGTGGATCGGGATGCGCACCGTAGCATATCATGATATTGTGCTTGGGCTGTAGGAGCCCCTCTGGAGTCTGAACCCCCACAGTGATCACGGGTACCCAAATGGATCAGGCTACGCGCCGTAGCAGTCATATTTATGCATTGCATTGCATTTAGCTATACCTGTTAGTTGTTATGCTGTTAGTAGATATTGCTATTTCGGATATTGTTCATGTTGATACTGTTGCAGGGTATTTGTGTATAGCCTTACTTAGTGCTATATTGGGTATTCTTACCTTCGCTGTCTTACCCCTGCTTATTACCACTGAGTCTGGAAGTACTCACTTTACTCCCTGTACCTTGTGTGCAGATCCAGGTACGTCGTAGCAGACTTGATCCCGTAGCTGCTTGGAGTTATTTTCCGGATAGTCAAGGTAGCTGCCGCGTCCGCAGGACCTGACTCTCTTTCCAACTTATCTTTATTCATGTTTTTATCTATTTCCGCACTTGAGCACAGTTGTAGACACTATTACACTTTATATACTCTGGTAGAGGCTCATGACTTGTGACTTCTGGTCTTTTGGGAGGTATTGTTGGTTTGGGATGTGTAATCCCCGTATTTGTAAATTTTCCTTATGATTATTCTATCTTGATTATGCTTAAAAGCGGTTAAATGTGAGCTGACAACTCCGTGATTTCTGTTGATTGGTCGAGCTGGCCTAGCAGTGTACTGGGCGCCATCACGATCGGGTTTGGGGTCGTGACAAGTTGGTATCAGAGCCTGGGTTACTAGGCCTCATGAGTCTTGAGCTGGTTGGTAGAGTCTCGTGGATCGGTACGGGGATGCCTGTATTTATCCCCGGAAGGCTGCATACCTTTAGGAAAAACTTTACATTTCTTGGAATTCTTATCGTGCATACTTAATTTAGCTTGAGATATAATTTTTGAAATTCCTTCCACACATTTGTGTACGCATCGAGCGCCCAGTAATATAATTACCTTGATGGCTTGTGATTCCCCGATCGAGGGGCAAGATATAATCTTTGTGAGTTCATGTTGGGCCAGTCGGGAGGACTTGAGACCAGATCATTGTCTATGACTTGAGCACCAAGGTGCTGATTTTGTGAGCTGGTATTATGAAACTTATATGATCGGTATTGCCCCTGATTGTGGAAATGGATGAGCTGTTAGTTGTTCGACTCTTATTGTAATCTGTTGTGTAGCCCCGAGCTATGGGCGTGGTGAGTATTTATCATATCTCTTAGTTGGAAGGTAAAGTGCCTTACGTATATTAGAACGAGTTCAGACTCAGGAAGACTAAAGTGATTATGCTATGTGTATCCTGTTGGAAGGTGTTGTACTGAAATACAAGATTGAGGCGAAGTAGGTGGGTTGATTCTGATATGTAATTGAAGGGTATTTGATATGTGTTATGATTCGAGCAGGTGCAGCGCATGTTCATGTATCAATTTTGATAATATGATTTGTATAGTATTGAGACTAATGTTGTTGATATGCATTATGACGTCTTGTCGAGTTGCGAATGTATTGTTAGGATGGTTTTGGTGATTCTCTGGCAGGTGGATAGGCCAAATTACAAAGGAAACTCTGTCAAAATTTTTGGAAAATTTGGGACTTAGAAAAGATTTTGTCGCCTAAAGAATAAGCTTAACTGTTGTGTGTGAATGAATACAAGAATTGCAAAAGAGTTAAGATTTCTGATGATTCGAGTCTTCGCCGAAGCTTGTAAATGACTTGAGTTTAATCTCACTATAACATTGTGGCATCATTTGAGTAAGAATGCTATGAGTGGCTAAAAGTGCTTTGATGTATGGCTCCGAGCCAATTTGGGGAGGTTGTTATTGATTAACCGGTTGCACTGTTGTGTGCTATGTTGGTTCTGTCTCTAACTATGTTGGGATAATTCTGATAAATGTTATGGTGCTTCGTAGATGTGAAAAAATACTAGGATGATTTGTACTGCTGTTGGTAAAGAATGTTCGGTGTATAGAAAAGAAAGATAGCTAATTGTATCTGTATGTAATCATGTTCTGCGGTGTCAGAGTTCTAACAAGACACGAGTGGTTCTGTTCAATAAGATAGTTGAATTGCAGCTGAATAAGGGTGAATGACGCTCGAGAATGGTTTTGCAGTGTTCAAGATTTTAGTTGTAACAGTCAGGTGTCTTAAGATTGTGTATGTGGCTAAAGGCGGTGATTTTGTTAGAAGAGATCAAGACTTGTGTTATGTTATGTGAATGATGGGATTCTATGTATCCGTATTGGAAGGTAATGATAACGAATTCAAAATCGCAGGAAGTTCTTCAAAATAAAGTATTGTAGAATGTGGTACTTTTGGGAAACATTGAGAGAGTATTAAGTGACCTATGGTCTTAGACCGTGTGGTCTTATGTACGAGTCTTGTGTGGTAACTTGAGTTGAGGTACTGTGGTGCTACAGTAAAGGCTAATATTAAATTAAAGATGAATCAGAAAGGAAATTGGGTAAATGGAACAACTTGTTAATAAACCGAAACGGTATGATAAGGATACGATTAATTCCTGGTATGTGTTCTAAGTAATGTCTTGCAGATATTGTGCAACAAATCTCTTGAGTGCTGGCATTTGCGTAGCTGGATGTGGGTAGAAGGATTCAGTCCTGACAGTTAAACTTATGCAATGAATTGGAAGAAAGAGTTTGTGATGTGTTTTACTGTGGTTTAAAAATGAGTGTATTTCCTGTTGGTATGTGGAGCTTGGAATGTGTAATGAGTTTTCCTCTATATGGGATCATGAAAGTCCTTGACTAGTTGAGTGCGCCGATGTTTGCAGCGTAGGGAAGGGATAAAAATTTCTATGTTATCTTAGTGTGGTATGGTATATGCGATGTGCTATGGAAAGTTGATAATGGCATGTTCAAGGTTTTGAGATCAGTTTATAATATATGGGAAGTCATTAAAAGTTATTGAGCAGTGCGGGCAGCTGCATGTGATTTAAGAATCGATCTTTCTAGTGATTAAGAAAAACAAAATGGCACTGTTATTCTAGTGATTTGGCGGGGTATATGGTCAAAAAGGACAAGGTAATGTAAACTGATAATATCTAGTGGTATGGTGGTATTCTCTTGTTGGATCGACTGTAAAAATTGAGTCGTGGATGGCATAGGGAAATTTCTGAATGGCTTTCGTGGTATGAATGGATGCTTGATGTGTGTTATGTATTCGTACAGTGGAGTGTGGAATCAGGCATAGTGATTCATGTGTTATATAGGTGATAAAGACTAGAAGTTCTCGTAATCCGCCTATGCAGTGGTTGTATATCGTGTGTATTGGCACTGTTTAGCGATTATTGGAAATTGGAAGCCCTAGTGGCTCTCTCTTAGCTTGATATGATGAATTTGGGTTATGAAACTTGATTGTAGACAGGTCATCATAAGTCAGGTTTTCTAGACTAATATGATATGGACTATGTCGGAAATGGCACAAATTGCATAGCAGGGTGCATCAGAGTATGCTCCAGCAGGGTAGTTGTACCCCAGGACCATCAGACGGCTGGTAGGTATTGCTTTGTCATTTGGGCCTTTGTGGCGGATATCAGTGTAGAGGTTTCTACCATTGATTCAGTTTTGGTATTGAGGAACTTTGTCGGATGCGTTTCTTGCGGCCGAGCTTGAGGCTATATATGTCTATTATAATGAGCAATTTGACTCGGTATGCATTTTCTTTTGCGAGATTCATGCGTGGATCGGGTGGCATGCCGCCACGGGTTATTTGGATCGGGTGGCACGCGGCCACAGGTATAGTATCTGGATCGGGTGGAACGTCGCCACAGGTATGTTATTTGGAGCGGGTTGCACGCCCGCAACCGTGTGATGTGGAGAACAGTTTTCTATATGTTACCTTGTATACAATACTTCCTAGTTTCTGAGAAAAGTCAGTGTTGGGTGTCGCTCGGCGAATGGCGCATCGCTTGTGTCCTTACAAGATTTGATAGCGTATATTAATTTTTTCACCGTGGGTGAGATTGATTGCTTGAGTTCAAACCTAAATCTGTGCATGGCTGACTGTTTTGAGCATGATGACTTGAGGTGCTTCATGGGTAATAGTGTTTGGATGGAATCATAATTGTGGCAAGGCCACATGATGTTATGACATTTCGAGGAGGATTCAGGTATTCTATTTCAATAATGCGAGACGGGATCTCAGTTCTATATTATGATGGTACGGAGGAATTGAATTCCAGCTCTTTTGTGTGAGTCAATTGTCATGATTCGAGTGTGTTCAGATCATTTCTTATTAGAGCTTGTATTGTGCTCATCGTGGCTTAGGCTGATGAGGAGGTGTCATATTACCAGTGTGGTGTGTTATAATCGAAATGATCGTTGGAATCATTAATGAGTGCGAACATACGTGATTTTAACTAGATAGAAAGGTAATATCGAGGTTTGGCTCCAAAATCCGTTGTAATATCAGTCAAAAAGAGAAATGGCTTCATAAATGGTTGATCTGAGGAATTGTTATGGTTTAGCGTGTGTTTTATTTATCGTTGGTAGTATATGAAGGTGTTGGAATAAGACTTCAACTAATAAGAGGTTTCTATCGGTATTTGGGTATTGTAGGCAACTGCGGTAAATAAAGAATGTTATTGTGGTTATATGAGTAAAGTGATGCAAAGTGTGAATTCAACAAAGTTATGCATTAATGTTTGGGTACAACGTGTGGAGATTGACATGGTGGTCGAATGATGGAAACAGACTTGGCGGGAAATTCAGGATGTTGGAATTTGGCCTAATGGCTTATTCGCTTGAATAAAGAATTATATCTACAGAATTATATAGCTAATGTGCTCAACTAAGTAGTGGTAGCACGGGAAGGTGCTTGATGTGTTAAACAAGTTATTTGAGACTACATCATTGTAGTTCTCAGCACGTTCGAGGACGAACGTATGTTTAAGTGGGGGAAATTGTAACGACCCGACCGGTCGTTTTGAGCTCCAGCGCGTCATTCAGCAGATTGAGGCCATGAAAAGCTTCATCTCAGGTATATTGACTTGTGTGTATGGTCAGAATTAAAATTCAGGAAGTTTTGAATCAAATCTAAATGGAAATTCTCATTTTGAAAGCTTAAAGTTGAAGAAATGAACTAGGATTGGAATTTTGAGTAAATGACCTTGGAATTGGGATCTGAAAGTTCCAACATGCTCGTATGATGATTTTGAACTTGGGCGTATGTCCGGATTTGGTTTTTGATAACCCGTGAGCATTTCGGCGTATATGGTGGAAGTTAGTATTTCAGAAGAATTTCATAAATTTGGGTTGGAAGGCATTTTAGAGTTATAGATGTCTGTTTGGGATTCCAAGTTGGGAATAGATCCGTATGGTGATTTTGGAGTTGGGAACGCGATCGGAAGTGAATTCGGATGTCCGGAGGTCATTTTGAAGTCATTTGGCTAAATATAGGCATTTGAAGGTTTATGAGAAAATTCGATCGGAAGTGAAAATTTTGATATCGGGGTCGGAATGCGATTACAAAAGTTGGTGCAAGCCTGTAATATCGAATGTTACTTGTGTGCAAAATTTGAGTCAATTCGGATCGATTTTTGTAGGAAATGGGACAATTAATCTCTTTAAGGAAAACTTAAGTTGAAAAAGTCAACCCAACGTTGACTTATGATTTATAGGGCTCGGAACTGAATTCCGATGATTCGGTTAGTTTCGGGGGATGATTTAAGACATAGGAGCGCAATCAGAAGTAATTTTGGAGGTCCGGCGAAGAAGTTAGCCTATTTTGGCGAAGTTGGAATTTTGGCGGAATCCGATCGATAGGTGATATTTTGATCCGGGAGTCGGAATGGAGTTTCGACAGTTGCAGTAGTTTCGTTAGGTGATTTTGGATATGTCTGCAAATTTTAGGTCATTCGGACATCGATTGGTCGGGTTTTTGATCGAATGTAAATTTTGAAAGTTTAAGTTTAAGTTTGAATCGAATTCAGGATTTTGGGGACTTTTGATGTTAAGGTAGCGTTTCTATGATCCGAGCAAGTTTTAATGAAGTATTATGTTGAGTTTGTGTTTTCGGTTGTGGTCCCGAGGGTCTCGGGTATGTTTCGGATGCCCAACGGGTCATTTTTAGAAGATTTTTGCCATTTTGAGCATAAATGTAATGATCCAAAGGTCTATTTTAAGTTCTAGAGATCCAAATTTGATTTCGAGACTTCGAGAATTTAAATAATGAATTATAAGACTGATTCGAAAATTTTGGTTTAATATCATCAAGTCGCGATTAGGTTTTTGACGCGAAATGTGATTTAATTATTTAACGAGCAAAATTGATGTTGCACTGAGCAAATGAGATCCAAATTCAGTTTTGTTTAAACCACTAGATCCGTATCGAAATTACGGAGCTATAAGAAAAATAATCGTCAAATTTCGAGTTCGTATGACGGAGTTAAAGCCATGTTAGTGAATATAAAAGTTACTGCAATTATTTTGGATAGTTTCTGAATTTCTTTAGCAGCGTGAACAGTACCAGGCACGCGTGAACAGTGTCCCGCACGTGTGAACAGTGCCTGGACGCATGAGCAGTGATCGGAAAAAACAATTTGGCATTTTAGCCACATCTTGAGTTCTAGAGCTCCAATTGAGGTGATTTTTGCGGAGTTATTCTCGTCTCAACAACGGGCTAAGTATTCTATATCCAAAAGTGATTTTATTTAATGATTCCATGGTTATTTTTATCAAGTATTAGTGAATCAAATGGAAGAAATTGGAGAAAATTTGTAAATTTTTAAAAAAATGAAAATTAAAGTTTTGAGGGGCCATTTGAACTCCGATTTTGGTAAGTTTTATTACGGACTCGTGGCGAGACGAGGATTCCGGAAATGTGAGTTTTATAATTTTTCAAGAAGCGTACCAAAAGTCGGATTTTGGCAACTTTGTGGTTTTTGGTGTAATTCGAGTTGTTTCGATTGGGTAATGTCCCTTTAGCCTATTTTGATGCATTTCGATTGATTTTGATCAGATTCTACACCCATGGAGGCCGATTCTTACTGCAAGGGCATTGCGGACTAGTCTTCGAGCCGAGTCGAGGTGAGTAATGGGTGTGGGTGATGACCATCGGGTTCGAAACCCCGGTATACCACTTTGTGACGCTGTATTGAGGCGAGATACGTACTCTCCTGTGAGTGCGGGGTTGAATCTGATTGGGACTATGGTTTAGTCCGACCTGTCGATATTATGCTGTGTTGTTGGCTATTCTTGAGCCGGTGAACCTCCTATCTGGATGGTCGTGTAAATTTTGGGCTGTGAGGCAGTTATTGGGATCATGCGAGGATCGTTATCATTATTTCTGTGATATTGACATGCTATTTTACTACCAGTCCTGAGCTATTACTGTCATAATGGTTTTCCAAACTCTGGAATTTCTGATATACCGTTTTCTACTAAAAAAATGATAAAAAGAGTTTTCAAATACTACTTTTGAGCCTGTAAGGCTACATTGCATATTAGCTGACATTATAGCTGACTGGTAGCACGCTGCAGCGTATCATGATATTGTACTTGGGCTGCAGGATCCCCTTCGGATTCTGAACCCCCATAGTGAGCACGAGTACCCAAATAGATCGGGCTACGCGTCGTAATGGTCATATTCATGCATTGCATTGCATTTAGCTATACCTATTATTCTGATAGCTGATATTACTGGTTTTGATATTGCTGATTCTGATATTACTCATGTTGATAACTGATGTACTGTCTTGTATATCATTTTGGTGAGCCCATACGTATTTTCTTATCACACAGTTATTATTCTCTTTTATAACCACTAAGTTGGAAGTACTCACTTTACTCCTCGCACCTTGTGCACAGTTGCAGGTATTGTTCGCTCGTTAGTGGGTTATTAGCAGACCAGAAGACCTTATGGTAGTAGTTGAGACAGGTGACCGCTAGCATTCGCGGTACCATACTTCATCTTTGTATTCCAGTTTTTTTATCTATTTCCGCACTTGAGCACAGTTGTAGACACTATTACACTTTATATACTCTGGTAGAGGCTCATGGCTTGTGACTCCTGGTCTTTTGGGAGGTATTGTTGGTTTGAGATGTGTAATCCCCGTATTTGGGTATTTTCCTTATTATTATTATTCTATCTTGATTATGCTTAAAAGTGGTTAAATGTGAGCTGATGGCTCCGTGATTTCTGTTGATTGGTTGGGCTGGCCTAGCAGAGTGCTGGGCGCCATCACAACCGGGTTTGAGGTCGTGATAATAGCTCTGTGTTATAGTTAATTGGTCGGGCTGGCCTAGCAATGTGCTGGGCGCCATCACGATCGGGTTTTGGGGTCGTGACACCTCCCCCATAACGTCTCTACAAACCTTAGAGACTGACCTTCTACTCCGCCTTCCATCGCCTAACTCCGACGACCTTCGCATGTCGAAAATCTCATACGGACGGTGGCCAAAGGCCTCCAAAAAAACACCCCGAAATCCCTATGACCTCCCATTCCAAACCCCCTAACCACTCCCTTCGAATCTTAATTGATTTCGTCGAACATCAGATCACAAAATCGACCCCAAAACCCTAGCCATCCAAATCATCCCAAAATGGCGCCAGATAATCACCACCAGCTTCTCTACCACCTCCATTTACCTATTCCCCTAGGAAGTCAACCAATTTTGAGTAATTTCAAATCAAGAACCGGAAAAAAAAACTAAAAATGAGTACCAGTCAACTCAAAGATAACTAATGGTTCAAACCTACATGAGTCTGTAGTTCTTAACGAGAGCTACTGATTCATGAGGGTTTGATTCATTTCCAAACCAGCCGGAGTCTGGCCAAACACTGGTAAGCCTCCGGAGTTCTGTCAAGACTTCAAATGCATACCCTTCTCATACATTTTTTATGTTTTACATCCGTTCTTGGCATGAATAGGATTAAGAGTTAATCACTATTTTTAATTTCTTTTCCTTTCCTTCTTCTTTCATTTTTGTGTGTGTGCTAGTATAAGTCCGGAATCTGAATAGGGTTCATATCCTAATAGCCCATTTAAAGTTGTACTGCCCTTAGTATTTGTATATTTCAATGCCTAAAATCATGTCTTGAGTAAATGAACTAATGTATTTTACTTGGTTTGCTCACACACTAAATCAATGACTGTTTGAAAACTCAAAATGACATAGTATAGTTTTGGATTTTGGATGACTCTCGTGTATTTGTAGAACTTAGAACGGATCCTATTTTAGTTTACATTTGTAAATCCTGCTGGATTATTCAAATCCTTTAATCTGTCTCCTATTTTTCTGATTGAATTAATCCCACTTTGACCCATTATTGTTAATCTTATTATGTTTAAGCTATGATTTGCTGATATTTGACTCCCTGAGAAATCTAATGGTTGAGCAATTATTTATTTAGCAATCTTTGCTAGTGAATTGAATTGATAAACCAGCAAGTGATTGTCTTGGATCTTCAATAGGTTAAAATCAAGAAAACATCGAGTCAGTAGTTTTGTTCAGTAATTGAAAGTGTGTACTAGTGGTAAGACACCCTGTCTGAATGACACAAGGGTAGGATAGTGAATCACAATAGTTCCAGGGGTAATTTAGGTATAAAACTTCTAAAAGTATGTTAGTTTGAGTGGTCTGTCAGTAGGAATAATATACTGTTAAAATCTTAGATTAATTAATAGAAAGAAGAGAATGACGGGTTGGCTTAGCACTTTTGCTAGTGAAAAATCATAAATAACAAGGGCTTTAATGATAAAGGGTTTAAGGGGTGCACATGGGAAGGGGATACAAGCTATAAAGAAGATGTTTGAACAAAGAGAGGTGATGAGTGTTAGTCTTTAAATAGACTCAAAGATAGAAGAAGAAGGATAGTTTTTTGAGGGAGAAAGAAGCTAAAAACAGTGAGAAAAAAATTGAGAGAAGAACAGACTGAAATACAGAAAACACTCTGCATTTCTGATTTCTTTGTTTCAACTAGAGTACAGTTCAATTGAGTGTAGTTTCTAACTGTTTCAAATCAGTTTCTAGGTGCGACTATGTTGGTGTTGATTGTTGTTGTACTGCTGTGTTGACCTTCCTGTCTTTCGTTACGTTCAATTCCAGGTACATATGCGAAACTGCTTTCATGTAACTCCTTTATGAAAGGGAATTGCAGTTGCTGTTTGAGTTTCATTGAAGCCTTCACTCTTTTTTTTTTATTACCTGTATTACTATTAATTCTAGGATTTTTCGGAAATATTTGTTTCATCCTATTTGTAGTAGAGTGAATGTATTTGTTGTAACTTCGAACTGTTTAAAGACCTGGACTGCTAAGTCGGTTTGAAGTAGTAGCTTGATTTGGTTAACTGTTAGTTGAACATCAATGACCTTGTAGTAGAAGGTTAATTCGTGGACTGGTTTAGTAAGGTTCACCTTAGCTGGTATTAAATTTTATCACTGTTCATGATAAAGTATAATTTGGTATCTACATTTGAATAAAGGTTTTAGATCTAATTGGTATGTGCACTTGAATTGTTGTTGGCAAATTAGCATTAAATGTCAGGTAAAGGTTAGGGAACAAGTGCTCACCTCCATTAAATTATTTCATTTTAATTAATTAGTTGTAAGGCCACGTAAAATTTTGTGCTTAAAACCTTGTAGCTCATAGTGCCAAGGTCCGAATATGTGTTAGGGTCTTGAATAAAACACCCCAATACTTTATTTTTATACATTTTCTGAACAAAATAAGAGAGATGAGGAGAGGGTTCTTGAGAGAGAAAGTGATCTTCCGCACTTTTATTTTCCAAAGTCACCTAGGCCCGAAAAGTTTTGGGTATTATCTTCATCCCCCTTTCTTGCAGGTAAAATCCCCAACCCTATTTCTTTGATTTTCAGATTTCAACAAAAAAGGAGGTTTTTATGTATTAATTCTTGAAAATGGAAGTCAAAACACACATGCGTATTTTTTATACCTAAAAGCTAGTAAGAGGAGTTGGGTAGAAGTAAAGGTTTGCAAAAGAGAAGTTGGCAACCTAGATAAATTGGGTAGAAATTATAAACTTCAATTCTAAGTTATGTGTATTGATTCGTGTACTCACTACTGAAAAATAGTTCTATTGTAACAGCAGGTAAACCGTTGCAATTGATAGGATAACCGTTACCATAGATGTATCGGAACGGTTAAGCAACCGTAACATTCGCTCGCGTGCCAATAGACCTACAGCAACGATTTTGGCAACGGTTTACAGGACCATGGCTATATATCAAGCTATCGCAACGGTTTTTCCTTTGTCTGAAGCAACGAGTATTCAATTAAATTGCAACGGTTACAAACCGTTACCATATTGTTTATGCAACGATTGTAAATCGTTACCATATTATTTACTACAATGGTTGGAAACTGTTACAATATAGTATATTGTAACGGTTACGTAGACTATTACAACGCTTGTTTACAGCTATTGTAACGGTTTTATTGAGCTACCGTAATGGTTTTGTTTCTAACGCATCATTTTGTCACATTTTATGGAACGATTTACAAGACCTATCGGAACAGTTCAGAATGTCTACGGCAACGACATTTGTGCTTATTGCAACGGTTCTATTAGTCTATTTTAAACATTTAATTGACATTACCACCTGTAAATATTTGTAATTATAACCTGGAAATTATATAAATAAAAAGATAAAACACTTTATAATCTTTCATATCCAATAAGCTAAGAATAACGATAGCAAAATGCTTTTAACCCAATTGCATAAGTTTTACAGTTCAACACTTCAAAAGTTAAAGTTTCAAATACTATTAAAAAAGACTCCAAGAATATCGACCAACAACTAAAGTTCTTTGTTACGTAAGGTCTATATCTTCACTATCTCCATCTTTCCTTTCTTCAGTTGCTCCACCCACAAAAGACAGTAAAAATATAAGGAAAAGAGCAAATGACGAAAAATTGGGATATAAGGCAATATGTATTTTACTAAAAATTTTGGTACGCGCTTCTCGCAATCATAAAAGACCTTATTGAACTTACGAAATAATCTTTCCTAATGAACAAAGAAATAACTTCTCCTAAAACCTCAAATATTGAGAATACTCCACACAGATTAAATGCCAGGACCATAACACCTAAAATGTGGAAGAAAATTGGGATAAGATGGATAGGAAAGTAAAGGAATTGCAAATTAGGAATTGCAAAAAGGAAATTGAAATAGTTAATTATTTTTTAATAGAAATGGCAATAGTTAACAGATTCAACTATAAGGAAATAAACTTGACCAATTTAAAAACTAAAGCATGTAAAATATAGAATCAAACCGAAAAACAATAGAAAGGACTCAGTTGGGCTATTTGATATCTGGAACATGTTCTTAGTGGTTTATGGACTCAGTTGGGCTATACCTTTGGACATCAGAGATGCATTTGATGGTTGGTGCTCCTGGAAAGTTGAGAAACCCATAAAAAAAACCTGGCAAATGATCCCAGCTTGTATATGCTGGAATATATGGACAGAAAAAAAATCCAGATGTTTTGAAGGCATCTCAACTTCCACCAGCCGTTTGAAGTCTAAATGTCTAGTGAATTTGTTTAGTTGGAGTTACCTTTCCCCTGTGAATGATGTCATTTCCCTTTTAGATTTTATTAGCTCCCTTGGCATGGCATAATGCGTCTTTTGATTTTGGTCATGGCTAACTCATGTCTTATAGGTTATTTTGTCTTTACAGAGTTAGCCAAGGACTCTCACTTTGTAATTTTATGGCATCTTCTTGATGCATTTAATAAACATCTTATTTCATAAAAAAAAACTTATGGAGTTTGGTGTTATTTGGTAGTCAACATACTTTAATTACTGCCTGGAAATGGAGAAAACTCTGGTGATACAGAAATTGAGTATGACAGGGAAAGATAGGAGGGGAACTCGACATGCACTTTTTGAATGATATGAGGTAAAAGAAATAGAAAGGTGTCTGATGCAATTGGAAAACCTTCATGGAGGATCAAATATTCCTTGTTCTTTCACCTTACTCCCAGTATAAAATGAACATTTCTTCCAGTCTAGATAGTTTGGATATATAATTTTTTGGTAGAGCAGTGCTAATACCTGCTAAGCATTATCTTGGTGTGTGTAAATGAATTTCTTTGAATTTATCAAAAGAAACTGGGAGGTCTCAGTGTTAAAGGGATTTTTAAGATCCTCAGGCATTTGATTGAGCTGGCAAAAGATGAATGGATAATGAAAAACCTGGACACTAAGGGCACTAAAGAGGTCTTCTGTGATTTTTTCTCTCAATAGGACTTGTTCTAGAAGTTGATTGGCAATATTTTCTATGAGTGCTCAGTGAGAAAACAGTTGATATCAATCTTGAATATATCAAGCTAAGTAAATGGATTTATGCTCCTGGTTTATCTTCCTCCTTTTGAGGTAATATGGTACAATAGGTGGAAGGAAAGGGCACAGACCTATATTTTGGTTGTAACAGAAATAGCTATCAAATCTCTCATCTCTCTCACAAAGGTATATAGCAGTAACAAGTGCATACTATCGAGGTGCATACATTAACATGATTTATAGTGAGACATTAACATGCTTAGAAAGACAGACAGTTGTAACAGAAATAGTTAACGTGCTGGTAGTGAGACATTAACAGAAATAACTAACATGGTAGTGAGACATTAACATGCTGGTAGTGAGACATTAACAGAAATAGCTAAGGAAAGAGTTACATGCAACTAAATAAGGTTGAATCTCGAAGCCAGTTATGAGCAGAGGTAATTCAACGTATTGCTTAGAGAGACAGACAGTTGTAATCAAAGAACATCCATGTTGCCGGCTTTACAGTATATGTCTATTAATATACCCCAAACTCTATCGGATACAGGAACACCCAAAACTATCATTAGACCTAAATGCTGGTAGTGAGACATTAACATGATTTATAGCTACTGTAACTACACTGACTATTTTCTCATTATATGCTCTTAAATCATGACTGCCTCTCCTATCCTACCTTAGCTGCATAATCCAGTCAGTAATCCTGCAAAGGTATACTTATCTGCTACGAAACCTCTATATATCATGTCATTGTAAAATTCAATAGCGCCAGCAGGATAACCAGCTTTGCAGAAATAGCTAAGGAAAGAGTTACATACAACTAAATCATTGAGCTTTTCCTCAACATAATATTAAGCACATCCTGAAGATTAACCAAATCATTGAGCTTACACAAGTTACACACAGCAATGCTATAAGTTTCATAATGATTATTCTCCCTAAGCTATATGTGGGTTGTTTAAATAGTGCATACACCTATTCTAAACTATTAAAACATAAGACTGCATAATTTTCCTTTTTCTGTTGGGTAAAACAACAGAAAAATGTCTGATTTCCTTAATATGCTGCTTGAAGTTTTAAACCTATATGACAATTCCTACCAAGAACTGAAAAAGCACTGAAATCAATCTTTTGGAAATCAAGAACTGAAAAAGCACTGTAATCAAGATCTGAAAAAGCACTATACTTACTCCTACCAACATCACAATTCTCTTGGAAAGTAATCACAAAATGCAACCATAATAATTAAGCATAAGAGCAACTATATTCATGTAAATCATGGAACAATACTCAGTTTTACCTTGTAGGTATCAGAGTTCCAATATCTAAGAAGTTCCCTAAATTGAGAATCCGGAACATCACCCGGCCTATTCTCCATTCGAAGCTCGTCATTGTCATAGGGTTCAAGATGGTCTTTATATAACTGGTTTTTGTACTTTCTCCAAGCATTTGAAATTGATTGAAGAACCCATTTTTTTGCACCATCATGAATGTCATATTTTCCTTTAGACGAGTTAGGTTGGAGTAAACAATATGAAATATCTACACACACATTGAATATTGTAAATTTCAAACCTTGACATATTTCCACATATCTTCTTTTGTCTCAAGTTTCCTCCAATCAAACACATTAAGAGGACAAAAGGTCGCATTTCTTGCTAATGTACCAAGGAAGCTACCCAACTCATTCACATCATCCTTAGTAGGACCTATGGATTGATTATTCTCATTAAGCACAATTTGCTTGCGCTCATTCCTACCATGAACATTTTGCATCCGAGTTTTTCCTCTTTTTCATTTTTCGGCATAAGGAACTACATATATATGAAGTAAGAATAATCACCAAAAGTCATTACATTATTGAATTTGACGATTGAAATCTATATGTTCTTGCCTTGTTCCTCGAATTGCTCATTTGTTTCATGATTGGAAGAATCCTCAACTTGTTCTTATACCGTTTGTGAAGTACGAGGGGTGGAATCCAGTGGTAGTTGTTGCAATTGTTCTACATACTGGTTGTGATGCAAGAGAGGTAGAGTTCCGTGGAATTTGTTGCACTTGCTCATGTACTGTTTGTGCTGGTGCAGAAGTAGAATGCAGAGGCAGTGTCCTTGGAGCTTGAATAACTCTGTTTGTTTTCATTGACGAAACCTTTAGGTTTCGCAAAGATGCAAGCGATCCAGCTGCTATGCATTTTGTTAATTTTCTGTTTTTACTTGAGCGCCCTTCCTGATTCATGATCCGCTTTCCTCTGTTCAAAATTAGATACACATGATAGCCAAGAAGTATTTGAAAAAAAAATAATAGAATGAATTGAGCTACTGAGCCAGTTACACATCAATAATAGGTTAGGCACTCAAAATCAAGGCTTCTTTTAAAGGAAATGTGGTGTGCCTCAGACATCAGAAAGTACCACCAGCATATGCTAAACTTTAACACATGATTAAGTAACATTGTGATGGCGAGACAATCCTTTTCAATACTTAGGTTGATAAGCAAGTAACAGAATAACCCAGGACTTGCTAGGTTAGTATAATTATAAGTGCTCATATAACCTATTGTGATCTACTTTCTAATTCAAAGTGCATGTGAGAAGTGAAAACCATGATCAAAATTGGTTAATGATTTATGTGAAAAGGTGAGGCTGTGGATATAACTGAAAATTGTGGGAGGGATTGGAAAGGTGGGGTTACCGTCTTATCACAATTGTAAGAATGAGAGGAATAGAAAGTATAGTAGGATGAGTAGAAAAAGAAAGACACCGTTTCTTTTATATCGATCATCTGCCAAAATTGCTGAAAAAACATCACCAAATGGCTAGTTTGGTTGCAGTTCAACACAAACAACCTTCTTTTGCTGTCCTCCCTTCTTCCCATTCTGAATTTAATGGTGCCAAATTGATCTCCTCTCTTCAGGTACTTATACCCACTAATTATCCATTTTTGAGTTCAGTTGCTAGCTGCTTGCTTTTAATTACATATTTATCTGCTGTGGTTTCAACAAGATTATACAAACTGCTGCTTGACATTTATTTTCTGGTTGGTATACTATGGTTGTAGTTTAAGAGGAAACGATGGCAACCAAAAGGAGCATTGCATGTTAGTGCATCAAGTGGCAAGAAGATCCTTATAATGAGAGGCACTCGATTTATTGGTGTCTTTCTATCCAGACTTGTAAAAGAAGGCCATTAGGTAACCAGTGCATTACTATCATTTTTGGACTTGTTGGTGTTTAAATTCACAATCTTCCAATGTTTCAGGTTACTCTGTTCACAAGAGGAAAAGCTCACATCTCTCAACAATTACCAGGCGAATCAGACCAGGATTATGCTAATTTTTCCTCCAAGGTATGTTGGATCTTTAAAGTTGTATGGTTTCTTTGTCATCAGTTATTTCTTGACTTGTTGAGTTACTCTAACTAATGAGATTTTTTCTTCCGCCCAAGTAACATATAACAGAACAAGATCATTAGCAGCAAAATTAGTTTAATTGAACTTGCTTCACTGACCGGAAACTTGCATTAGCAGCAAACCTGTTTTGGCTTGCAACAAATCAGAATCCAAAAAGACTGCAAGAGGCAGAACTGTCTCTTTAGATGAGAACAAATGCCTGAAATGGCTTGACTTGCAACAACCAAACTGTGTGGTTTATGCCAGTCTTGGAAGCATCTTTATTGGTGATTAACTAGGTTACAGGGAAGATGAAATATCCTTGGAATTTAAGACACAACATAGAGGGAGTACAAAAAATCATATCACAATTTGAGGTTTTCCACATCACGTACTATATCACATACTATATGTTCACAACAGAATTACTGATGAACGCCATTTCAAACCTATGACTGAAAGCCAACAGAATTATCATAGAATGTCTTTTCAAACATATGACTGAAAGCCAACAGAATCATCACGAAATGTCTTTTCAAATCTATGACCGAAAGCTAAAAGAAAAAGAAAAGAAACGTTGGTCTAACTCACTTCATTATATAAGATCACTGTTTACAAAACAAGATCCAAAAATCTTGCAAAATTACAAGTATTATAGTAAAACAAGAATGTAACACGACAAGTACTATAAAGGTTATCAATACCTCAATTATCTATCGATTCAAGCCTCGACCGGTTGCTATCAACAAGTGCAACAATATCACAAGATCCAGATCCAAAAATCTGGCAAAATTGAAGCATCAAAATAAAATGCTAAAGGAAAACAAATAAAAATATATTAAAAAGAGTAGTATTAGAAACAAGAATAATTATAAAATATTGGTAAAAAACATTATCACTCACTCAAACCAGAATATATTTAATATAATTTCAAAATTTCCCTCTTTAATCATCTAATTTCATCCAGTTCCAATCGGTATCGTCAAACGCATCCTCTTCTTCCGATGTTTCTATAATTGTATCATTTGAATGTTGTGAATTAGATGGAATATCAACGACATCAACAGGTACATCGTCTCTAGACCATCTAACGTCAACATCAACTAATCCACTTAAGGGACCAATGTCATCATTAGGCTCTCTCCAAAATGCGTCCTCAATATTAGGGCAATTCTCTTCCTCTAAATCATACAAATCAACAGGGACTTTATTCCTTGCATAATAAATATCTTTCTCAACTGGATCCTCCACATAAAAAACTTGATAAACTTGTGATGCCAATATAAAAGGGTCATCCGTATTACATAATTTGTTAAAGTATACATGAGTTAACCCATATTCATCTATTTCGTTACGAAACCAATCACATCTAAATAGTACAATGCTAAAACAAACCCAATAATCAATCTCAATGATATCCTGAATAGCTCCATAGTAGATAACCTCACCATCGATGGGATTTTGGTCCCTAGAGCTAGCAAGGCTATCGGTTGTTACCGATAAAGTTACTCCACTATTTTGAGTCTTGCATCGGGAATCCCCCCTATAGTATGATATCGGTATCCATTAATAAAATATGCAATATATCTTTTGGCGATTGTATTAGGACCTTTAGCTAGCCATCTTAAATAATCGGGTTCTTCAATATTTTTAACTTTCACTGCAAACCAATTGTTGAATTCCCGACTATGCTTCCTTGCCCTTTCCCATGCATTTGATCTACTGTGACTACCAATTAAATTCTTATGTTCCCTGCAATCATGAATTTTATAAAATCAATCATATCATAAAGAAAAGAAACACAAAAATTAAATAAATCTTATATAATTTATCTTACTCGATAAACTTTTCCACTTGTTCATCGCCAGTATTAAATAGAGCATACCGATGGGCTTCATAACATAACTGTGGATCCATGAGAAAAGTATTTTTCCTCTTACTTCCAATTGAATGTCCTATCATAGGGAATATAGGTGACAAGTTTTGATGGCACTCATCATCCACAGTTGTGTATCTACTAAATCTTGTCTTCACGCCATCATGTAGGCATCTCGAACAAAAATTCAAGCACTCTTCTGCCAAAAATCCCTCTGCTATTGATGCTTCTGGACAAGATCGATTACGAATAAATGCCTTGCACTTACATAGGTTCCTCTCAATATAATACATCCAACGAAGATGAGCCGGACCCCCAAGCTTAATTTCATTCACCAAATGAATAGGCAAATTTGGCATTATGTCAAAAAATGTTGGATGAAAAATCTTTTCAAGCTCACAAGTTATTTCAACAATTTCATACTGCATTTTTTCAAGATCTCTTTGCCTTATGACCTTACTGCATGTGGCTCTAAATAAATTGCCCAACCTAATCAAGGCCAACGCGACGTTCTTGGGCAATGCCTTTCTAACAGCAACTTGGAGCAAGTAATGCATTATAAAATGGGCATCATGACTCTTGTACCCGGATATTTTCATCTCCTTCAGTTGTACGCGATTTGAAATATTCGAAGCATACCCTTTTGGTAACCTGGTTGTGATGACCTGGCCTGTTATCATGTGAGTTATCATCCTGTTATCCCCTTTATATGCTTGTTAATGTTGCAATATGCCTGTTGGGTGAGTTTGAGTCAATCCGGGTTGAGTTTGGTTGGAAATGAGACAAATAGTCTCTTAGAAGAAGGAATAGTTGAGAAAAGTCAGCTGGATCTTGACTTGTGAGTTAGAGAGCTCGAAATTGAATTCTGATGATTCGGTCAGCTCCGAGAGGTCATTTATGAGCTAGGAGAGCGATCAGAAGTGAATTTGGAGGTCCGGTGTAGTTTTAGGCTTGAATTGGCTAAAAGTTGAATATTGGCGATATCCGATCGATAGGTGAGATTTTGATTCGGGATTCGGAATGGAATTCCGACAGTTGCAGTAGCTCCGTTAGGCGATTTTTGATGTGCCTGCAAAATTTGAGGTCATTCGGAGGCCGTTTGGTCGGATTTTTGATCGAATGTCGGTTGCGGAAGTTTGAATAAAAACTTAGTCTTGAATTTGCTTGGATTTGATATTTTCCGTGTTTAAGGCATTGTTTTTATGATTTTAACAAGTTTGTATCGTGTTATGGAGTATGTTGATGGTTTTCGTTGGGGTCCCGGGGGCCTCGGGATGAATTCGGGGGTCCAAACGAACCATTTTTAGCCTAGGAGAGCTGCTGAACTGCTGCAATATCTGCAGAAAAACTTGTTCTTTGTATTCGCGTAGGGGTCCACGCATTCGTGAAGTGTATCAGAGAGAGATTTTTGTTCATCGCGTTCGCGAGGAGAGGGACGCGAACGCGTAGGATCAGGCCCGGGGACCATCGCGCGAAGGAGTGCACGCGTTCGCGTAGGTCTGAGCGGTTGGTAATCGCGAACGCGGCTGGAAGCCACGCGTTCGTGTAGAGTAAATTTGGAGGCTGCTGCGTTTGTTCATCGCGAACGCGTGAGTAGGGTCGCGTTCGCGAAGGGTTAAAGGGCTGGGCAGTGAATTTAAGTCCAGAACATTTCAGACGCGGCCATTCTTCCATAATACACCATTGTTGAGTCTTATAGAGAGAAAGTGATGGGAAATTGCTGGGATTTCATCGAGTTATCATCGAAGGTAAGTTTTATGGTTCAATTATGTATTTTTATCTTGAAATCCTCCTCTATTTCACTGAAATTGGATGAATTAATGGGGGAATTTAGCCTAAGCCAAGGCTTTGGTAAAATGTCGATTTGAGTGGGAAAATGGAGTCTGATTTTGGAAAACGTTATATGCATAGACTCGTTTGAGACGAGGATTCCGAATATGTAACTTTCATAATTTTTCGAGAAGCGTACCAAAAGTCGATTTTTGAGAACTTTGTGGGTTTTGGTGCAATTTGAGTTATTTCGAATGGGTTGTGTGTAATTAGCATGTATTGACGTATTCTCTATGAATTTGAATAGATTCGGCATCCGAGGCAGTTGAATTGCGAGGAAAGCACAAGGCAGACTAAGGCTTCTGCCGGATCGAGGTGAGTGGTGATAGTAAATAATGTACTAAGGGTTTGAAACCCCGTACTAGCACTTTACAGTGCTATGATGAGATGAGACACGCGTCATGTGACGGTCGTGGTGGCATTGTAATTGGGAAATTGGACTTGGTCCTTTCCGTCTAGTAGTGTATTGTGTATTGTGACTGAGAATGGGATTATAACTGTGTAATTGGGCTAGTAGCCTTGTTTGGGGCCTTGTGCCGGTCTGTAGAGCATTTAGGGGACCTGTAGAGCTAGGTGATCCTTATATCATGTTGGAAACTTACACTCAGCCGTGAAATTAGCTGTATAGCATATCTTGGGCCCGCATTAGATGTGTACTGAGAAAGATAGACTACTTGGGGTGGAATTTCCCTGATTCAGCTGAGTGGGCCTAAAGGCCAATTCTATACTGACTGGGACAGGGTCGATGACCTATTATGAGGTATTATATATATATATATATATATATACACCTATGTTGGATCGGGCTGCACGCCGCAGCAGTATATGTGTTGGATCGGACCGCACGCCGCAGTAATATATACATGTGGATCGGACTGCACGCCGCAGTATTATTGCGCTTGGGCTGTATGAGCCCTTTGAAGTCTGAGTCTGCACACATTCTCAGTGAGCACTGGTGTATATTATGGGATCGGGCCTGCACGCCGTAGCAGTATAGTTATATATGTATATATATATTAGATCGGACTGCACGCCGTAGTAATATATGTGTGGATCGGGCTGCACGCCGCAGTATCATAGCGCTTGGGCCTAGGGTGCCCCTCCGAAGTCTGTATACACCCCCAGTGAGCGCTGTCGACGTTAAATGGAGCGGGCTACGCGCCGCAACATTATATGTATTGGAGCGGGCTGCACGCCGCAACATTTTACTTATACATACCCATATACGTACTTAAATACTTATACATTATAGACATATGTATATATTTACATATATTGAGTTGACTGTACACCGTAGCGGTACGTGTGAGGATTTGGTCAGTGTGGGACCTTGTTGGGATAGATGTGGACTGGAGATGAGAGTATTCACCATAGTGATGACTTACCTGTGAGGTTGCCTTTAGAACTGTTTAATGATAGTACAGGTATTCTTATTTTCAGTTGTTATTTGTTATTGTTACTCACCGAGTTGAAATATACTCACCTCACTCCCCTGCACGTTTGTGCAGATACACAGGTTTAGGAAGGCAGTTGAGCTATCGCTGCTGTTTTATTACTCCTATTCCGAGGAGAATTCGAGGTAGCTGCCGACGTCCGCAGGACCTGATCTTCTCCTTCCTTATCATTTTGTTGCTTTCATTTTGCCTAGACTTGTTTGTATAGGCTGTTTATTCTGTAGAGGCTCAGACTTGCGACACCACGATTTGGTAGGGACCGTATTTTGTATGCTTCTACTATTACGTTTATCATTTTGATATGAGAACTTGCTATTTAAGTTTAACTTGATCACCTGAAATTAATAATTGGCCGGTTTAATGGATAAGATGGTCGGGCTTGCCTAGCAATGTGTTGGGCGCCATCACGACCGGGGTTTGGGTCGTGACACTGGCATTTTTCATAACGGTGCAAAATCATTTTTTTTGTTCTGGTTTCATGAAGAAACAAGCTTGAGCCAAACTCACACTACCATTGTCTTATTCTCTTGGTTGTAGCTCCTTTCGTATCCCCATTTCTTGTAAATCATAGCGAGAATTTACATGATCCTTTGACTTTTTTTTTTTATTTTCAATAAAGTCCCAAGTAAACTATCACATATGTTTTTTGCATCACATCAAGATTGTGCCTCAATTTATTATGCGTCTAATATGGCAATTAAAAAGAATAGATCTTTTTTTCCACGGGCCCTTGTTATCCCGAGGTCTTTTCTTTTTTCCCTTTCCAAAGACATTGTTGAATTCACGGAGCTCTTCAAATACTTCGACACCCGACAAAGGAGTAGGTGGATGTCTATGCTCCTCATTACCATCAAATGACTTCTTATCTTTTCTCATTGGTTGATCAAGAGGTAAAAATCTTCGATGACCCAAGTAGCACATCTTATGACTATGTTTGAGATATCGTGAGCATGTGTCATAATTACAAGTGGGGCATGCCAGTCTACTCTTGGTGCTCCAGCCTGAAAGCATTGCTAACACTAGAAAATCTCTAACTGTCCACAATAAGGCTGCACGGATTTGGAATGTTTGCTTTGTCTCAGCATCATATGTTTCTATCCCAGTTTCCCATAGTTCCTTAAATTCTTCAATTAATGGTTGTAGATACACATCTATATCATTTCCTGGAGATGAAGGACCTGGAATGATCATTGAAAACATGATATATTCTAGCTTTATGCAAATCCATGGTGATAAATTATAGTTCATTAACATGACATGCCACGTGCTATGAGAAATGCTCATGGTTCGAAATGGGTTGAAACCATCACTTGAAAGACCCAACCTAACATTACGTGGATATGGATCTCTGGAGAAGTTTGGGTGTAGAGAATCAAAATCCTTCCAAGCTTCTCCATCAGTAGGTCATTAGGTCGTTCATTAGCATGCCATCTCATTGCAATGGCTGTTTCAAGACACATGAATATCCTCTGGAGCTTAGGCTTTAAGGGAAAGTACCTTAAAACCTTTACTGGGATTTTAGAGCTTGTTTTAGTCAAGGAAGCATCAACAACTTTCCATCGAGAAGCCCCACAAACACAACAATTATCTGCCTCTGCATTGTCTTTCCAAAATAACATGCAATCATTAGGGCATGCATGTATTTTTTGATAATGAAGCCCCAAATCTTTTATCGTATTTCTAGCCTTGTTAAAAGATTCTGGCAACTGAGCAAAGGGAAATTCCTCCTTTAACAACTCTAGCATATCTGAAAAGGCCACATTACTCAATCCATGCAAGGATTTAAACACGTACAACCGAAAAGTAAAACTCAATTTAGTGAAGGTTTCACACCCAGGATATAATTCTTGTTTGCCTTCCTCTAATAATCTAAAAATCTCTTAGCATCTTCAGATAGAGTCTGTCTCATTTGTTCTTCATGTTTTGCCTCACCTTCTACATTTCTAAAGATATCATGAAGTAATCCATCAATATCATCACGCATGTTAGAACCTTCATCATCATTGCTTTGGTGAGGTGCATTTCTAAAGGAAAAACCTTCCCCATGGAAAACCCATTTGGTGTAACCATCAACAAAACCATTAACAACCAAGTGATCCTCCACCACATTTCTATAGTGCCAATAACGATTACTACACTTTTTGCAAGGGCATAATATTTCATTTCCCTAGGAAACTCGTTCAAATGCCTTATCAAAAAAATTGTTCACTCCACGGATATAATCATCCGTCCATCTTAGGAGATGCATCCAACTTTTATCTCCATTATCCATTGAAATCCTATACGATAAAATTAAATCAACAAAATTAACCGAATAAACCTACATATAATAAGATATTGACCAATACTTTTTAAGGTGAAAACTCAGAAGGAAGAGGAACCAAAAAGAAGTGGGATATTTATCTTTAATTTTAACATAGATAATCAATTTTAACATAGTGCATTTGTATATTTTTATGAGTTTTCTGCGTGCTGACATAATAAATATCTATCAAGTTGGGTAACTCTAAAAAATAGGTTGACTTTTTTGTATTCTTGCAACAAAAAAGTTAAGGAACAATATTAAATAACAATGCTTGCATATTCTGTCATTTGTAGTACTTTAATTTAGAGTCGTACTCAATATTCAGTTCTAAAAAAATTAGACTTCAACATGTTGTAACTTAACTTAAGGCATCATTAGTTAAACCCCAAGATAGAAATAAAAACTAATTCATAGTAACATACATAACAAGATAAATAAGCAAAATACATAAATATACTACCGGCAAATTAAATTACCAAAAATTTAAATTAAGAAAACTTACCAGCAATTGGTGTTTCCTAAATTATCAGCAATGATTTCTCCTCGGCTACCAGAAATAAACCTTCTCTCAGCTAATAATATCTATACCACCAAAGAAGGTTCTAATGTTCAACAAGGAGGATCATGCAAAAAAAAATCTAACTAATATGACAATTTTAGTTAAAAACTCGAAAACAAACAAACATAAATAGTTTGCAGCATTCATGTCTCTAGCAGTACTGTATTTATTTGTATTTACCATTTAAACATATAGTATACCACAAAACTTGAATGGCTTGTCAGGACTCATCACGACTTTCTTTCTCAAAAGCATGTTTATAAGAAACGGATCATATAGTCCAAAATTGGCAAAAGAGAGATTGAAATATTGATTTTGGTAGCTTAGTTAGCATTAAGGCTGGTAACAGGGGCGACAATGACAACTAGTTCCATTGTTGTTCTGTGATTCTTTATGGACATATTTTCCATCCAAATTATTTTGTAGGAAAATAGGTTTTTAATGGAAGGCCATTTTCAATACCATGCTTGACTGTGCATAGAAAATTGTTTCAACTGTTATTCCTCAATGCCAGTAGGAGGTAATATCTTTTTGTTGAAACATTTTGTCCATAGTATTATCTGTAGCATATATGCAAATGAAGTTGAGCCTTTTTTTCCTCTTAATGGTTGTCTTGGGCTAGCTTTTATGAATCAATGGTATTGAATATACTTGGGTCCTAAACTGTCTTCCAGCAGTTGTTACATTCTTGATTCTTGATTGCCCCCCGGTACAATAAATGTCTTATGGTTAATATGGTACACCTCTAGTGATTAAACAGATACTTACTTATTGTGTGATTGTTACTATTGTTGTTTCATTACAACTTGTACACAATCACTGAATAAGTGCACACAAGAGAATGTGCACATGTTTATTATAAATCCTATCGCTTCACCATTATAGCTTTTGTGCATTCAAAAATACTATTACTTGCAGCCAAACTTCAAGGCAAGCTTCAGTTTAACAGTAACTTCTTTCATCACTCTCATCTCAAAAGGCTTATTTTATCTTTTAAGTAATAATTAATTTCTTTGGATTGCATATTTCACCTAAATTTGGTGAATTTTCTAGCTTGACACATCTTCATCTATCATGTTCAAACTTTTCATGTTTAAAATGACACGATATCCTTTTAGGGTGTGATCTACAAAAACAAGCATGAGCTTATTGCTTTATATATATCTAATATATTGAGTTTAAGCGTGTGCTATAGAGTGGTTTAACCTTTTCCTTTCTCTTTCTTTTTTGAATTATTACTCCACTACCAATTCACAATATTTGACGCAAGATATATGGAGAAACTAATGTAAAGAACCGGGCATTTTGATATATGGAGAAATGTACTTTATGTGTCCTTTTCAATTGCCTTTTTTTGTGTTGTGGCATCTTCATTGAATTAACAAGTCGACTCATATAACAATTACTTCTGCTGAACATCTGTATAACTAGTACTAGCTTTTGTCTCTAAAGATCTTTCTTTTCCCTTCTTAAACATATCAATGACTATTATGAATAGGTGATACTTGGAATTGTCTTCAATTTCCATAGTAATGACATGGTATGTTATCCTATCGTACTGGTCCACAAATGGAGTAATAAAGACCTATGAAGATGCAAAGCAACAGTCTTTCACAATAAAATTGATCCAAATCATTCAGATCTTCATCAAATATTAAAAAGGACAAACAAAATTCTAGAACCCATTCAAGAAACACAACAGAACTAATCAGCTATGACTCTGAGAACTCATCGAAAAATCTGCGAGAAATTTTGTAGCATTTAAACAAGGATTGATTTCCTTCCCTGTACAATTATATTACCCTTTCTTCACTAAACCAATCATTAAAGGAGAGCAAATAGTGTTTCACAAAAAAATAACTAGTTTGACACCACAAAACTTTAAAAAAAACAAATAAAACAAGAAAAAAATTAGGATTCACAACCCAAGAACAATCCTACATCAATGGATATAAATATAAATACACCAGCCCTAGAGCAATTCGACAACCTAATTGATGAGTTAAAAAAGGCATCAAAATCACTTACATGGTTAAAATCACTTCTGTCGGATTTAGGGATTTAGGGAGAGCACCTATTTTGAGGAAATTTGCTCAGATACCTCAATCGAAGGACTCGCCGGCTAAAATCACTTCGCTTGGATAAAATCACTTCTGTTCACAATCGCCGAACTCGTCTCTGAGGTTCAGTAGAATCGAAGAACTCTTAAGGGTTCTGAGGTTCATTCTCTGAAGGGTTCTTAATTTAGGGTACAGTATGGATTAATTGTAATTTTAACAGGGTAAGGGCAAACGGTATTTTCACATAATATATATTATTAAAATAATTCAAAAATAAAATAACAAAATTTTGGGAGGCAAAATAAGGAGGAAAAAAATAACCGTTCCAATAAAACTTTTTATTATAAAAGCGTTCTAGTAGATATATGTATTGGAACGGGTTTCATAACCGTTGCGCTTGATTATACAATTGCAACGGTTTTTTTTTGCAATTGTGACAGTTGTATATGTTAAGTGTGCTGATATCACCTAAATATTATTGCAACGGTTGTAACCGTTACCATAGCAAATGTTATGGCAACGGTTGTCCAACCTAAATTTTTTTGCAAATGTTATGGCAACGATTGACCAACCGTTGCTAAAATAACTTTTGCCATAAGTCCTTTTTCTGGTAGTGACTATATTTACGTTGCTAGATTATTTTGGTGAATTGGAAGTAAAAATTAGAAAGGAATTCAGCTTCAGGTATGTATGGTTAAAACCCCTTTTTATTAGACATTGAGCTCCATTATCATTACGAAAGAATGGTAAGAGTTGAATTGACTTGGGTATTGATTATTACGCATTAATTGATTTGTGTAAAACTATACATTTTCCTGAAAGACGTGCCTCGATGTGAATAATGTACCAATATTGATGATTAAAGAATGATGAAAAGTATAATTATGTGTTGAATTACTTGGGCTATAGGCCGACAATGAAACAAAGAATTATTCATACTAGCCATATGCTCATTTACCTGTGATTGCAATTTAAATTATCCTTGATATATGTGTCTTTGTTCCCAACTGATAAAGTGAATATGAAAAAGGGAAATGATGTGATGATGGTGGCTATGAGTGTCCCAGGAATTATTATGATATGTGTAAAGATTTGAGTTGTTGACTGATAAGAATTGAGTAATTCCTCTAATGAGGTGACCTAGCCGGTCGGGTCGTGATCGGACACCATGCCGCACACATGGTGGTAATGTGTTTATATTGGATTCCCCGATAAGGGAATGAACATATTGATTGAGAGTAATGCCTCCAATGAGGTAACCTAGTCGGTCGGGTCGTGATCGGACTCCGCTCAAGATAGCGGTGGCATTGAGAACAGTAGTGAACTCGTGACAGAATTGGCCCAATCTGTGTTGTGGAAATTATATGAAGAACTATATGAATTATTTCTTTGATTTAACCGTATTAATTACTTGTGTCTACTTCATAGTTCTTTCTAGTAAAATTGTGTTATACATACCAGTACAATTCAAATGTACTGACGTCCCTTTTGCCGGGGGCGCTACATTCGTGTTATGATTGTAGGTAGCTCCATAGCGGACATTGCCGACCGTGTGTAGCAGAGCATCTATCTACTCGGAGTCTCGGTGAGTCCCTTATCTTTTATGGGGCTATATATTGTATCTTTTGTTATTACAGCTTTTCGCTTTTGAGGTATAGTCGGGGCCTTGTTGCCGGCATAGTCATATTTTTCTATTGTATCCTTAGAGGCTCCAAAGACACTAGTGTGGGTTATATACGGGTGTTCGGGGAGTCCACTATATGTATATGTTTTAATCTTAAACTTGTGATCTCCTTAAACCGTAACTTTTATGGAATCCTTGAAGCTGACTTATGTACGGTAAATATTTGTAATATAAAATGAACCCATGTGACAGTATGTACCATATATTCTTGTCTGTATTCATGAAAGGCATAGTCCCGTATTCATATTGGTTTGGGGTAGGAAGTGTTCGATAAGGCTTGCTCCGTCGGGTTCACTAGATTGAGTGCCGGTCGCGCCTCTAGAGGTTGGGGCGTGACATTAGTATTTCAGTTTGATTAACACCTTTGAAAAATGCCATGATCACTTAGTCACCTCAAATTGAATAAACGTGTATAGCCCTTCTTTGTTACAAACTGATTAATGCACTTAACACAATTTGCATAAGTCCAGTGCATACTTGGTTCGGTATAGGCGGAATTCAGGAACAGTTAAATGCATAGGGGTTTGACATGGGGACCTGTGTGGTGTTTGGGCGTGGACATGCCCTGAACGTTGGCCATTTGGACCAGGGCCACAGACTACGAATGGTTGATTTCAGCTACATGTCTACTTACAAGTTATACTCTTTGGGCTTCTATTGAAGCCCAACGCATGTTTAGTTTAACCATTGATTAGCTGTATTAGGCTAATAAGTTTGACTAACTAGGATTTCTTTCCTTTTAGAGACAAACAAAAAATAAAAATAGAAAATCATAGTTGTTTTAGTTTGCCTTTTAAAATAAAAAAGATGAGCCTCGCCAAATAAAACTCGTAAATAACGGCGCCCTCGATAATTGTTATCTACTAATACCTAGACTTCGGGATAGGCTATGTAGGAAATTTCACGTCCTTCCCAAAAGATAACAATACGTTAACCGCTTTAGGCGCGATCTTAATAATCTTACCTTCCTAATACGGGTGTGCATTTCATGCAACCCAAATCCAAATCCGCAAATGTCGAATAGGAATGTGTCGAGGATCCGAGTGCATTTCATGTGACGTGATCCAAAAACATGTTCTTAAACGACGTTCACTTTCTTAAATAAAATAATTGACAAAAGCAGTAATTAATTCTAAAATTGCACAAGTAGGGTAACATGTATGAAGATTAAATTTTAGCCAAATATAATAGTTCAGCGACCGTGCTAGAACCATGGAACTCGGGAATGCCTAATACCGTCTCCCGGGTTAACAAAATTCCTTACCCGGATTTCTGATTCGCGATTCAAACCAGTGACTTGGGACACTATAAATCTCCCAAGTGGCGACTCTGATTCTTAAATAAAAAACGAATATCATTTCGATTGCCCTTAAATTGGAAAAATTCCTTTCTTTACTATATCCCTTCCTGGGGCGTAGTAAAAGCTATATAAAACTCGGAAAAAAGGAGGTGTGACAGCTCTGGCGACTCTACAGGGGAAAAAAATAAACCCAGAATCACTGGTTCAGGGTTTATGAATTCGAGCTTGAAATAATTATTGTATTTGGATTATTTATTATCTGATCTTTATATATTTGTCTTAAATATGATAAATATTGCTTTTTACCGGTTTGATATTATTTGAACTGTGTATATAAAATACTACGAAACCCTTTTTCTTCCGAGTTTTCTGGAAATGGTGCATACGTTCGCGTAGCCCACTTTTTATAAAGTATACCAAATAAAACGAGGTTGGGCAAGCGACAAGGCCGGGCAGACTTTAGTGCTCCAGATACGTCGCCCCCTCCTCAACCCCAGTTGTCAGCTCGGGTTCCTCAACTCTAGACCAAAATCCCAGTTTTGAACCTAGTAAAACAGAGCTTCATACCGGATCCCTAGTAGGAACGTTTATTTGCATCATGTGCATTTGAGTTAGGGGACTCAACACAGGTTTGAGTCCGTCTAGGACAAGCAACATGAAGTGAAAAGACCACCCTACTGCATTTTGTTTGTTTTATGCATTTATTTGCTTCAGACTTACATGCTGACCGGCTTCTAAAAATTGGGAATATTGGAAAATCATAAAAAATAAATAAATATAGCAATGTAGAGAGATAACTACTCATTTTTGTAAAACCAATGCCCAAGTAGTGTCATAACTTTACCAAATTGTTTTTAAAAAAAAAAAGCTTGTTTTTTTAATTTACTTGAAAAAAAGTCTTAATTTCAAGTTTAGTCCATTTTCCTAGGTGAACTACGTATCGTTTGATTCTCACCGGGATATGAGATACGTAGGTAACCCTTATCGGGTCCAACCTCCCCTTTACAAAAAAATAGCCAAAATGTCAAAACTTTGATTTTCGTCATGATTAAGTCAAGTGATGCTATTCTTGTCAAAAATAGCCGAATGTTCCCAAAAGTGATGCCGGAAGGCTAACTTTGCATAAACGACCACTTTTGATTATTTTTTTATTTTTGACCCGTTGATTCACACAGCCTTAAAAGCTTTATTCCCGGGGTGCTAAAAGGACGTGTTTGAAAATTAGGTTAATTTGAAAAATAAGAAAGAGTCAGTGGGCGGGTAAATGCCATTTGAATTTGGTTGACCCTAACCTTGAAATTCCTACAGGCACAATGAATACGGTCCAGGAATCCCCTCAAATTATCGAAGAAAGGGCTCACACACAGCTACGTAATTGGTGGGGTGATCTAGATAAAGATGGCCAGGTTTGGGTGAGAAAGCAGTTGGGTCCCCTGTTAGACATCATGCACGTCAAGCCACGAGATGATTTGATTAAAGCCTTGGTGACATTTTGGTATCCCGTTAACAATATATTCCGTTTCTCTAATTTCGAACTCATGCCACTCTAGAAGAAATAGCGGGATACATTGATTTGAGCCAAGAATTGAGAAAGCAGCAGCTTATATTCCCTACGGCCCTTCAGTACACAAATTCTTCGATCTGTTGAAAATTAGCAAGCAAATGAAGAACCACCGTGCAAGTAATGTGAGTTGTACGTTTTACTTCTTGTATTACAGATTCGGACACTCACCCGGATTTGAAACACATAAGAAGGGTTTGATGAACAAACAGGACTAGGTACACGGGAGATTCCCAACGATTTGCTTTCATTGTAGCATTATTGGGGATCATGTAGTTTCCAGATTCTAATGTCAAAATAGATATTCGTATGGCCAGGATCACACAGGTTCTCATCGACAAGGATCACACTCTTCTCCCATTAGTTCTGTCAGACATCTATCGAGTATTAACTTTGTGCAAATTTGGGGGCCAGTTTTTCGAAGGCTACAGTATTCTCCTTCAAATGTGGATGATCGAGCACGTTCGCCATCACCCTAAGTTCATGAGGCATGCCTCAGATGGGAACAATTTCATCAAGAAATATGAGGAATGGGTGGAAGATTGCAGATCATGTCGAATGGACCATAGGATAGATCCCGATCATAGAGATCATCTACATGACTGCTTCAAAAGGCTATCTAATGGTGATAGGGTCAAGAAGTATACAACCGTATGCTCCACAAAGAGTGTTAAGACAACTTGGAAGATATCAATTAATACCGGAGGAGGTAGACCCGAGCACTCGTCATTGAACTACACCTAGAGGCAACGATCCCCGAGGCTTTGGTGAATAGAGATTGGCACTGTTGTCGGTATCTAAAAAGTAACACCTTAGTACCAGACTCGACTAAATGTGAGATTGATCCTAGATATGCCACTTGGTTTAAGAGGAGCTTTCGTTTGAACCTTGAACTTGAACCCGAGACCAAACATGTTAGGCCTAGAAAAAGACCACATATTTAGGCTTTTCATGACAAAATTCAAGAAATGTTAGCTTGGGGGGAAAAGGAAAGAGAATATCGGACGACCATCTACTATATGCGAGAAGAATTGAGAAACGCCAACTTCAACAACGATTTACAAGAACAAGAGGCTAAGGGAGAGAAAAGAAGATTGATTCAAGAAAATGAAGCTCTCAGGGCCTAGATTTGATAGTTGAAGGTAGCCGCTGAGAATCCGGGCCGAAGCAAGAAAGATGGAAGACTCATTTATAACCTTACTCAAAAGGTGCGTAATTACGAAGATGGGATCGAGAAAGCTGAGTTTGAACTAGCAAAGGCACACAAAAAATTGATTAAGGATGTCAAGGGACATGCAACCTTTATTAAGCAAATAAAGGAGAGATACAAAAAAGAGTCTGTAGGTCGGGAAACAACGATTGACAACCTAGAAGGCGAGATAACTAAACAATCCAAGAGGTTTAAAACCGCGAGGGAACATTGTTATGCCATAATGGACCGGTTGGAAGCCAATTTGTGCCACTTGCAAGAGCAAAATTGCACTGCCACTCAGGTTTTGGAGACTAGATCCCGAAGCGATAAAAGGGTTTATGAGAGGTAGGGTCGACAAGATAGCCAACTACATTGCAGCAAAGTTTGGTGAGTGTGAAGTTATGATGAGATCCATATTTTTTGCCACCGTAATGATATTCGTCCGGCAGATAATGGAAGAACTCTATCAGCTCCAGGAAGACATAGCAAGTAGGCTCGCTGCAAGGCCAGGAGGTGTCCAAGAGCAGGGTTGGAAGTATTAATGTTTTCTTGATTGTAATTCCTTTCAAGTATGGATATCGAGTCTGTATTTTATTTTTTTCGAACGCGGGTTTCGAGTCTATTTTTGAAAAATTCCTAGAAGAGGCATGTCCCAAGCTTTAAAGTCATAAAAGTATGTTTTTCAGGTCTTTTGTAATTCAGTACTAATTAAAATCTGAAGGAAAAAAACCCCAAAAAATTGCTCCTTTTGTTTGCATTGACCCGAACTACGCTCGGTCCGATTCATGCGGGGAAATAATATGTAGGCAATACACATAAGATTCGTCCGCCCTTAATAAAAGGAAAGAAGCAAAAATAGTTTGAGAAGCACTTAAAAGGGCCACAAAAATAAGAAGTTGGAATGACGCATTGCAATAAGAAGCAAAGACATAGTAGAAACTGTTAAACTACCTAAATGCATTGCATCCCAACGTGCAATAACATACCTGTTAAACTCTCAAAAATAACAGGTTTGTTAATTCCACAGATTTTCAGCAGTTAGATTATTAGAGCGTACTGGCCAATTACCATTACCAGACAAGATCAAAAGGTCCAATCCCAAAGATCATGTCCAGTTCAGATAAAAGTGTTGAAGAAGAGAAGTCATAGATGCAGACAATGAAGGAGTAAATGGACAGGCTGAGACAACAGATAACAGAGATGCACCTAGCCTGGGTCGGGGGACAACCCTCACCTATCCCTCCCACTACTTCTACCCTCACACCAGCACAGGCTCCGGAATGTCCACCCACTGATCCATCGGCAAGTGCCCCAATTAACCAATATTATCAAGGGAAAACCCTTTACACTCCCTAAGCTCCACCACCTAAACAAAACCCTCCTCCACCAATTACACTTGTTTTCGTGGCACCTCCACCCGCCATGTTACAAATATTATCCAGTGAGCCCCTATTTCAGATTCACGACAACCATTGCTACTCTCCCGAGCCTACCTTTAAGGCTCCTGAACCGCATTCCTACACCCCACTGGGATAACCTGGCAGAACTGGAAAGGCAACTCAAGAATCTGGAGCATGAGGAAGTCATTTGGAAAGTCAAGAGCCTAGAGCAATCCTTCAGGAACATGCACGGTATAGGCAACCAAGTTAGTGTTGCCTATAAATATTTGTGCCCTTTTCCGGATGTCTCTCTGCCTGCAGGGTTCAAAATACCCAAATTTGATTTGTACGAGGGACATGGTGATCCTGTAGCCCACCTCCGAGATTTCTGCAATAAAATGAGAGGAGCGGAAGGGAAAGATGAATTGTTTATAGCTTATTTCGGTCAGATCTTGGGAGGGTCTGCGTTAGAATGGTACACGAGGAAAGATCCTAGCAGGTGGTTCACATGGGATGACCTGGCACATGCATTCAGTGGCCATTTCTAGTATAACCTCGAAATAGTCCCTGATCGTCTATCATTGTTGAAACTGGAAAAGAAGCCCACGGAGAGCTTCAGAGAATTTGGGTTCTACTGGAGGGAACAAGAAGCAAGAGTGGATCCTCAAATGAGAGAAAACGAAATGGTATATTACTTCTTGCAAACATTGGAACCGACCTACTTTGGCCACCTAGTAACGTTCGTGGGTAAATCATTCAATGAGGTGATAAAGATGGGAGCTATGATTGAAGAAGGCTTGAAATTTAACAAAATCATGAGTTATTCATCTTTGAAAGTAACAACTGAAGCCATTCAGAGTGGCACTGGTGGAGTGCTCCGGAAGAAAAAGAAAGAAGAAGTCGCAACAATTGAGTCCAGAGCTTGGTTCGGATCCAGAGGCCCTACTCCCCACTGTAATCAACCCTAACCCCACCAACAAAATTACTTCCATACTCCGTATAGCCACCCAAAACATTATTATCTAACACTCGATCCTCACTTCTCTATCCACCGTGCCCAAAGTATGTTCAACCTCCCGTCCAGGCACCATAGCATGCACCGACCCCACAAAATAACTACCCAACCCAAGACCATACAAAAACCCCACTAGTACGGAATTCAATCCAAACCAAGCTTTCAGAAATGACAGAACATCGAAGCCAAAGACTTTCACTCCCTTGGGAGAGTCTTACACCAATTCGTTTCATCGATTAAAGTAGGTAGAATTGTTGAATCCAGTCGAGGCCAAGTTGCCAAACCCCCCTCCAAGGAATCATGATCATTCAGTAAGTTGTGAATACTATTCAGGATGCCCTGAGCATGATACAGAGAAATGCTAAAAATTAAAAACAGTTATCCAAGATCTTATCGACACTCGTCGAATTGAGGTACAGACCCCCGCAGGACCCAACATCAACCAAAATACACTCCCAGCCCATCACGAGACCAATATGATCGAGTTGGTATATGTAGAAGAGGGGTGTGAAAAAACCTCTCAAACTGTAATGATGACCAGGTCAAGAGAAAGCAATACGACAAAGAGACCAATTAATGACAAGTCACTGATCAATTAAAGGGGGCGCACGATAAATCAGCAGCGATGAAGGAGTCCACGAGCAAAATATTGGTAAAACCAGGAGAGGTAAAGGTAGTTGTGCCAGGAGCAACAAACAAACATATTCTGATTGTAGAAGGTGGCCGCATAGATCCTATCATCATCAAGCTGGCAGTTCAGTTACCCATAGTTGACAACAAAGATATCCCATGGAACTATGACCGGGTAACAATGACCAATAAGGGAAAGGAGGTCAAGGAGGAAGTTTGTAAGACACAAAGGTTAACCCGCTCAGGGCGATGTTTCGTTCCTGCAGAATTAAGGAAGGCCAGCCCAACAATAGTAAAGAAACCTATGACCGACGAAGAAGCATGTGAGCACGTGATTTTTGCCCTAAGCAATTAATTCCAAAATAAAATACAAAAAAAATAGTTTTTGATTGAAATTGGTTGATTATTGTGTAGAAAGTATTGGTGTGTGTTTTATTGAAAATAAAGCGAGAGAAATTGAAACAAAAAATACAAAATAAAATTAATTAGAAAAGTACCAAAAAATTTAAGGTAATTACTAAGAAATTAGAAAAAAATCAAGAAAAATACAAAAATACAAAATAAAGGAAAAAATACATCAGGAATAAAATACTAAGGAAAATAAGTACAAAATATAAGAAAATACATAAAATAATTACATAGATACAAGTTAAAAAATACAAAAATAAGATAAATACAAGAAAATACAAATATACATGATACTTGGGCCAATTACGAAAGGCTAGCCCAAAATTAATACATCTAACTGACCTGGTCCAATTTGCAATTGAACCGGCCAGCCTTTGTAAAGATTAAAACGATGACATATGGCAAAATAAAATCCGGACCGTTGATATATTCAATCAAATAGACCAAGATAGGCGGTTCTTAAATAAATAAAACGACATCATATAAAGAAACAATCACAATCATCCGTTTAATTAATCAGACAGATATAATTGATGTCACACTTAAGCCAAACAACACAGTTTAAATAAATGAATCACAACCGTCCAAGGGACTGATCTAACGGACGAGATGAAAGCTTCACTTAAAATACACGACGTCGTTTTAGTATCAAAGAGATATGGGCCATTCAATCAACCTAATCTATCGGTGTAAAATCAATAACACATATTTAATATATAATCACACCCTTCGTTCATAACACTTCATTATACAAACACACATTCACAAGACCAGAAACCCTAGCCGCCCTATTCTCCCATCTCCCTCTCCACATTCCACCGGAACCCTACCGGTGGTCTGCCTCTGATCATCTTCTCTAACTCAGGCTTCACCCCTGAAATCCCCTCTTACTCCTCTAACACCACACCTCAATAACCTCACCCAAATAACCCACCATCCTTCCCTGATCTTGAAACACCGTCGCCGGAACCCTAGCCGGCAACTACCCAAACCATGAACCAGCCTCCCATCTTTACACCCCTGAACCACCTGAAACTCCTCTTTCACCCTACCTAAGTCTCACCTTTCGAATATTAGCCTAGCTTCTCGAATCTTCAAAAATGTTCCACCGGAACCCTACTCTGGCGGACACCCAAATCCAAAACCCTTTCAAACCACAACCCCAGTCCCCAAATACCACCTTTCTACATCCAAACAAGACTCCTAGAGTTTGCCTGGAAGATTTACTGTAAAAAAGACCTAGAGTCTCTGAACCATCGGAGAACCAAGAAAATGAAGAATAATGAAAGTAAAGAAAGAAAAAAAAAGAAAAGAAGAAAGAAATAAAAGAAAAAAGAGGCTCCAAAAGCTAAGTATCCTAAAAACCACTTTTGTCTTCTGTGATTTTTCTTCTATGTTAATATTCGATTAAAATGTGAGTCTTTGCATGATATCTCTGTGTTGATTAAATACTCTGTTTGTTCTGGTTAAAACTATTTCATTTAATCGCATGTTGATTAGCTGTTTGATTGTTCTTGTGTAATAGATCTTGTTTCGATTAAGGGTTTGATTGATTAGGATTCAACCATTATCTATCTGTCTCTCTAAATTCTGATTAGTTAAATTAGTTGAAATTAGGGTTATGTTTGTAAATTACATAAAATTGGCTAGTTTTGCAATACGATCTATATGTGTGGCTTTCTTGAACTTTTGAGCACTTAGTCACAATAGGGCTATATGTGCAAATGATATGGGCTATTATTGCGACAGTGTGAATTTTGAGTGTTAAAGCCATTTGTGGCTATTTATGAATGTGTTTAGCTCTGAAAATCTTACTTAGTCTAAAATTGGTTAAAAAATAATAAAGTTAGTTTAGTGGTTATATTTTTAATAAGGCTGAACACCCCAGGCCTTAACAGACCTAAGGGCAGGTCGGGTGATTACTTGTAAAGTATATGGGGTAAAAGGGGAATGTGAATTGGTAATTCTGAGAATAATATAGAAGTAGTGAGGGTATAAAGGACAATTGGGCTTGGTTTTACTGTAATTAGGTGAATAAAAAGGGGTAAATCAGGCATAGTTAAATGGTGAATAAGTAATAACCCTTAGCAAGTGAAGGTAGTAAAGGTATTAACGTCTAATAGAATGGTATAGAATATCCCGGAACCTTCTAGTAGGGGTTCAAGTGTAAAATACCCTATACTTAATTGAAATAAATGAAAAAGAGTAGGCGTGGGAAATCTGAATAATTAATTCAAATTTCCCTCCCATTCTACTCTATAAATAGGCTATTTCAGGACTAATTTAAGAGGTTCAGAAATTCGAGAGTTTGGAAAAACTTGGAGAGATTAGGGGAATTCCGAATTCTTAGAGGTTCAAAAATTTTCAGAACATATATACACTGAAATACTGTTGGTTTTCAATTGCTATTAATTCGAGTGTTATTCTGAAATCTCTGATGGTCGTTCTTCACTAGTTTTATTCGACTTTGCTGGGCTTTCCAATTTGCTTGGGTTAATTTGCTGGGTTATATATTCTAGAGTTTTGGTAGATGTTGTTGTGTTGATTCGTTTCTACTGCTGTTGCTATATCATTGTTACTGTTGCTGATTTTGCTTCTTCTCCAAATCTAGAACTCATCAATTTGTTACTTGAATCAGGTACACTACTATGTCCTGGAGTTGTAATTGAGTTGCTGTTGAAGAAATAAAAATGTTAACTAGTTTTAGTTAACTAGTTATATACCTGTTCTTTTATCTGTAATCATAATGCCTAGATCTTTGTAATTCATTTAGGACTTGGTTGTAATAAGTATTGGACTGGATAAGTATACTTTTAAATTTAGTAGTAGTAATAGTGATATAAACGATAGGTTAAATAAACTAGGTAAAAATGATCACCTAACTCCAAGATTAAAACTTGTCTAAACTTAGTTAAATCACCTGGATTTATAACTATTATAAATTAGATGTGTAGTATTAGTACTTGGACGTTTTGTTAATAAAGTTTCGAATCTGGATCAATTAATTTGAAAACCATAAGTAGTCTGAATTTCAAATTGTATTACTGTTTGTCATTACTTAAACTAATTTAGCTACAAATTTTCTTTAAGACTCTGCGATTTGATAATCTGATAACAATAATTCGAGCATGCTTAGTTAAAAATTAGAATATTGTTTTCTCCACTTAAATAAAAGCGGCAAAAAGTAATTCTGCAGTTAGTGTCTTAATAATGATATGAATATCAGACTCTGCTAGCTGAATAATAACACTGACATAAACCATTGTGTTAGGGGTTTTTAATTAATTTCCAAATGTTGAAATTAGCAGTGATTAAATGCAAATTGGTGTTTATAGAAACAATTAATTGTGAATACTAATTGTTACATTCATAAGTGTTGTTATGAGATGTTAATTAGTCATTACCCTATTTTAGATATAAATCATTTGGGCCTAAATGGGAAATTCAGGCCTCTATCAAATTGAAATGGAAATTATGCCTGTAAATGGAAATGGAAATGAGTGATAGGCTCCAGAGGCCCGGTTTCACTTGGCTGCAAATTGCTGAGCCAGTTGAAGGTCCAGGCAGTAATAAAATATGGCCTGGGCTCTAATAATCAATAATATGAAATTAATACAAAAATAGTTATATTAGGAAGAAAAAACAGAAATAGAAAATACAGTGCACTAATAGGATTGACCTTGGGATAAGCCTCGTTACAAACTTGAAACACACGAGCCCCCAAATAATAACTAAATTGTAGATTCGGAGGGATCGTTTAGACAATTTCACGATCTTTCCTGAATATAAAAAGAGTAGACCTCACTAGGCATAATTTAATGTACATTCCTAATACGGGTGCACATTTATGTGACCCAAATCCAAATCTCAACGAAGTTGAAATGTATCAAAATCCACCGGCGTACTGGTACGGTGTGGCCCGAAATGCATTTTCACGACATTGCAATTCTTTTAAATATGATAAAGCGGAACACTAATAAAGGCACATAAAAGAAAAATATATAAAGAAATCAGATAAAAACAAATACAACAGTTGAGCGACCGTGTTAGAAACACAGAATCTGGGAGTGCCTAATACCTTCTCCCGGATTAACAGAATTCCTTATCCAGATTTCTGATTCGCGGACTGTAACAGAGTCATAATTTCCTCGGTTCAGGATTCAACCGGTGACTTGAGACACCATTAATCTCTCAAGTGGTGGCTCTGAATCTAAATAAACAAATCCCATTTCGACTGTCTTTTAAGTGGAAAAACTCCTTCCCTTTTTTATTATATCCCTTCCCGGGGTGTAGTAAAACAAAACGGGGTGTAAAGAGAAAGGAGGTGTGACAACTCTGGCGACTCTGATGTGGATAAGAAAACCAGAACTTCGGTTCAGGGTTTAAGAATTCGAGCTCAGTTAAATTGTTGTTTTGTTTATATCTGATTTCATTATATGTTTTTGATCAATGTGCTATATGCTTACCGTTTTTATATTACGTGAACTATATATAAAGATTATGCCCAAAACCCTTCTCTTCTTACCTCCGGGGATGTGCTTACTGGTTAAGACTCCCCTTTCTTTTAAGTCAATACCGAAATAAGAAACAGAGGCCGGAAAAGTTACAAAACCGGATGATCTTGCGGGTCCCCGGTACGTAGCCCCCTCCTCTATCCGAGTTGTCCGCTCAGGTACACAGTCTAGTACCAATGAAAATCAGGATATTGAGCCTAGAATTAGGACGATTATGTGCATCATATATGACTTAGGAGACTCAACATAGGGGTTGGGTCCGTCCAGGACAGGCAACCCGGATATAAAAGACCGAGCATGAATATGTGTTGCATTTATTTGTCCTGGGCCATTATGCTGACCAGCTAAATACCTGAAAATGAAAAGAAGAGAAAACTAGCAATCTTTTAGAAAAACCAATGTCTAAATACTGACGAAACGATGTCAAAATTTTGAAAAATAGTCGGGTTAAGTTAATTTTGTCAATATTAAAAATAGTTGATCTAAAAATAATTTGACCGAACTATGCTGGTTTGATTCTCACCACTAGGCGAGATACATAGGCAACCCTTGATGGGTCCAACCACCCATATTCAAAAATAACCAAAAAAAATGTTAGTAAATCAAAGTGATGTTGTTTTTGAAAGTAGCCGAATGTTCCGAAAGGATGCCAGAAGGCTGTTTGCACAAAAATGGCCACTTTTGAGTCATTTTCCCTAACTACATACATCCTTAAAATCTTCGGATGAAGTATTGAAAGGCCGTACTTGAAAATAGGGACTTCTTGAAAAATGATGAAAAGAAATTTTCCTTTGAAAAAATATTTTTTGTCTTTTGAATCAAATAATATGTATTTAAATCACCTTTAATAAATGTGCAGGTTGAGCACAATGCAAAATGAACCTTTTTCACTAATGAATAAGATTACTTTGGAGTTAATACTGTGGTGGAACGACTTGGGTCAGGACGGACAAGATCAGGTCAAAAAATATTTGAAAGGTCTTACCGGGCTGCTTAATATCATACCCCGGGGAGACATTATTCGAGCCTTAGTCACCTGCTGGGATCCCGCACACAATGTGCTCCACTTTTTGGACTTTGAGCTCACTTCGACACTAGAAGAGATTGCTAATTACATCGGAAAGGATGAGGTCCCTTTGAAAGACAAATATCCGGTTGCTCCAAGAGCCATCACCGTGCACAGATTCCTCAACTCCTTGAAAATAGCAAAAAGCATTCACAATGAAGATTTGGTCCACGGGTTTTGCACTATGAATTTTATATACCGTAGATACGGTCACGTTGGAGGATTTAATATTCCAACGAACAAACTCTACAGCAAAGCAAACCGGGCGAAATGGGAGGAACATAGGCGTTTTGCCTTCTTGGTAGCCTTTCTGGGTTTGATAATATTTCCAAGGAAAGACGGGAACATCGACAGCAGAGTTGTTGGGATTGTCAGGACGGACAAGATGAGGTCAAAAAATATTTGAAAGGTCTTACCAGGCTGCTTGATATCATACCCCGGGGAGACATTATTTGAGCCTTAGTCACCTGCTGGGATCCCGCACACAATGTGCTCCACTTTTCGGACTTTGAGCTCACTCCAACACTAGAAGAGATTGCTAATTACATCGGAAAGGATGAGATCCCTTTGAAAGACAAATATCCGGTTGCTGCAAGAGCCATCACCGTGCACAGATTCCTCGACTCCTCGATAATAGCAAGAAGCGTTCACAATGAAGATTTGGTCCACGGGTTTTGCACTATGAATTTTATATACCGTAGATATGGTCACGTTGGAGGATTTAACATTCCAACGAACAAATTCTACAGCAAAGCAAACCGGGCTAAATGGGAGGAACATAGGTGTTTTGACTTCATGGTAGCCTTTCTGGGTTTGATAATATTTCCAAGGAAAGACTGGAACATCAACATCAGAGTTGTTGGGATTGTCAGTACTCTCCTTACACAGGACAACAATACTTTGGCGCCAATGATAGTGGCCGATATCTTTCGTGCTCTCACAGCATGTAAGGCTGGAGAAGATTTCTTTGAGGGGTGAAATTTGCTATTACAGATTTGGATGATCGAGCATTTATGCCATCACCCTCAATTTCTGATTTATGGATCATCAGAAAAGACTTGCATAGAAGAATTTTACATGAGGACAAAAGGGGCCAAGTTGCCAGAGGGGTCTAAATGTTGGATTACATACTTCCGATCACTTACTGCTAGTCAGATCGAATGGGCATTTAGGTGGTTGCCTATCAATGAAGTCATATACATGCCAGCAGAAGGATCACACTTTATTTTAATGGGACTCAAAAGTATCCAACATTATACGCCGTATCGAGTATTACGACAACTAGGAAGATATCAAATAGTGCCAAAAGATGGGGATCTCAGCATTGAAGTGATAGAGATTAGTCCCGATGGGCAATTTCCCGAGGCAAAAGTTCGACAAATATGGAATGAGTGCCAATGTTTGAAAGTGGACACTTGTGTAAGGGATCGGGCCAGAGGTAAAGTATCACCTGGTTACTCCGCATGGTACAAAAGAGATTTTGAGCATGAAAGACCAATGAAGAGACCTCACATTCAATAATTTGCCGAGTTGTCAAAGGAGCAATGGGATTGGTTGGCCAAAGAGAATAAATACTGAGCCAAAATCAGTATGTTAGAAAAGCACATTCAAGACCTCAAGTTTAAAAGCAGCTTACAACCAGCGGCCAATGAGGGTGAAAAAAAACAACTTATTAAGGAAAATGAGGCAATAAAAGCTCAGATTCTGAAAATGAGAGCAGCAACTGAAACCCCAGTTCGACATGCATGGGATGAAAAACTGATTGATAATTTGCGGCGAAAGGTGAACGACTACAGTTTTGATCTAGACAAAGCTGAGAAAGAATTAATCGGGGTACGAAAACAATTGGCTAGAAATGCTGAAGAAAGTGCTTGGATGATCCAACAATTGAAAGATGAACATAATAGTGAAGTCGCCCGATTAAGAAAAAAACTTGTCACGATCGAGGTCAAAAGTAGCAAACAAGTAAAAGAATTTGATATAGAAAGAGAACATTGCTATATGGCCATGGCTCGGTTAGAAATGGAACTGCAGCAGCTTCAAACGAAAAGCCAACAGACGCTGGACGCTCGTGCGGAAACAAATAGGGAGGTTGCTTCAGGAAAAAGGAATGAGTAGAGAATGAATTGTTAGCATCGCTCGTTATATTATGCAGAAATGCCAGATATGCAAAGATATGACCCAATCCATATTTGCCGCTTCAGCAATGATCTTTGTAAAGCAAGTGATGAGAGATTTAGATAAACTCCAAAGGGGATTAGCATATAGGCTCGCGGTAAGACCGAACGATGTCTCGCGGGCACTAGGGTCTTTAATGTATTCTTAGAACATGCATTTTTCCTGTATTTTTCTGCATTTAGAAGGTCATAATACAATTATCATTAGAATGACATATTTTTAATCAATGATTGGGTATTAGTGAAATTGATAAATTCCAAATTTGTCGTTATTTTTCCTTTTCTTCAAATACTTGTGCGAATGGCAAACATATAGGTTCGAAAAATGAAAAAGGGGGAACAATAAGAAAAGAAATGGAAAAATGAAAAATGAAAAGAGAGAAAAGAACACCGGTGGAAATAAAGGAAAGGAAAAGAAAAAGCCGAAAAAAAAAGAATTGGCAAATCAAGAAAGACGACAATGCCGGGATGACGCATATTGCCAGGCAAAACTGTGTTCTTAAACGTGTGATGTTGACCTATTATGACCTAACCACTAACAAGCTTTTTCTTTGTTGAGTAATCAGATAAAGTGGTTAGTAACTGGTATTCTGGCAAATCACAATTACAACACTCATTCCAAGAGTATAACAAAGGTAATTACTCAGGAAATTGAAGCAACAGTTATGGATCCCGTGCAAGAGGATGAGGTAGTAGATGTGAATAGCATGAAGGAGGAAGTGTATAAGCTCAAAACAACGATGGTTGAGATGTACCAGGCTGGGCGAAGGGACAACCTTTACCCACCTACCCTGCCAACCCCACATACATCCCTCCACCACTCCCAGCACAAGATCCATCCATTATGAAATCATCCTCCATTTATCCTACATATCCACCCTACTACGCAACCACATAACAAGCACCACCTCCAATCCCTAAACAAGTTCCACCACCACCACAGGTTGCTCCTGTATATGTTGCACCACCACCAGCCACCTTGGACAAATCCTCCAGTGAACCACTATTCCACGTCCAAGACAACCATTATTACCCCACGGAACCCACTTTCCAACACCATGATTCCTATACCCCTCTCATTGATATGGCTAAAGAGGAGAAACCCACTAGAAATCCTGAGCAGGAAGAGATGGCTAGAAAGATGAAGAGCCTTGAGCAATCAATCCGTAATATGCAGGGTTTGGGGGGTCAAGTAAGAGTAGCTTACAAGGATTTATGTATGTTCCCCGAAGTGCAATTGCCAGCAGGATTTAAGCTACCGGAATTTGATTTGTATGATGGCCACGGTGACCCGGTAGCGCATGCAAAAGGGTTCTGCAGCAAGATGTGTGGAGACGGTGGGAAAGATGAATTACTCATGGCTTACTTTAGCCAAAGTTAAGTAGTTCAGCTCTTGAATGGTATACCCGTCAAGACCATACCATATGGTTTATTTGGGACGATCTAGCACAGGAATTTGCAAGCCATTTTCAGTACAATTTGGAAATTATCCCAAATAGGTTGACACTGACCAAGATGGAGAAAAAGCCGGGATAAGTTTTTGGGAGTATGGCTTTAGGTGGAGGGAGCAAGCGGCTCAGGTAGACCCACCATGAAGGAGGGAGAGATGGTAGATTGTTTTATGTAAGCTTTGGAACCAACGTACTATGGGCATTTGGTATCTGCATTTGGAAAAAAAATTAACGAGGTAGTTAAAATAGGAAGCCTGGTTGAGAAAGGATTAAAGTCAAACAAAATCATGAGCTATTCAGTCGTCAAGGCTACAAACCAGGCAATCCAGACATGTACAGGAGAAGCAATCGGGAAGAAAAAGAAAGAAGAAGTGGCAGTCATAGAAGGGAGGTCTTGGTCCAGGAGTCCTACCCCATATTACCATCAGCCTCGCCCACATCAACCTTACCCACCAACGCCATATATCCAACCTCAACACTATTACCCTCATCCTGGTCTACGATTTTCTATACATCACGCCCAAGCTTACCCACCACCTTCTACTTCATGGCGAAATCCAGCACCCCAAAATATTTACCACACCCAAAACACATACCCACCACAAAAAACATATAAAAATCCTAATGGAACAAATTTCTGTCCTAACCCTAGAGTCAAAAATGACAGGACACATAGAAAGAAATCATTTACTCCATTGGGTGAGTCGTATACCAGTCTTTTCCATAGATTAAGACAACTTGGGATGTTAAACCCCAAAGAGCCTATAATCCCTAATTCACCACTGAGAAACTTGGACTAATCTATCCATTGTGAATATTGTTTAGGGGCCCCAGAGCATGATACTGAAAAATGCTGGCACCTGAAGTGTGAAATACAGGAACTTATCGAATCCAGAAGAATTGAGGTTCAAGCTCCCAAGGCTCCTAATATAACACAGAACCCTTTGTCTGTGCACCGTGAGACCCACATGATAGAGGTGGTACAAGGTGGAAGTTGCAAAAAACCCTCTCAGGCTGTAATGATAATCAAAGCGAGCAGCAGCAAGACAGAAGAGAAAGTCATAATTGAAAAAATACCAGTCACGCCACTTGTAAGCAAGCCAGCAGTGGTAGCAGAACCTGAGCCTGTAAAGGTGACGGTGCCAAGAGTGAGTACAAATCCCGTATTGACTGTAAAAAGGGCGCAGCTAGAGCTAGTTGTTATCAAGCCAGTCACTCAAATGCCTATAGTGAACATTAGAACTGTGCCTTGGAACTACAGCAAGGTAATTGTCATGTATAAAGGAAAGGAAATCAAGGAGGAGATTTGTGAAACCCATGGTTTGACCTGGTCAGGGAAATGTTTTGCTCCCGATGAATTGAGGAAGGCAAAAGTTGCAAAAGATAATCCAGCCAATATAAAGAAAGCTGTCACTGAAGAAGAGGCCGAGGAATTTCTATAGAAAATGAAAGCTCAGGATTATTCCATAGTTGAGTAGCTGAGGAAAACACCAGCTCAGATATCTTTGCTATCTTTGTTGATTCATTCTGATGAACACCGAAAGGCGTTAATGAAGATCCTAAACGAGGCCCATGCACCAGAAAAGATCACGGTGAGTCTTTTAGAGAAGATCACAAATTAAATCTTCGAGGCAAGTATGATAAACTTTTCACATGATGAACTGCCGTTGGAGGGGACAGAGCACAACAAGGCATTATATCTTATGGTGAAGTGTGAGGAATCAGTGGTGACCCGCGTATGGATTGATAATGGGTCAAGTGCCAATATTTGCCCTTTATCTACTCTGGGCAAGCTGAAGATTAATCACAAAAGAATCTACAGGGACATCATATATGTGAGAGGATTTGACGGGGGCAGGAAGAACACTGTCGGAGACATCATATTCAAACTCACCATCGGACCGGTAGAATTTACCATGGAATTTCAAGTGTTGGACGTTGTGTCCTATAATCTCTTACTAGGATGTCCATGGATTCATACTGCAAAAGCTGTACCTTCTTTACTCCATCAAATGGTGAAATTTGAATGGGATCGGCAAGAAAGAGTAGTGCATATTGAAGATAATGCTTGCAATACCATCATGCCGTTTGAAGAAGTCAAGGGTGACAAAGGTCCCTAGGTCTATCAAGTGATGGACACTGTATTTGTGAATAAAATATCTGAATGCAAAAACATTTTGATGCCCAAGATAGCTCCCGCGACAGTCATGGTTGCTATGGAGATGCTGAAAAATGGGTTTCTCCCGAGAAAAGGTTTAGGAGCTGCTCTGCAAGGAATAACACAGCCAGTATATCTTCTGGGTAGCACTAACACTTTTGGATTGGGTTTCAAGCCAACTAGTGCCGACATACAAAGAGCCAAAAAATTAAAAAGAGAGGATGAACCCTCCCCAAGCCTATCCCGAAACTCTCCCATTCCTTCGTCAAGCCTGGTACAAAAAGATGTCCAGAAACGGTCATGCCTAGCCAATCAGAGATATGGCTAGACGAAGAGCTGTTAGAAAGATTTGAGAGGTTGTTCGAAGACGTGAACATGGTAGAGGCAGTTGAGGGCACAAGTAGAATGGACGTCCAGTTTGTTGGGTCCCGGATCAAGATAAATAACTGGGAAGCTACTCCTCTTCCAACCAGAAGGGAGTTGTGGTAGTTAGCTTTAATGTTCCATTCCTAAATCTGTCTTATTTCAAAAGTTGAAATACAAATCCTATGTTCCGTCTAGTCGGGCGTGTCAAAACCTTGTTATCTTTCGAAGTTTAATGAAATGTAATTTCTTTCTTCCTCTATTTTGATAGCCTTATTTCATTTTATTTTCTTTTCTTGTACGGTTCATTTTTTGCCGATTTCAATGATGTGTCATGCATAAGGAATTCTCAGCCCAATCTTGATAATCAGATAGTTATATAAGAAATTGAACATGATAATGAAGTGGAGTATGAGGATGAGGAAGTTTTGGAAGAAATTAGTAAAGATATGAGCCACTACGAAGAGAAACCCAAACCAAATTAAATGAGACAGAGTCCATTAATTTGGGAGATGAGGAAAACGTTCGAGAAACAAAGATTAATGTTCATTTGGATGCCTCACTCAGAGAGGAATTGATAAAGTTACTACATGAGTAAAAGTACATATTTGCATGGTCCTATGACGATATGCCAGGGCTAAGTACTGATTTGGTTTTACATAAGTTGCCCATTTATTCGGATTTCTAGCCCGTCAAGCAAAAGTTAAGAAAGTTCAAAACAGACATCAGTGTAAAAATAAAAGAGGAAGTCAACAAGCAATTTGAGGCAAAGGTCATACAAGTCACCAACTATCCCACCTGGTTAGCTAATGTTGTACCTGTTCCGAAGAAAGACGGAAAAACCAGAGTGTGTGTTGATTATCGAGACCTCAATAAAGCAAGTCCCAAGGATAATTTTCCATTGCCAAACATCAACATACTAATTGAAAATTGTGCCAAACATGAGATTGGGTCTTTCATGGTTTGTTATGCGGGTAATCATCAGATCCAGATGGACTAAGAAGATGCAGAGAAGACAGCCTTTATCATACCATGGGGGACATATTTCTGCAGAGTAATGCCGTTCGGATTGAAAAATGCTGGAGCTACATATATGAGAGCAATGGTCGCCATGTTTCATGACATGATACATCAAGAGATTGAAGTTTATGCAAATGATGTCATTATTAAATCTAGGAAGCAGTATGATCATGTTAAAGACCTGAGGAAGTTTTTCCAAAGGCTTCAGAGATACAATCTCAAGCTCAATCCAGCAAAATGTGCTTTAAGAGTACCATCAGGGAAATTATTGTGGTTTCTGGTAAGCCGATGTGGTATTGAGTTGGACCCGTTAAAGGTAAAAGCAATTCAGGAGTTGCCCCCACCAAAGAGCAAGAAAGATGTGATGAGTTTGCTGGGCAGGTTGAATTATATTAGCAGATTTATTGCCCAATTGACGTCAACTTGTGAGCCTATTTTCAAATTATTGAAGAAAGATGCTGCAGTAAAATAGACTGCGGAATGTCAAGCTGCATTTGATAAAATCAAGGAATATTTGGCCAATCTGCCTGTATTGGTTCCTCTAGAACCCAGAAGGCCCTTGATCTTTTATTTGACTGTATTGGATAATTCCTTGCGTGCTAGGGTAGCATGATGAAATGGGGAAGAAGGAACATGCAATTTACTACCTCAATAAGAAATTTACGTCTTACGAGGTAAAATATACTCAGTTGGAAAGAACATGTTGTGCCTTGTCATGGGTTGCACAGAAATTGAAACATTACCTGTCGGCTTACACCACTTATCTTACATCTCGCTTTGATCCACTGAAGTACATCTTCCAGAAGCCTATGCCCACATGAAGGCTTGCTAAATGGCAAATTCTGCTCACAGAGTTTGATATTGTTTATGTAACCCGCACAACGATGAAAGCACAAGCAATTGCTGATCACTTAGCAGAAAATCCAGTCGACAATGAATATGAACCGCTGAAAACATATTTCCCTAATGAGGAGACAATGAATATTGAAGAATTAGAACAAGACGAAAAGCCGAGCCAGAAATTATACTTTGATGGGGCTGTAAATAGCAAAGGAGTTGGAATTGGAGCAGTGCTTATTTCAGAAATGGGTTAGCATTATTCGGTTACCGCTCAACTCCGCTTTTTTGTGCTAATAATATAGCTGAATATGAAGCGTGTATATTGGGATTAAGAATGGCAATAGACATGGGTGTTCAAAATATCTTGGTCATGGGTGACTCGAATCTTTTGATACATCAAATTCAAGGCGAATGTGAGACAAAGGATTTGAAGCTCATACCGTACCGACAATGTCTACACGAACTATGTCAGTAGTTTTAATCTATAGATTTTAAACATATCCCAAGAATGCACAATGAAGTTGCTGATGCTCTGGCTACTCTATCATCTATGCTACACCAACCAGATAAAGCTTATGTGGATTCATTAAAAATCCAAGTTCATGATCAGAATGCTTATTGTTATACAGTAGAAGAGGAACTTGATGGCGAACCATGGTTCCATGATATCAAAGAATGTTTGAGAATGGTGGTGTACCCAGTGCAAGCTACATGGAATCAGAAAAGAGCCATAAGACGATTGGCGAGTGGATTTTTCTTCAGTGGAGGGGTCCTATACAAAAGAACTCTGAATTTGGGTTTGTTAAGATGTATAGATGCAAAGCAGGCTACTACAATCATGACTGAGGTACACGCAGCCTGTGGACCCCACATGAGCGGATATGTTTTAGCGAAGAAAATACTTAGGGCTGGATATTATTGGCTCACTATAGAACGAGATTGTAACAGATATGTACAGAAATGTCATCAGTGCCAGATACATGGAGACTTGATTCATTCTTCGCCATATGAATTGCATACGAAGTCAATACCACGACCTTTCGTTGCTTGGGGCATGGATGTTATTGGGCCCATAGAACCAACAGCATCTAATGGGCATAGATTTATTCTGGTTGCCATTGATTATTTTACCAAATGGGTGGAGGCGAAGACATTTAAAGAAATAACAAAGAAGGCAGTGGTGCATTTCGTAAATGCAAACATCATTTGCCGTTTCAGAATTCCAAAGGTAACTATTACAAATAATGGAGCCAACCTTAACAGTCATCTTACGGCGAGGACATGTCAAAGGTTTAAAATTATGCATCGCAATTCTTCATCTTATCGGCCCAAAGCAAATGGAGCAGTTGAAGCCGCGAATAAGAATATCAAGAAAATCCTTCGGAAAATGGTGGAAGGGTCGAGGCAATGGCATGAGAAATTACCTTTCGCTCTATTGGGTTATCACACTATTGTGCGCACTTCAGTTGGTGCAACCCCTTATTCATTGGTGTATGGCACGGAGGCAGTGATACCTGCGGAAGTTGAAATACCCTCCCTTCGAATCATTGTGGAGGCTGAGATTGATGATGATGAATGGGTAAAAGCTCGGTTAGAACAATTGAGTTTAATTGATGAGAAGAGATTGGCAGCGGTATGTCATGGACAACTATATCAACAGAGGATGGCCAGAGCATATAACAAGAAAGTACATCCACAAAAATTCGAGGTTGGACAATTGGTGTTGAGACGTATTTTACCACATTGGGCAGAAACAAAAGGGAAGTTCGCTTCTAATTGGCAGGGACCATTTGTGGTATCTCGGGTGTTGTCCAATGGAGCATTGTATTTGACAAATGTAGAAGGGAAATATTTATAGACTGCCATTAACTCTGATGTAGTCAAAAAATACTATGTATGATTTCTTTCATGTATCGAATTGTATTTGTCATATTTTCGAAATTGAAATGATGAAGGCATTTTATTTCTGTACTTTACCCATTGCTATCCTTTTGAGCCTTATTATATTATTCGTACATACCCCTCTTTCGGAATCAATAATGAAGTCAAAATGATAAAAAAAAGGAAACAAAAAAAAAGAAAAAGAAGAAAAAGAAGAAAAGAAAAGTTGGAAAAAGAAAGTAAAAAAAGTATGAAAAATGACAAAAGAAGAAAAAAATATATACAAAAGAAGAAAATCGGGAGAATTCAAATTGCAACAATGAAGCGATCTTATGATCCGAACTACGTTCTGACTTGATCCCGAAAGGGTACGTAGGCAGCCTCACTGAGGTTCAGTCATAGCAGAAAGAAAGACCAGGGTTTCCAAAAAATCAAAACTGGGGCAGAAGTTATGATTATTATGAAGGATGTGATTCCGAATGTTGTAATTTAAATCCAAGTTGGAAATTTGAGCCTTTATACCCTTCTTTCTAAACACATCCAAAAGTCACAATACGGTCCAAAGAAAGACCTTCTGATTAATTTCAAGGAAATGACAGTACATGTGAGTGAAGAAAAGCATATTATGGACAACACCTGGGAATTTGAAGATGGAGGATAAGAAAAAAAATTAATAAAAATGAGAGAGTCTTATTGGTGAAAACCCTCACGGGCACCATAAGGCGATGTGAGTTGAGAGAAATAAAATGAGAGAGTCTTATTGGTGAAAACCCTCACGGGCACCATAAGGCGATGTGAGCTGAGAAAAAATAAAATGAGAGAGTCTTACAGGTGAAAACCCTCACGGGCACAATAAGGCGAAGTGAGAAATGATTTTGTGAAGGGAAAGCAGCAAGTCAAGTAAAGTTTGAGTTGTTGAAAAGAGAAATAAATCCGGCAAGTTATTTGATTGGACAGACTGGGTCGATTAGCCGAATGCATGGCATGATCAAAGGAATCGGCCTTCCCACCTAGATAAATCTTGTCTTTTACTTTGAAAATATTCCTGCTCTCAAATTCAGGGTCACTGCATGTAACGACCCGGCCAGTCGTTTTTGATCCCCTAAGTTCATTTCTGCTATTGTGGTTTGCTGGGATGTTCGGTTCTAGAATTTGGAGTGTTTTAGGACACTTAGTCCCTAAATGAGAGCTTTATAGTTGAAAAATGGCCCGTATTTGGAACAGTGTTAAGATGATCTCAAAACGGAGACCCGACGGTTCCATTAGCTCTATTAGGTGATTTCGGGGTTGGGAGCGCATTAAGAATGTATTTTTGGAGGCCTGTAGCTCAATTAGGCTTGAAATGCCGAAGTTTGAAATGTTTGGAAATCCGATCGATAGGCAAGAATTTGATCCGGGCGTCGGAATAGAATTTTGCCAGTTGTAGTAGCTTCGTTAGGTGATTTTGGATATGTCTGCAAATTTTCAGGTCATTCGGACATCGTTTGGTCGGGTTTTTGATAGCATGTAGGTTTCAGAAGTTTAGGATGAAACTTAGGCTTGAATTCGCTTTTATTTGGTGATTTCCGTGTTTAAGGGTGTGTTTTTATGATTGGAGCAAGTTTGTATCATGTTTTGGAGTAGGTTAGAGGTTTTCGTTGGGGTCCCGAGGGTCTCGGGATGAATTCAGGGGTCCAATTGGACATATTCATGCATTTTAGAAGTGCTGTTAACAGTTGGTATGTGCTGCACACGAATGTTCTATGCGATCGTAATGGGCTGATGCGATCACATAGAAGGTTTTGGAGGAGGCCAGACTTTTGTTCTATGCGATCGCATAGTTTTGGATGGTTGTGCTCTACGATCGCGTATAGGCCTATGCGATCGCATAGTGTAAAGAGTAGGGGGTCCCAGGCCCATCATTTTATTCTATGTGATCGCGGAGCAGGGTATGTGATCGCATAGGTCTATTTTGGTGAGCAATGCGATCGCATTGAGGACTATGAGATCACATAGAGTAGTTTGGCGAGGGTTAAAAATTTGTTCTATGTGATCGCGTAGAGTAAAATGTCTGGCAGTGAATTTGAGTTCAAAACATTTCAGTCGCGGCCATTCACACAAAACCTCCATTGTTGAGTCTTAGAGTGAGAAGCTGACGGGGTATTGCGGGGATTTCATCGGGTAATCATCGGAGGTAAGTTTTATGGCTCAAACACATGATTTTATCTTAGAATCTTCAATTATTTCACTGTAAATGGGAGAATTTGTGAGGGGTTTTTGCCCCAAGCCTGGGTTATGGTAAATCGTCGATCTGAATGGGCAAACGGAGTCTGATTTTGGTAAATTTTAAATGCATAGACTCGTGTTGAGATAAGGAATCCAAAAATGTAACTTTCGTAATTTTTTGAGAAGCATACCGAAAGTCGGGTTTTGGTTTTTGGTGTATTTCGAATTGTTTCGATTGGGTAATGCCCAATTGGCCTATTTTGATGTATTTCTATTGATTTTGATCGGATACTACACCCGTGGAGGCCGATATTCGTGGAAAAAGAGTTGTCTCTTAGCGGTTTCGTACCGGAGTCGAGGTAAGTGGCTTGTCTAACCTCGTGTGGGGGAACCTTCTCCCCTAGGATACAGAGAGGGACTGCGGGTTCAATTCCCGTAGATCCTGGACTTGCTGATTTGATTTTATGTTGTGTTGGTTACTTGTTGTTAGCTTAATCGTAGATGGTTGTAGTAATTACTTTATTATTGTTATTTCGGACTCATTCTTATTAAATGCTTATTATTGTTATTATCATTATGTTATTGTCTCTTGGTAGGGCCCTGACCTTCCTTGTCTCTACTCCATCAAGGTTAGGCTTGGCACTTACTAAGTACTGCCGTGGTGTACTCATGCTACTCTTCTGCACACTTTTGTTGTGCAGATCCAGGTACATCAGATCAGGCTCATTTCAGGTGATTTAGAAGCACTTTAGGAGACTTGAGGTATGATATGCTACATCCGCGGATCCGGAGGGTCTCCTTCTATTCTCATTAGTGATAGTAGTTACTTTTTGTTATTCTCGTTGTTTAGACATTCTTGATGTATAGAGCCATAGTTGTACTCTTGTTTTAGTATGTGTTGCCTGTGGGTTTCCGGGTCTTAGTAGTATGTTATTTAGTGTGTTTTGGCAAAGTGTATGTGTCAAGCGGCACTTATTACATTTCTTTTACATTATTCCGCTATTATTTTATCTCTTGTTTTCATGAAATTGTACTTTCCGCATCGTGTTAGGCTTACCTAGTCGCGAAGACTGGGTGCCGTCATGACAGGTTTACGATTGGTGAACTAGGGTCGTGAAAAGTTGGTATCAGAGCTCTAGGTTCATATGAGTCACGAGACATAGATCGGTTACTTATAGTATCGCTAATCGATACGGAGACGTTTGTATTTATCTACGAGAGGCTATGTAACTCTTTAGGAAACTCTTCATTTCTTTTGGATTCCTTATCGTGCGACATTTTTGGCACCAAATCTAAACTTCTGCTTTCAATTCTCTCACAGATGGTGAGGACACGTGCTACTCACGAGGATCAGGCATACACGCCCCATGCTGCCGCCGCCAGAGGCTGGGCCGTGGTAGAGGACGAGGATGTGCTCGAGGTGTAGCCACAGCACCCACGCGCGCTGCCGCTGAGGTACCACCAATAGATCAGGTTGGAGCGCAAGCAGCTGGTACACTGACTACAGCTGCTACTACTCCAACACTCCAGGAGACCCTGGACCAATTTATGAGCATGTATACTACTTTAGCTCGGGCGGGGTTGCTTCCACTCACTGCAGCTACATCTCAGGTCGGGGAAGAGGCCCAGACTCCCGCAGTCGTTACACCTGAGCAGCGAGTTCCCGTAGGGCAGGTTCCAGAGATTATTACTATGCCTCCTGCCACCCCAGTACAGCCTGGAGGTGGGCCAGCTGCCTCTGAGGACGAGCGGCATAGATTAGAGAGGTTCAAGAAATATGATCCTCCAGGGTTCAACGGGTTGGCTACAGATGATGCATTGGGTTTTCTGGAGGAGTGTCATCGTATCCTTCGTACCATGGGGATAGTGGAGACTAGCGGGGTATCCTTCACTGCTTTTTAGCTTCATGGGGCCGCTTATAATTGGTGTCTCACGTATGAGTTAGATAGTCCAGATGAGTCTGCTTCTTTGACCTGGACGCAGTTTTCTGATATGTTTTTGAGGGAGTTTATTCCCCAGAGCCTTAGGGATTCTTGGAGATCGGAGTTTGAGCGGTTGCGACAGGGCTCCATGACAGTATCGGAGTATGCTATTAGCTTCACCCGTCTAGCTAGGCATGCACCAGCCTTGGTAGCCACGGCCCGGGAGAGAGTGCGGAGATTTATTGAGGGCCTTATTTTGCAGATCTGGTCTAGCATGGCTAGGGAATTGGAGATAGATATATCGTATCAGCAGGTAGTGAGTATTGCCAGGAGGATAAAGAGTATGCTCCCTAGAGAGCGGAGAGAGAGAAAGGCCAAGAGGTCTCGTGAGTCGGGCCATTTCTCTGGTGCTCGCACTTCAGCAGCCGGTCGTTTTGGCAGGGGTTATTCCGGTCATCCAGTTCATTCACCATTGCTAGTAGCCGGTAGTACTCCAGCTCTTCCGGAACCTCAGGAGCCTTATTTTGCTCCCAAGTTTCCAGTGTGCCTCCTGCGCGGGGTACCTCTACGGGTAAGACCAGCGGGGGCGAGGCCAGTCGGTCACAGCCACCGCGTCCTCTCAGAGCTCGTTTTGAGTGTGGGGATACTTGCCATCTGGTTAGGGAGTGCCCCAGGCATAGGAGAGGAGCACTTCCACAGATTTTGCGGCCTCAATGTGGTTCACAGGGCCAGCAGGCCATCATTCCATCCCCAGCTACCACTCCACCTACCCAGCCAGCAAGGGGCGGGGATTAGGGTGCCAGAGGCTGCCTTCGAGAGAGGGGTCAGGCCAGATTTTATGCTATTCCTGATCGCGCTACAGCTGTTGCCTCTGATTCTTTTATCACAGGTATTATTTTGGTTAGTCATAGAGAGGCATCGGTTCTATTCGATCCTGGTTCTACTTTTTCATATGTGTCCTCTTATTTTGCTTCATATCTAGGGTGTGCCTCAGGATTTTTTGAGTGCCCCCATTTATGTTTCTACTCCGGTGGGATATTGTTTGGTTGTGGACCGTGTGTATCGGTCGTGTTTGGTCACTATTTGTGGTTTTGAGACCCGAGCGAATCTATTGTTGTTCGGGATGGTCAATTCTGATATTATTTTGGGCATGGAGTGGTTGTCGCCCTATTATGCTCTTCTTGATTGTCATGCCAAGACCGTGACGCTGGCTATGCTAGGCGTTCCACGTATTGTGTGGAGTGGTACTCTATATCACACCCCCAGCCGTGTTATTTCCTTTCTCAAAGCTCGACGTATTGTTGAGAAGGGATGTGCTGCTTATCTAACTTATGTGCGGGATGTCAGTATTGACACTCCTTCTATTGATTCTGTTCCAGTGGTACGTGATTTATCTGATGTATTTCCAGCTGATCTATCGGGCATGCCGCCTGACATAGATATTGATTTTGGTATTGACATATTGTCGGGCACTCAGCCCATTTCTATTCCACCGTACCGTATGGCTCCTCCTGAGTTGAAGGAGTTGAAGGATCAATTACAGGAGTTATTGGGTAAGGATTTCATTCGATCCAGTGTTTCACCTTGGGGTGCTCCTATGTTGTTTTTGAAGAAAAATGACGGTTCTATGCGTATGTGTATTGACTATCGTCAGTTGAACAAAGTTACAGTGAAGAATCGGTATCCTTTTCCATGTATTGATGATTTATTTTACTAGCTACAGGGCGTACAAGTGTTCTCTAAGATTGATTTGCCCTCTGGTTATCATCAGCTGAAGATTCGGGAGCTAAATATCCCAAAGACTGCCTTCAGGACTCGGCATGGTCATTACGAGTTCCTCGTCATGTCTTTCGGGCTGACTAATGCCCCAACAGCTTTTATGCATTTGATGCACAGTGTGTTCAGACCATATCTGGACTCGTTCGTGATTGTTTTTATTGATGATATTCTAGTATATTCCCCGAGTCGGGAAGAGCACGAGCAGCATCTAAGGATAGTGCTTCAGACTCTGAGGGAGAAGCAGTTATATGCAAAGTTCTCTAAATGTGGATTTTGGCTGAGTTCAGTGGAATTTCTAGGCCACGTGGTATCGAGCGATGGTATTCGAGTGTATCCGAGGAAGGTGGAGGCCGTGCAGAGTTGGTCCAGACCCTCCTCAGCTACTGAGATTTGTAGTTTCCTTAGCTTGGCGGGTTATTACCGTCGCTTCGTAGAGGGGTTCTCTTCGATCGCAGCACCTATGACCAGATTGACCCAAAAGGGTGCCCCTTTCCAGTGGACAAAGGAGTGTGAGGCAAGCTTTCAGAAGCTCAAGACAACTTTGACTTTGGCCCCTATCTTGATATTGCCTACAGGTTCGGGGTCCTATACAGTATATTGTGATGCCTCACGAGTTGGACTCAATGCAGTATTGATGCAGGACGGTTGTAACGACCCGGCCTGTCGTTACGGGAATTTACCACCCCGTCATGTTGCAATTACATGTTTTATGCTTTTATATCAGTGTTAGAGCCTATCGGGTGCGTTAGGAGTGAATTGAATTGAAAATGAAGCGAATAGCATGTTTGAAGGAAGTTTGAATATGGAAAGTCAACCTAGAGTTGACTATCGAGTTAGAGTGCTCGGAATCAGATTCCTGATGATTCGACTAGTTTCGGGAGATCATTTATGACTTAGGAGAGCAATCGGAATTGAATTTGGAGGTCCGGTGTAGAAATAGGCTTGAATTGGCTAAGGGTAAATTTTGGCGAAAAACGAACGGTAGGTGAGATTTTGATCCGGGAGTCGGAATGGAATTCCGACAATTTTTGTAGCTTCGTTATGTGATTTTGGATATGTCTGCAAATATTCAGGTCATTCGGACGTCGTTTGATCGGGTTTTGGATTGAATGTTAGTTTTGAAAGTTTTAAAGAAACTTAGGCTTGAATCCGTGTGTAATTGGTGATTTTGATGTTTAGGATGGTGTTTTTATGATTGGAACAAGTTCGTATCGTGTTTTGGAGTATGTTGGTGGTTTTCGTTGGGGTCCCGGGGGCCTCGGGGTGAATCCGGACCATCATCCGGCATTTTTGGAACTGAAAAATCTGCAGAAAAATTGCAGATCTCTGGGCAGGATTTTAGCCTTCGCGTTCGCGAGGGCAAGGCCCGCGTTCGCGAAGGACAGGCAGGGCAATGCATCGCGTTCCCGTGGGAGAAGGCCGCGTTCGCGAAGGTGAAACAGGCGAAGCCTCGCGTTCGCGTGGGGACCTACGCGTTCGCGTAGGAGAAAGATGGAGACCATCGCGATCGCGTGAAAGGGAGACGCATTCGCGTAGAAGGAAAATCAGACGGCTGGGAGCTAGTGCATCACGAATGCGTTGGGGAGGTCGCGTTCGCGAAGGTCAATCCGGAGCTGGGCATCGCGAACGCGTGGCAATGAACGCGAACGCGTAGAAGAAAAGTCCCAGGCAGTGAATTAAAACCAGAAACATTTCACATACGGGTTTCATTTCATAAACCCCCATTTTTGAGCCCTAGAGAGAAGAAATCACAGGAAAACGCTGGGAAATCATCGGGTATTCATCGGAGGTAAGTATCTTGACTCAAAAACATCATTTTATGGTAGAATTAACATCAATCTTCATGAATTTGGGTAGAAATTGTGAAAGATTGTGGCCTAGATATAGAAAACGAAACATTTGGGTTTTGAAAGGCCAATCGAACTCCGATTTTGGTAAATTTTATATGTACGGACTCGTGGCGAGACGAGGATTCTGGAAATATGAGTTTCGATATTTTTCGATATGTGGGCCCGGGGCTCAGGTTTTTCCAATTTCGTGATTTTTGATATTTTTCGAATTCTTTCGATTGCGTTATGTTCCATTAGCCTATTTTGATATATTTGTGCTGATTTGTGCTAGTTTTGACGTGCGTGGATGCCGGTTCGAGGAGCTAATGCATCGCGGGCATGAGCTTTCGTCGGTTCGAGGTGGGTAATACTTGTAAATGATGTCCTTAGGGTTAGTAAACCCCGGACTTGCACATCTTAGTGTTGTGTTGAGGTGACTTGCACGCCGGATAACGGGCGTGGGGTAGAGCACCATTGGGGATCGCGACTTGGTCCGTCCCGCATAATAAATAATAACACCTAATTGTTGAAATGAATTGGACTAATTATCATGTTTGGGCTTCGTGCCAATTATTTGAATCCTTCAGGGATTGGTTTCACTGTTTTGATAACACTGTGCATATTTTTGTCTAAATTTAAGGTTTTAAATGGTATTTTGCTATTCAGCATCCTTATAAGGTTATGAAAAAAACTTGAACAAGGTCTTAATAACATTTTTTAGCTATGAGCTAATATGATATTGTTGCCCGTAGGGCTTTCTTGATTATTTGTTAGACTAATTGGGGCCGAGGGCCATATGTTAGGACATGACATTTTATGTGAGCATATGCATACACATGCATGGATCGGACTGCACGCCGCAGTGGTATACGGATCGGGCTGCGCGCCGCAGCAGGTGTGATATTAATATTGTGCTTGGGCTGTAGGAGCCCCTCCGGAGTCTGAACCCCCACGGTGAGCACGGGTACCCAAATTGGATCGGGCTACACGCCGTAGCGGTCATATGCATTGCATGGCATACATACATTGGTTTACGTGTACTACGTGGCATAACATTCAGCACTCATACATTATTGGCACACATGCATTAGTTGCCTTATTGACCAGATCTCCTGGTGTAAATTGATAAGGAGTGCTGAGCCCGAGGGGCTGATTTGAGTGCGGACTTGCACTGCTTGAGATTGTATCCAGGTATTGGTATATTATCATGAAAGAAAGTAGCTAAAAATTTAGATTTCTAAATAATCTACTCACATATGCTAGAAAGGGATATTGTGTAGCATGAGATAGTGCCTATCGTGGTTTTCTTCCCTTCAGCATTATTTACTTTTATTACTACTGAGTTGGAAGTACTCACACCCGACTCCCTGCACCTTGTGTGCAGATCCAGGTACATCACAGTGGAGCTGATTCTATTGCGGCTCGGGAGTGCTTTTGGACAGTCGAGGTAGCTGCCAACGTTCGCAGGACCGGATTCTCCAGTTTGTCTGTATTTTGTTCTAATCATCCCACACTTGTGCACAGTTATATTCACTATTTACACTTTGTATACTCTGTAGAGGCTCATGACTTTTGACCCTTCGGTCTATGGGAGTTGGTATGCGTTGGGACTTGGTTCCCCTGTTTCGATATATACATCACCGTTATTTTACAATTGATATGCTTAAATGGGATAAGGCGAGCTCATAGCTCTATGATTATTGTTGCTTGGTCGTGCTGGCCTAGCAGTGTGCTGGGCGCCATCACGACCGGATTTGGGGTTGTGACAAGTTGGTATCAAAGCCTAGGTTTACTAGGCCTCATGAGTCTTGAGCCGGTTAGTAGAGTCTTGTGGATCGGTACGGGGACGCCTGTACTTATCCTCGGGAGGCTGCGAACCTTTAGGAAACACTTCATATTTCTTGGAATTCTTATCGTGCGCACTTGATTCAGCTTGAGATATAATTTTGAAATTCCTTCCGCACGTCTGTGTACGCATCGAGCGCTCAGTAATATAATTGACTTATGGCTTGCAATTCCCCGATCGAGGGGCGAGATATAATCTCCATGAGTTCATGTTGGGCCAGTAGGGAGAACTTGAGGCCGAATCCTTGTCTATGGCTTGAGCACCAAGGTATTAATTTTGCGAGTCGGTATTATGAAGTTCATACGATCGGTACTGATCCTTATTGTGCAAATGGCAGTTTGATAATGGGAGAGCTGTAAGGTATTCGGTTCTTATTGTGATTTGATATGTAGCCCTAGCTATGGGCGTGAGAAATAATTATCATATCTCTTAATTGGAAGGTAAAGTGCCTTATGTGTAGTGGAACGAGTTTAAACGCAGGAAGACTAAAGTGATTTTGATATGTGTTATGATTCAAGAAGGTACAGCGCAGGTTCAAGTATAAATTGTGATAATATGATTCGTATAGTATTGGGATTTAATGCTGTTGAAATACATTGTGATATCTTGTTGAGTTGTGAATGTATTTTTAGAATGGTTTGGTGATTCTCTGGCAGGTGGATAGGCCAATTTACAAAGGAAACTCTGCCGAAAGTTTTGGAAAATTTGGGACTTAGAAAGATTTCTGTCACCTAAATAGGGGGCGTTACTGTTGTGTGTGAATGAATGCAAGAATTGCAAAGGAGTTAATATTTCTGCTGATTCGAATCTCCGCTGAAGCTTGTAAATGACTTGAGTTTAATCTAACTAGAACTTTGTGACATCATTTGAGTAAGAATGTTATGAGTAGCTAAAAGTGCTTTGATGTATGACTCCGAGCTAAGTTGGGGAGGTTGTTATTGATTAACTGATTGCACTGCCGTGTGCTGTTTTGGCTCTGTCTCTAGGTATGTTGGGAAATTTTGATAAAGGTTATGGTGCTTCGTAGATATGAAGAAATGCTAGGATGTTGTGAACTTATGTTGGTAAAGAATGTTCGGTGTATAGAAAAGAAAGATAGCTAATTGTATCCGTATGTAATCATGATCTGCAGTGTCAGAGTTCTAACAAGGCACGAGTGGTCCTACTTAATAGGACAGTTGAATTACATCTGAATAAGGGTGAATGATGTCCGAGAATGGTTTTGTAGTGTTCAAGATTTTGCTTGTAACAGTCAGGTGCCTTAAGATTTGTGTATGTGGCTAAAGATGGCGGTTTCGTTAGAGAAGATCAAGGCTTGTGTTATATCATGTGAATGATGGGATTCTAGGTATCCGTATGGGGAAGTAATGATAACAATTTAAAAATCGCGAGAAGTTCATCAAAATAAAGTGTGGTAGGATGTGATCCTTCTGGGAAATATTGAGAGAGTATTCAGTGGCCTATATGTCTTAAACCGTGTGGTCTTATGTACGAGTCTCGTGTGGAATGAGTTGATGTGTTATGGTGCTACAATAATGGCTAATATTAAATCAAAGATGAATCAGAAAGGAAACTGGGTAAATGGAACAACTTGTTAATAAACCGAAGCGGTATGATAAAGAATACGACTAATTCCTGGTATGTGGTTGAAGTAACGAGTCTTGGATATTGTGCAATAAAGCTTTTGAGTGCTGGCAGTCGTGTAACCCGATATGGGTATAATATGGGTATAAGGACTCAGTCCTGGCAGTTTAACTTATGCAATGTGATTGGGAGAAAGAGTTTATGATGTGTTTTAATGTGGTTTGAAAAATGAGTATATTTCCTGTTGGTATGCAAAGCTTGGAATGTGTAATGAGTTTTCTCTATATGGGATCACAAAAGTCCTTGACTAGTTGAGTGCGTCGATGTTTGCGGCGTAGGAAAGGGATAAGAATTTCCATGTTATCTTAGTATGGTATTGTATATGCGATGTGTTATGAAAAAGTTGATAATGGTATATTCTAGGTTTTGAGATCAGTTCATAATATATGGGAAGTCAATAAAATTATTGAGCAGCGCGGACAGCTGCAGGTGAATTAAGAATCGATCTTTCCGATAATTTAAGAAAATGATACTGCTATTCTATTAACTTGGCAGGGAATATGATCCAAAAAGGACAAGGTAATGTAAAATGATGATATCCAGTGGTATGGTGGTATTCTCTTGTTGGATCGACTATAATAACTGAGTCGTTGATGGCATAGTGAAATTTCTGAATGGCCGTCGTGGTATGAATGGACGCTTGATGTGCGTTATGTATATGTACAGTGGAGTACGGGATCCGGCATTGTGATTCATGTGTTATATACGTGTTGGAGACTTGAAGCTCTCGTTAGTCCGCCTATTGCAGTGGTGGTATATCATGTGTATCGACACCGTTTGTGATTATTGGAGATCGGAAGTCCGAGTGGCTCTCTCTTAACTTGATAAGACGAATTCGAATTATAATACTTGATTGCTGACTGGTTGTCATGGGTCAGATTGTCTAGACTAATGTGATATGGACTATGTCGGAAAATGGCACAAATTGCGTAGCGGAGAGCATCAGAGTATGCTCCAACAGAGTAGTTGTACCCAGGACCAACGGACGACTGGTAGGCATTACTTTGTCAGTTGGACCTTATTGACGGATGTCAGTGTAGAGGTATCTACCATTGATTCAGTTCCAGTATTGAGAAATGTTGTCAGATGTGTTTCGTGTGGCCGAGCTTGAGGCTATATATATATATATATATATATATATATATGTTTGCTATAATGAGAAAATTCGACTCGTTATGCATTTCCTTTTGCGAGATTGCGTGGATCGGGTGGCACGCCGCCACGGGTTATTTGGATCGGGTGGCACGCCGCCACAGGTATGGTATCTAGATCGGGTGGCACGTCGCCACGGGTATGTCATTGGAGTGGGTTGCACGCCGCAACAGAATATTGTGAAAAATATAGTTAGTTATATGCTACTGGGTATACAATACTTCCCCACTTCTGTGGAAAAGTCCATTTTGAGTATCGCTTGGCAAATGGAACGTCGGTTGTGTCCTTTCAGAATTTAGTAGCATACGTTAATTGTTTCACCGTGGGTGAGGTTGATTGCGTGGGTTCAAGACCTAGATCTGTGCGTGGCTAACCGTTTTGAGCTTAGTGGCTTGAGGTACTTCATGAATAATAATGTTGGGATGGAATCACGAATCGTGGCAAGGCCACGTGATGTTATGACCTCTCGAGGAGGATTCAGGTACTCTATTTCTATAATGCGAGAAGCGATCTCAGTTCTATGTTATGATGACACAGAGGAATTGAATTGCAACTCTTTTGCTGGAGACAGTTATCATGATTTAAGCTGTCATGATTCGAGTGTGTTCAGACATTTCTATTGGAGCCTATGTCGTGCTCGTCGTGGCTTAGGCCGGTGTTGAGGTGTCTTATCACCAGTGCGGTGTGTTATAATCGAAATGACCGTTGGAGTTATTAATGAATACGAGCATATTGGATCTTAGCTTGTTAGAAAGGTAAAAATCGAGGTTTGGCTCCGAAACCTATTGTGGTATCAGTTTTAAAAGGGAAATGGATTCACGAATGGTTAACCTGAGAGATGTGTTCGGTATATCTCATGCTTCAGCTGCCGTGGGCAAGGTATGGAGGTGTTGGAATCAGACTCTATCTAATGAAAGAGGTTATCAGCTAGTATTTGGTTATTGTGGCCAGTTGTTGAGATTAGAGACTATCGTCTCGAGTGATTGGGTTGTCGATACATCATATGATCTCACCCGGAGTAGCGAATATGGGTTATTGTAGTGGATTCGAGTGTATCCTGAGTATAGACATGGGATTTGCATTTGGCATATGATTTAAGAAAGTGCAATGTGATTTATGGTCCAGATGGTCTGTGAAATTTTGACTATATGGTGTTTTCGGACTTATGTGAGATAGGGTGACGTATGATCGCCCGAATATATGCTTGGTAAGGTCATTCAGCTATTGGGTTGCTTCTAGTACAACTCTAAGTCCGCTCGAGGACGAGCGTTTGTGTAAGTTTGTGACGACCCGGCCCGTCGTCACGGGAATTACCACCCCGTTATGTTGTAATTACATAATTCATGCTTTTATATCAGTGTTAGAGTCTATCGGGGAAGTTAGGAGTGAATTAAATTGGAAATGAGGCATATAGCCTTTTTGGAGGAAGCTTGAATAAGAAAAGTCAACCCGGAGTTGACTATTTAGTTAGAGAGCTCAAAATCGAATTCTGATGATTCGGTTAGTTTCGGGAGGTGAATTGTGACTTAGGGGAGCGATCGGAATTGAATTTGGAGGCCTGGTGTAGAAATAGGCTTGAATTGGCTAAGGTTGAATTTTGGCGAAATCCGAATGGTAGGTGAGATTTTGATCCGGGGGTCGGAATGGAATTCTGATAGTTGCAGTAGCTCCATTAGGTGATTTTGGATATGTCCGCAAAATTTCAGGTCATTCGGACGTCGTTTGGTCGGGTTTTTGATTGAATGCGTAATTCGGAAAGTTTTAAGGAATTTAGGCTTGAATCCGTGTGTAGTTGGTGACTTTGATGTTTAGGATAGTGTTTTTATGATTGGAACAAGTTCGAATAAGGTATTAAGATGTGTTGGTGTGTTTGGATAAGGTCCCGGGGGCCTCGGGGTGTTTTCGGATGGTAAATCGGGAGAAAAACATGGAAATTGCAGGTTTGAAGAGTTCTGGTTCTGTTGTTTTCGCTCCTGCGGAAATGGGGGCGCAGGAGCGAGCCCGCAGGAGCGGAAAACGAGCGCAGAAGCGCTGGGGTTCGCCTGAGGCGGATCCTGGTCCGCAAGGGCGGCACCGCAGGTGCGGAAGGAAAGACCGCAGAAGCGGTCTGGGCTCGTATGGGAGGATCCGCAGAAGCGGAAGACTTGTCGCCTAAGCGAGTCCGCAGGAGCGGACTCTGGTGCGTAGAAGCGGTAAGGCTCGCAGGAGCGGAAGGGGATTCGCAGGAGCGGTCTCGCAGGAGCGAGACCTGGGCCGCAGAAGCGAAGCTGGGCGGCTAGGAGTATTTTCGCAGAAGCGACCATTTGGTCGCACAGGCGGCCTCGCAGAGGCGGATTTTGGTCCGCAGAAGCGGAAATCGCGCCTGTGTTAAAAATAACAGAAGAGTTAAAATTTCCTAAGTTGCAAAACATTTGGGGCTCGGTTCTTGGAGGCGAATTGGGCGATTTGGGCGAGAAATTTCTGGGAGATCACCGGGTTATCGTCGGAGGTGAGTTTTATGGTTCCTTTACGCGTTTTTATCATGAAATCCTTGGGTAAATCCCTGTAAGTGGGAGATTAAAGGTGGGTTTGAGCCCTAGGCCTAAATTAAAGAAAAACACTGATTTGAGTGGGCAAATGGAGTCCGATTTTGGATAATTTTATATGCCTAGACTCGTATCGAGATGAGGATTCCGAATATGTGATTTTTGTAATTTTTCGACAAGTGTACCAAAAGTCGGGTTTTGACAACTTGTGGGTTTTGGTATAAATTGGGTTATTTCGAATGAATTTCGTGAAATTAGCGTATATTGATGCATTCTCTATGATTTTGAGCAGATTTGGCACCCGAGGAGATTGATTTGCGAGGCAAGCGCAAGGCGGATTGAAGCTTCTACCGGTTCGAGGTGAGTGGTAGTAGTAAATAATGTACTGAGGGTTTGAAACCACGTACTAGCACTTCACAGTGCTATATTGAGATGAGACGCGCGTTCTATAACGGGCGTGGTGACATTGTGATTGGGGGTTCGGACTTAGTCCTTCCCGGCTAATAGAATACTGTGTTGTATGACTGTTACGGAGACTATAACTGTACAATTCACCCAAACTTCTCACATCTGGAAAAACAATTCACCCCTCAAACACACCAAACCAATACTCCCATACCACAATACACACTTAACCACAATCCCAGACGAACGAGCAGAAGTGCACATGTTTTCACTAATGCAACTCCTTGTTTTGCAGGTATCTGGTATGACCAATTGAAATGGTTATTTGGAATTTCAGTTTCCCAAAACATGATCAAAGGTACCATCACATTCAGAGAAGAAGGCCTATTGACATGGACTCCAAGAGTGGTATTAGTCACCATGTGGCTCATTCTCTTGGACAACTGTCAATGGCTACACTACAAGCAACAAAGCAATCTTATGATCCTCATAGTGCACAAACAACTCACAGTTCATGGCACCAATGACGAACCACTTAGATATTGTCATTACACCAAGGCAACAGGAGATACTGTCGCATGTAGCAGACAACAACACCAGCTTACAATGCAAAGACAATTACCTCCCTTCTCACTGCTTGTCTTCAGCAGCTTTTCACTGCAACTGCTTCCTACACACTGAGCATATACTCACCTAATTGGAGACCCCACAAGAACCTGCAATTAGTGCGTACATCAGGGATACCTTATTGCTCCCCTCTCCCCAGACTCATCTCCAGTGCACACAAGAACCTGGAGACTGAGCTCCCTTTTTTCTAACAGTTTGCTTCCTTTTACAGGTACCTTGAGAGCATTGGTTTATCTGGCTTGTTTTCAGCTAGTGGTATTAGTATCCCAGATACTCATTCTACTGAAAACAAATCACATAACCCAAGTATCTCATCACTCAATCACAGGCAACTACCAACAAGTAGGAACTCCCCTTGTTCCATTGACAACACATGCCCCTGTCAATGCTGCAGTCTAGAGGAGATCATACCCAGGGGACCAGACCTGTCACATGCTCCAATCAAAGCACTTCATCAACATCACAGTCAAAAAGCAACAACTTCACATTGCTCTCCCTCTTCTGTCAAGAGTTCTTGTCACAATAGAACTTTTGACAGTTACCATAGATGTTTGATATGCACAGGTAACCTGAGTGGGCTTGTTAATGTGGTGTCTCCTCAGTCAGTGGTATTAGCATCCGTACTCATTCTGATGAGAAGCCATAACATGAATCAAGTCACCCACCTAAGGTGCAACCTTAACAAGCACCTCACCACTGAATGGATGATACTACCAGTAAATCTACTGTCAGAATCATTGGACTTTCAAGATTGTTTGGAACCACGTTTCCAATCCAACTGATTAGTATACTTAGGTCTTTTACCTTATGTATAGGTAGCCTAAATGTATCTCCTTTTGTATCTCAGTAGGTCTCTTACACTTTGTTAGTAGAGACACCATGCATTACGTAAACTACCATAGATCACAGGTTTTTCCTTTCAAAATGATGAAAGGTTTTACATGTTCACTATCATGGAGGTCAGGTTTATGCCCCCTTTCACTTTGTATCCTTGTTTTATATTATATGAAAATCAACCCGAAACAACATGTCTAGTGGCTTTTAAAAATAAAACCCTAAACCCCCTTCCACTCTGTAGAGCATTAGGGAACCTATAGAGCTAGGTGACCCTTATATCATGTTGGAAACATACACTCAGCCGTAGCTCTAGCTGTATTGCATAATATGAGCCCGTACTAGATGTGTACATTGAGAGAGATTATCTAGGGTGGAATTCCCTGTTCTAGTTGAGTGGGCCTGAAAGAGACAGGGTCTAGGACCCACTGTGATATATTATATTGGGCCTGAGAGGCCAAGCACATATTGACTGGGATAGGGTCGAGGACCCATTATGAGGTATTATATACATATACCTATATTGGATCGGGCTGCACGCCGCAGCAGTATATATATTGGATCGGACTGCACGCCGGAGTAATATACATGTAATATACATGTGGGACGGACTGCACGCCGCAGTATTATTGCGCTTGGGCTGTAGGAGCCCCTTCGGAGTCTGAGTCTGCACACATTCTCATTGAGCACTGGTGTATATTAGGGGATCGGGCTGTGCGCCGCAGCAATATAAATATATATTCATACATATATTGGATCGGACCGCACGCCGCAGTAATACATGTGTGGATCGGGCTGCACGCCGCAGTATAATAGCGTTTGGGCCTAGGGAGCCCCTCCGAAGTCTGTATACACCCCTAGTGAGCACCGTCGACGTTAAATGGAGCGGGCTGCGCGCCGCAACGGTATATGTATTGGAGCGGGCTGCACGCCGCAACATTATACTTAATCATATCCTATTATCTACTTAAATACTTATACATTATAGACATAGGTATGTGTCTTTATATGTTGAGATGGCCGTACACGGTAGGGGTACGAGTGAGGGTTGGTTCAGTGTAGAATCTTGTAGAGATAAACATGGATGGGAGATTTGAGCATTTCTATAGTGATGACGTACTTGTGAGGGTTGCCTTAGAACTGCTAAGTGATAGCACAGGAGTTCTTACCTTTAGTTATTATTTATTATTGTTACTCACTGAGTTGAAATATACTCACCCCACTCCCCTGCACTTTCTGTGCAGATCCACAGGTGCCCGAGAGCAGTTGAGACATTGTAGCTGCTGATCCTTGTCTACTTTTGCGGAGATTACGAGGTAGCTGCCAGCGTCCGCAGAGCTTGTTTTCTCCTTCTTTATCATCTTGTTGATTTCCTATTTGCCTAGACTTGATTGTATTAGGATGCTATTCTGTTGAGGCTCAGTCTCGTGACTCCATGATATGTTTGGGACCGTATTTTGTATGTTTTACGTTTCGGTTATCACCTGATATGATCATTTATTGTTTAAGTTTAATTTGATTAATAACTGGCTGGGTTAAGGGATAATATGGTCGGGCTTGCCTAGCATCGTGTTGGGCGCCATCACGACCAGGGTTTGGGTCGTGACAATTTGGTATCAGAGCCTAGGTTAACATGTCTCGCGAGTCTTAAGCTGGTTGGTAGAGTCTCGTGGATCGGTGCGGGGACACCTGTACTTATCTTCGGGAGGCTGTAAACCTTTTAGGAAAAGTTTCAATTCTTGGAATTCTTGTCGTGCGATTACTTTTGACTTGAACTGAACTTTGACATTCTATTCTCTCGCGGATGGCGAGAACCCGATCATCCGGACGTGGAGGACGACCACCACTACCACTGCTAGAGGCCGAGGACGCGGCCGTGGTCGTGGCGGAGTTAGGGCGGCGAGCGGTGCCGGCTGACCCACGGCCCCCGATTGCGAGAGGTGCCAGCGAGCACCGGATCGGGCACCAGCTGTGCCCGTTGTTATTCGGGTCTACGAGAGACCACGGCTCGGATACTAGCGATGCACGCGGCTTAGCACAGGGCGGTTTCGGTTACTCTGCAGCGGCGGTGCATCGGGGATCGGGGGTGGTCATCGGAGCCCCGCAGTATGCACTCCGGAGCCAGCAGTGCAGGGCATACAGACACCAGAGGCTCCTCCAGTTCAGCCTGTGGTTCCGGTTCAGCCAGCAGATCAGATTCAGGGGGACAGGGTCCCAGCTATGACAGACGATGAGCAGCGTCGTCTCGAGAGGTTCACCAGGTTATCTCCTCCAGTGTTCACTGGTGCTCCGGGCGAGGACGCCCAAGGTTTTCTGGATAAGTGTCATCGGATGCTTCGTACGGCAGGGATATTGGAGTCCAGTGGGGTATCTTTCACTACCTTTCAGTTTCAGGGGCCAGCCTTCGCTTGGTGGGAGGCTTATGAGCACCGCAGGCCGGCAGGGGCAGCACCACTATCATGGCCGGAGTTCTCCACTATGTTCTTGGAGAAATGGGTGCCTCGATCTTAGAGAGAGGAGATGCGTATGCAGTTTGAGGGTCTCCGTCAGGGGGACATGTCAGTGTCAGAGTATGAGATCAGGTTTACAGAGTTGTCCAGATATGCACCGTGGTTGGTTCATTCCGACGGAGAGAGGATTGGGCGCTTCGTGGACGGCCTCATTTATCCCATTCGTATTCCGATGACTCGGGAGAGGGTTTTGAGTCGTACATTTGAGGATGCTGTGGATATTGCTCGCGACATAGAGACGGATCGTCGCGAGAGCGGGATGAGAGGGAGGCCAAGAGGCCTCGAGGAGCGACTAGTTCTAGTGGCACTCGGACCGGAGGCCAAAGTCGGTAGAGCCGAGGTCGCTCTTTCGGGTCTTCGCGGTCGGGTCGCTCGGATCGTCGCGGATGGTCACCTAGACGGGGTTATCGGGGTTCGCACCGAGCCAGCCATCTCTCGGTGCCATGCCAGCTCAGAGTTCTTCACAGGCCCCATCCGCTCGGGGTTCATCTCGGCCTAGTTCATCGGCTGGCCACTCCAGCGCCAGAGGTCCTTATCAGTCTCAGTCCCGAGCACCGGGGAGTTGCTACGAGTGCGGAGAGTTTGGGCACCACCGTAGGGAGTGTCCCCGTCTTGTTTCCGGATCTTATCAGCGAGAGGGCAGCCCTCGTCATCCGGTCCTTCTACTTCAGCACCGCCCCGCCGGCTAGGGGTGAGGGTCGGACGGCTAGGGGTCGCTCTCGAGGGGAGGCCGATCGGGCGGACAAGCTAGATGCTATGCTTTTCGGGGCCGATCCGAGGTCGTTGCTTCTGATGTTGTCATTACGGGTATTATTTCGGTCTGCCACAGAGATGCCTCGGTATTGTTTGATCCCGGTTCTACTTATTCTTATGTGTCTACATATTTTGCTCCTCATTTGGGCACGACCCGAGGAAGTCTTGAGCTGCCAGTGCATGTATCTACCCGGTAGGGGATACTATTGTTGTGGACCACGTATACCGGTCCTGTTTGGTCACTATTGGAGGTATGGAGACCCGAGTAGACCTGTTGCTTCTCAGCATGGTTGATTTTGATGTTATATTGGGCATGGACTGGCTATCTCCATGTCATGCTATTCTGGATTGTCATGCTAAGACGGTCACTTTGGCTATGCCGGGCATTCAGAGGATCGAGTGGCGAGGCACGACTGAGTATGTACCTAGGAGGGTAATATCTTTCCTCAAGGCCCAACGAATGGTTGGGAAGGGATGTCTCTCTTATTTAGCATTTGTGCGGGAGGTCGAGGCCCGGACTCCCAGTATTGATTCTGTTCCCATTGTGCGAGACTTTCCTGATGTGTTTCCCTCAGACCTGCCGGGCATGCCGCCGGACAGGGATATTGATTTTGGTATCGATTTGGTGCCAGGCACTCAGCCTATTTCTATTCCTCCGTATCGGATGGCACCAGCTGAGTTGAAGGAATTGAAGGAGCAGCTCCAGGAACTCCTAGATAAGGGGTTCATTCGGCCGAGTGTGTCGCCGTGGGGTGCACCGGTCCTATTTGTTAAGAAGAAGGACGGATCTATGAGGATGTGTATTGACTATAGGCAGCTAAACAAAGTAACAGTGAAGAATAAGTATCCTCTGCCTCGTATTGATGATCTATTTGATCAGCTCCAGGGAGCTAGGGTGTTCTCGAAGATTGATCTTCGTTCAGGCTACCATCAGCTGAAGATTAGAGAGTCTGACATTATGAAGACCGCATTCCGGACCCGATATGGTCATTATGAGTTCCTTGTGATGTCGTTTGGGCTGACCAACGCCCCAGCAGCATTTATGCATCTGATGAACAGTGTGTTCAGGCCTTATTTGTATTCATTTGTGATTGTGTTCATTGATGACATTCTAGTCTACTCCCGTAGTCAGGAGGAGAATGCTCAGCATTTGAGTATTGTGTTGGAGAGATTGAGGGAGGAGAAGCTATATGCTAAGTTCTCCAAATGTGAGTTCTGGCTTGAGTTCGTGGCATTCTTAGGGCACGTGGTGTCCTGTGATGGTATTTAGGTAGACCCGAGGAAGGTCGAGGCAGTACAGAGTTGGCCCAGACCGACCTCAGTTACTGAGATCCGTAGCTTTCTGGGATTGGCAGGGTATTATCGCCGATTTGTTCAGGGGTTCTCTTCTATTGCTTCACCCTTGACTAGATTGACTCGGAAGGGTGTTCCTTTCTTATGGTCCGAGGAGTGCGAGGAGAGCTTTCGGAAGCTCAAGACAGCACTGACCACAGCACCAGTCTTGATTCTACCGACAACGTCAAATTCTTATACTGTATATTGTGATGCCTCAGGAGTGGGCATTGGTTGTGTGTTGATGCAGGAGGGTAGGGTCATTGCTTATGCTTCTCGTCGGTTGAAGCCCCACGAGAAGAACTACCCTGTTCATGATTTGGAGCTAGCAGCCATAGTTCATGCTTTGAAGATTTGGAGGCATTACCTGTATGGTGTCTCCTGTGAGGTGTTCACGGATCATCGCAGCCTTCAGCACTTATTCAGACAGAAGGACCTTAATTTGAGACAGCGGAGGTGGTTGGAGTTGCTTAAGGATTATGACACCACTATTTTATATCATCCGGGGAAGTCCAATGTGGTGGCCGATGCCTTGAGTCGGAAGGCGGTTAGCATGGGCAGCCTAGCTTTCATCCCAGTTGGGGAGAGGCCATTTGCTTATGATGTTCAGGCCCTAGCCAATCGGCTAGTAAGATTAGATATTTCGGAGCCGAGTCGGGTGTTGGCTTGTGTTGTTTCTCGATCTTCCTTATATGATCGCATCGGGGAGCGACAGTATGATGACCCACATTTGCTTGTCCTTAAGGACAGAGTGCAGCATAATGATGTTAGAGATGTGACTATCGACAGTGATGGTGTTCTGAGGATGCAGGGCCGTATATGCGTGCCCAATGTTGATGGTTTGCGGGAGTTGATACTTGAGGAGGCACACGGTTCGCGGTACTCTATTCACCCAGGTGCCGCAAAGATGTACCAAGACTTGAGACAGCACTACTGGTGGAGGAGAATGAAGATGGATATTGTTAGGCATGTAGCTAAGTGCCTCAATTGCCAGCAGGTCAAATATGAGCATCAAAGACCGGCGGTGTTCTTCAGCGTATGGTTATTCCCGAGTGGAAATGGGAGAGGATCACCATGGATTTTGTTACTTGGCTCCCTCGGACAGCGAGGAAGTTTGATTCTGTATGGGTGATTGTTGATTGGCTAACTAAGTCCGCACATTTCATCCCAGTTAGTACTACTTACTCATCAGAGCGGTTGGTAGCGATCTTTATTCGGGAGATTGTCAAGTTGCATGGGGTCCCAGTGTCTATTATATCTGACAGAGGCACTCGGTTCACTTCTCAATTTTGGAGAGCATTTCAGCGAGAGATGGGTACGAGGGTTGAGTTGAGTACAGCATTTCACCCCCAGACAGACGGGCAGTCTGAGCGTACTATTCAGATCCTGGAGGATATGTTGCGGGCATGTGTGATTGACTTTGGTGGTTCATGGGATGAGTTTTTGCCACTTGCTGAGTTTGCCTACAACAACAGCTACCAGTCGAGTATTCAGATGGCCCCGTACGAGGCATTGTATGGCAGACGGTGTAGATCTCCCGTAGGATGGTTTGAGCCTGGTGAGGATAGATTTATAGGGACTGAGTTAGTTCAGGATGCTCTGGATAGAGCAAAGTTGATCCAGGAGAGGCTTCGCACAGCACAGTCTCGCCAGAAGAGTTATGCAGACCGTAGGGTTCGAGAGTTGTCTTTCATGGTTGGTGATAGAGTATTGCTGAAGATTTCACCCATGAAGGGTGTCATGAGGTTCGGGAAGAAAGGGAAGTTGAGTCCCAGGTATATTGGTCCTTTCGAGATACTCAGGAAGTTGGAGAGGTGGCATATGAGTTAGCCTTGCCACCCAGCTTATCCAGCGTTCATCCGGTATTCCATGTGTCTATGCTCCGGAAGTACATTGGGGATCCGTCTCATGTATTAGATTTCAGCACCATCCAGCTTGATGGTGATCTATCCTATGATGTGGAGCCTATTGCTATTTTGGGTCGCCAAGTAAGGAAGTTGAGGTCGAAGGAGATTACATCAGTTAAGGTTCAGTGGAGAGGTCGACCCGTAGAGGAGGCTACTTGGGAGGTTGAGCAGGAGATGCGGAGCAGATACCCTCAGCTATTTGAGACTTCGGGTATGTTTCTTGACCCGCTCGAGGACGAGCGTTTGCTTAGAGGGGGAGAATGTGACGACCCGGCCCGTCGTCACGGGAATTACCACCCCGTTATGTTTTAATTACATAATTCATGCTTTTATATCAGTGTTAGAGTCTATCGGGGAAGTTAGGAGTGAATTAAATTGGAAATGAGGCATATAGCCTTTTTGGAGGAAGCTTGAATAAGAAAAGTCAACCCGGAGTTGACTATTTAGTTAGAGAGCTCAAAATCGAATTCTGATGATTCGGTTAGTTTCGGGAGGTGAATTGTGACTTAGGGGAGCGATCGGAATTGAATTTGGAGGCCCGGTGTAGAAATAGGCTTGAATTGGCTAAGGTTGAATTTTGGCGAAATCCAATTGGTAGGTGAGATTTTGATCCAGGGGTCGGAATGGAATTCTGACAGTTGCAGTAGCTCCGTTAGGTGATTTTGGATATGTCCGCAAAATTTCAGGTCATTCGGACGTCGTTTGATCGGGTTTTTGATTGAATGCGTAATTCGGAAAGTTTTAAGGAATTTAGGCTTGAATCCGTGTGTAGTTGGTGACTTTGATGTTTAGGATAGTGTTTTTATGATTGGAACAAGTTCGAATAAGGTATTAAGATGTGTTGGTGTGTTTGGATAAGGTCCCGGGGGCCTCGGGGTGTTTTCGGATGGTAAATCGGGAGAAAAACATGGAAATTGCAGGTTTGAAGAGTTCTGGTTCTGTTGTTTTCGCTCCTGCGGAAATGGGGGCGCAGGAGCGAGCCCGCAGGAGCGGAAAATGAGCGCAGAAGCGCTGGGGTTCGCCGAGGCGGATCCTGGTCCGCAAGGGCGGCACCGCAGGTGCGGAAGGAAAGAACGCAGAAGCGGTTTGGGCTCGTATGGGAGGATCCGCAGAAGCGGAAGACTTGTCGCCTAAGCGAGTCCGCAGGAGCGGACTCTGGTGCGTAGAAGCGGTAAGGCTCGCAGGAGCGGAAGGGGATTCGCAGGAGCGGTCTCGCAGGAGCGAGACCTGGGCCGCAGAAGCGAAGCTGGGCGGCTAGGAGTATTTTCGCAGAAGCGACCATTTGGTCGCAGAGGCGGCCTCGCAGAGGCGGATTTTGGTCCGCAGAAGCGGAAATCGCGCCTGTGTTAAAAATAACAGAAGAGTTAAAATTTCATAAGTTGCAAAACATTTGGGGCTCGATTCTTGGAGGCGAATTGGGCGATTTGGGCGAGAAATTTCTGGGAGATCACCGGGTTATCGTCGGAGGTGAGTTTTATGGTTCCTTTACGCGTTTTTATCATGAAATCCTTGGGTAAATCCCTGTAAGTGGGAGATTAAAGGTGGGTTTGAGCCCTAGGCCTAAATTAAAGAAAAACACTGATTTGAGTGGGCAAATGGAGTCCGATTTTGGATAATTTTATATGCCTAGACTCGTATCGAGATGAGGATTCCGAATATGTGATTTTTGTAATTTTTCGACAAGTGTACCAAAAGTCGGGTTTTGACAACTTGTGGGTTTTGGTATAAATTGGGTTATTTCGAATGAATTTCGTGAAATTAGCGTATATTGATGCATTCTCTATGATTTTGAGCAGATTTGGCACCCGAGGAGATTGATTTGCGAGGCAAGCGCAAGGCGGATTGAAGCTTCTACCGGTTCGAGGTGAGTGGTAGTAGTAAATAATGTACTGAGGGTTTGAAACCATGTACTATCACTTCACAGTGCTATATTGAGATGAAACGCGCGTTCTATAACGGGCGTGGTGACATTGTGATTGGGGGTTCGGACTTAGTCCTTCCCGGCTAATAGAATACTGTGTTGTATGACTGTTACGGAGACTATAACTGTACAATTGGGCTTATGGCCATGTTTGTGGCCTTGTGCCGATCTGTAGAGCATTAGGGAACCTATAGAGCTAGGTGACCCTTATATCATGTTGGAAACATACACTCAGCCGTAGCTCTAGCTGTATAGCATAATATGAGCCCGTACTAGATGTGTACATTGAGAGAGATTATCTAGGGTGGAATTCCTGTTCTAGCTGAGTGGGCTTGAAAGGCCAAGTCTATACCGATTGAGATGAGATAGGGTCAAGGACCCACTATGAGATGTTATATTGGGCCTGAAAGGCCAAGTCTATATTAGAGGACCCATTATGAGGTATTATATATATATACCTATATTGGATCGGGCTGCACGCCGCAGCAGTATATATATTGGATCGGACTGCACGCCGCATGTAATATACATGTAATATACATGTGGGACGGACTGCACGCCGCAGTATTATTGCGCTTGGGCTGTAGGAGCCCCTTCGGAGTCTGAGTCTGCACACATTCTCAGTGAGCACTGGTGTATATTATGGGATCGGGCTGCGCGCCGCAGCAGTATAAATATATATACATATATATATTGGATCGGACTGCACGCCGCAGTAATATTTGTGTGGATCGTGCTGCACGCCGCAGTATTATAGTGCTTGGGCCTAGGGAGCCCCTCCGAAGTCCGTATACACCCCCAGTGAGCGCCGTCGACGTTAAATGGAGCGGGCTGCGCGCCGCAGCGGTATATGTATTGGAGCGGACTGCGCGCCGCAACATTATACTTAATCATATCCTATTATCTACTTAAATACTTATACATTATAGACATAGGTATGTGTCTTTATATGTTGAGATGGCCGTACACCGTAGGAGTACGAGTGAGGGTTGGATCAGTGTAGAATCTTGTAGAGATAAACGTGGATTGGAGATTTGAGCATTTCTATAGTGATGACGTACCTGTGAGGGTTGCCTTAGAACTGCTAAGTGATAGCACAGGAGTTCTTACCTTCAGTTATTATTTATTATTGTTACTCACTGAGTTGAAATATACTCACCCCACTCCCTTGCACTTTCTGTGCAGATCCACAGGTGCCCGAGAGCAGTTGAGACATTGTAGCTGCTGATCCTTGTCTACTTTTGCGGAGATTACGAGGTAGCTGCCAGCGTCCGCAGAGCTTGTTTTCTCCTTCTTTATCATCTTGTTGATTTCCTATTTGCCTAGACTTGATTGTATTAGGATGCTATTCTGTAGAGGCTCAGTCTCGTGACTCCACGATATGTTTGGGACCGTATTTTGTATGTTTTACATTTCGGTTATCACCTGATATGATCATTTACTGTTTAAGTTTAATTTGATTAATAACTGGCTGGGTTAAGGGATAATATGGTCGGGCTTGCCTAGCATTGTGATGGGCGCCATCACGACCAGGGTTTGGGTCGTGACAAAGTTGGGGAGAATGTAACGACCCGGCCTGTCGTTACGGGCATTTACCACCCCGTCATGTTGCAATTATATGTTTTATGCTTTTATATCAGTGTTAGAGCCTATCGGGTGCGTTAGGAGTGAATTGAATTGAAAATGAAGCGAATAGCATGTTTGAAGGAAGTTTGAATATGGAAAGTCAACCTAGAGTTGACTATCGAGTTAGAGTGCTCGGAATCAGATTCTGATGATTTGACTAGTTTCGGGAGATCATTTATGACTTAGGAGAGCAATCGGAATTGAATTTGGAGGTCCGGTGTAGAAATAGGCTTGAATTGGCTAAGGGTAAATTTTGGCGAAAACCGAACGGTAGGTGAGATTTTGATCCGGGAGTCGGAATGGAATTCCGACAATTTCTGTAGCTTCGTTATGTGATTTTGGATATGTCTGCAAATTTTCAGGTCATTCAGACGTCGTTTGACCGGGTTTTGGATTGAATGTTAGTTTTGAAAGTTTTAAAGAAACTTAGGCTTGAATCCGTGTGTAATTGGTGATTTTGATGCTTAGGATGGTGTTTTTATGATTGGAACAAGTTCGTATCGTGTTTTGGAGTATGTTGGTGGTTTTCGTTGGGGTCCCGGGGGCCTCGGGGTGAATCCGGACCATCATCCGGCATTTTGAAGCAAGGAAAAGTCTGCTGTAAATTGCAGATCTCTGGGCAGGATTTTAGCCTTCGCGTTCGCGAGGGCAAGGCCCGCGTTCGCGAAGGCCAGGCAAGGCAATGCATCGCGTTCGCGTGGGAGAAGGCCGCGTTCGCGAAGGTGAAACAGGCGAAGCCTCGCGTTCGCGTGGGGACCTACGCGTTCGCGTAGGAGAAAGATGGAGACCATCGCGATCGCGTGAAAGGGAGACGCGTTCGCGTAGAAGGAAAATCAGATGGCTGGGAGCTCGTGCATCGCGAACGCGTGGCAATGAACGCGAACGCGTAGAAGAAAAGTCCCAGGCAGTGAATTAAAACCAGAAACATTTCCCTTACGGGTTTACCCAAAACACCATTTTTGAGCCCTAGAGAGAAGAAATCACGGGAAAACGCCGGGAAATCATCGGGTATTCATCGGAGGTAAGTTTCTTGACTCAAAAACATCATTTTATGGTAGAATTAACATCAATCTTCATGAATTTGGGTAGAAATTGTGAAGGATTGTGGCCTAGATATAGAAAACGAAAAATTTGGGTTTTGAAAGGCCAATCGAACACCGATTTTGGTAAATTTTATATGTACGGACTCGTGGCGAGACGAGGATTCTGGAAATATGAGTTTCGATATTTTTCGAGATGTGGGCCCGGGGCTCGGGTTTTGCCAATTTCGTGATTTTTGATATTTTTCGAATTCTTTCGATTGGGTTATGTTCCATTAGCCTATTTTGATATATTTGTGCTGATTTGTGCTAGTTTTGACGTGCGTGGATGCCGGTTCGAGGAGCTAAGGCATCGCGGGCATGAGCTTTCGTCGGTTCGAGGTGGGTAATACTTGTAAATGATGTCCCGAGGGTTAGTAAACCCCGGACTTGCACATCTTAGTGCTCTGTGTTGAGGTGACTTGCACGACGGATAACGGGCGTGGGGTAGAGCACCATTGGGGATCGCGACTTGGTCCGTCCCGCGTAATAAATAATAACACCTAATTGTTGAAATGAATTGGACTAATTATCATGTTTGGGCTTCGTGCCAATTATTTGAATCCTTCAGGGATTGGCATCACTGTTTTGATAACACTGTGCATATTTTTGTCTAAATTTAAGGTTTTAAATGGTATTTTGCTATTCAACATCCTTATAAGGTTATGAAAAAAACTTGAACAAGGTCTTAATAACATTTTTAGCTATGAGCTAATATGATATTGTTGCCCGTAGGGCTTTCTTGATTATTTGTTAGACTGATTGGGCCGAGGACCATATGTTAGGGCATGACATTTCATGTGAGCATATGCATACACATGCATGGATCGGATTGCACGCCGCAGTGGTATACGGATCGGGCTGCGCGCTGCAGCAGGTGTGATATTAATATTGTGCTTGGGCTGTAGGAGCCCCTCCGGAGTCTGAACCCCCACAGTGAGCACGGGTACCCAAATTGGATCGGGCTACACGCCGTAGCGGTCATATGCATTGCATGGCATACATATATTGGTTTACGTGTACTACGTGGCATAACATTCAACACTCATACATTACTGGCACACATGCATTAGTTGCCTTATTGACCAGATCTCCTGGTGTAAATTGATAAGGAGTGAGCCCGAGGGGCTGATTTGAGTGCGGACTTGCACTGCTTGAGATTGTATCCAGGTATTGGTATATTATCATGAAAGAAAGTAGCTAAAAATTTAGATTTCTAAATAATCTACTCACATATGATAGAAAGGGATAAAAAGATAGTTTTGTATTGTGTAGCATGAGATAGTGCCTATCGTGGTTTTCTTCCCTTCAGCATTATTTACTTTTATTACCGCTGAGTTGGAAGTACTCACACCCGACTCCCTGCACCTTGTGTGCAGATCCAGGTACATCACAGTGGAGCTAATTCTATTGCGGCTCGGGAGTGCTTTTGGACAGTCGAGGTAGCTGCCAGCGTTCGCAGGACCTGATTCTCCAGTTTGTCTGTATTTTGTTCTGATCATCCCACACTTGTGCACAGTTATATTCACTATTTACACTTTGTATACTCTGTAGAGGCTCATGACTCTTGACCGTTCGGTCTATGGGAGTTGGTATGCGTTGGGACTTGGTTCCCCTGTTTCGATATATCCATCACTGTTATTTTACAATTGATATGCTTAAATGGGATAAGGCGAGCTCATAGCTCTATGATTGTTGTTGCTTGGTCGGGCTGGCCTAGCAGTGTGCTGGGCGCCATCACGACCGGATTTGGGGTTGTGACAACGGTAGGGTGATTGCCTACGCGTCCAGACAGCTGAAGGTACATGAAAAGAACTACCCTGATCTTGAGCTAGCTAGCTGCCATTGTTCACGCCTTGAAGATTTGGCGTCATTACTTGTATGGGGTTCCTTGTGAGATCTACACTGATCATAGGAGCTTGCGGCACTTGCTTAAGCAGAAGGACCTGAACATGCGTCAGAGGAGATGGTTGGAGCTGTTGAAGGACTATGATATTACTATTCTCTATCATCCGGGCATGGCCAATGTAGTTGCTGATGCCTTGAGTCGCCGGGCGGAGAGTTTGGGGAGTATGGCATATCTACCAGCTTCGGAGAGGCCTATGGCGATGGATGTTCAGGCCTTAGCCAGATAGTTTGTTAGACTAGATATTTCGGAGCCCAGTCGGGTTCTAGCTTGTGTGGTTTCTTGGTCTTCTCTATTTGATCGTATCAGGGAGCATCAATTCGACGACCCTCATTTGCTTGTCCTCGAAGATAGAGTTCGGCGTGGTGATGCTCGAGATGTTTCCATCGGGAATGATGGAGTTATGAGGATGTAGGGGCGTATTTGTGTGCCTAATGTAGATGATCTTCGAGAGCTGATTCTAGCAGAGGCCCATAGCTAGCGGTATTCCATCCATCCGGGTGCCGCGAAGAAGTATCAGAACTTGAGACAACATTATTGGTGGAGGCGGATGAAGAGGGATATATTGACTATGTTTCTAGGTGCCTCAACTGCCAACAGGTGAAGTATGAACATCTGCGTCCGGGTGGGTTAATGTAGTAGATTGAGATTCCAGAGTGGAAATGGGAGCGCATCACCATGGACTTTGTATCTGGGCTTCCACGAACTGTGAGGAAATTTGATTCCATTTGGGTCATTGTGGATTGGCTGACCAAGTCCGCCCATTTCATACCGGTGAGCACTACTTACTCATCGGAGCGACTGGCGGAGATCTTCATCAGGGAGATAGTTCGGCTGTATGGTATTCCAGTTTCCATCATTTCAAATAGAGGCACTCAGTTCACTTAACGGTTCTAGAGAGCCATGTAGCAGGAGTTAGGCACTCGGGTGGAGCTGAGTACAGCGTTTCACCCCAGACTGATGGCCACTCCCAGCGCACTATTTATATTTTGGAGGATATGCTCTGTGCGTGCGTGATTGAGTTTGGAGGTTCATGGGATCATTTCTTGCCACTAGCGGAGTTTGCTTATAACAATAGCTACCAGTCCAGTATTCAGATGGTACCGTATGAGGCCCTATATGGTAGGACGTGCAGGTCTCCCGTGGGTTGGTTTGAGCCGGACGAGGCCAGGTTGCTAGGTACTGATATGGTCCAGGATGCAATGGACAAGGTCAAGGTGATTCGGGATAGACTTCGTGCAACCCAGTCTAGACAGAAGAGTTATGCGGACAAGAAGGTCCGCGATGTGGCTTTTATGGTTGGCGAGCGGGTTCTCTGCTTCGGGTCTCGCCAATGAAGGGCGTTATGAGGTTTGGGAAGAAGGGGAAGCTGAGTCCTAGATTCATTGGCCCTTTTGAGATTTTGAGGCGTGTTGGAGAGGTTGCTTATGAGTTGTCCTTACCTCCCAGCCTAGCCGGAGTCCATCCCGTATTTCATATTTCTATGCTCTGGAGGTACCATGGTGACCCATCGCACGTGTTGGATTTCACTTATGTTCAGCTAGACGAGGATCTGTCTTATGTTAGGGAGCCAGTGGCCATTCTGGACAGGCAAATCATGAAGCTAAGGTCAAAGAACATCGCTTCAGTAAAGGTCCAGTGGCGGGGTCAACCGGCCGAGGAGGCAACTTGGGAGACCGAGCAGGACATGCGCAGCCAGTACCCGCATCTCTTCACCACTCCAGGTATGTTCTCTATGCTCGTTCGAGGACGAACGAATCTTTTAAGTGTGGGAAGATGTAACAACCCGGCCGGTCGAATTTGAAATTTGCGCCCTGATCCTCAATTTAACTGTTCCCCAAAGTTCATTTCTGCTATTATGGTTTGCGGGGAGGTTTGGTTCTAGAATTTAGAGTGTTTTAGGACACTTAGTCCCTAAATGAGAGCTTTATAGTTGAAAAATGGCCTGTATTTGGAACAATGTTAAGACGACCTCGGAATAGAGACCCGACGGTTCCATTAGCTCCGTTAGGTTATTTCGAGGTTGGTAGCGCGTTCAGAATGTATTTTGTAGGCCTGTAGCTCAATTAGGCTTGAAATGCCGAAGTTTGAAATTTTTGGAGAAATCCGAACGATAGGTGAGATTTTGATCCGGGAGCCGGAATAGAATTCTGACAGTTGCGGTAGCTTCGTTAGGTGATTTTGGATATGTCTGCAAATTTTCAGGTCATTCGGACATCGTTTGGTTGGGTTTTTGATAGCATGTAGGTTTCGGAAGTTTAAGATGAAACTTAGGCTTGAATTCGCTTTGATTTGGTGATTTCCGTGTTTAAGGGTGTGTTTTTATGATTGGAGCAAGTTCATATCATATTTTGGAGTAGGTTGGTGGTTTTCGTTGGGGTCCCGGGGGTCTCGGGATGAATTCGAGGGTCCAATCGGACAAATTCATGCATTTTAGAAGTGCTGTTAACTGCTGGTATGTGCTGCACACGAATGTTTTATTCGATCGTAATGGGCTGATGCGATCGCATAGAAGGTTTTGGAGGAGGCTAGATTTTTGTTCTATGCGATCGCGGGCAAGGCTATGCGATCGCATAGTTTTGGATGGATGTGCTCTGCGATCGTGTATAGGCCTATGCGATCGCATAGTGTAAAGAGTAGGGGGTCCCGGGCCCAGCATTTTGTTCTATGCGATCGCAGAGCAGGGTATGCGATCGCATAGTCTATTTTGGTGAGCAGTGCGATCGCATTGAGGACTACGCGATCGCATAGAGTAGTTTGGCGAGGGTTAAAAATTTGTTCTATGCGATTGCAGCAGTGTTCATGCGATCGCATAGAGTAAAAATGTCTGGCAGTGAATTTAAGTTCAGAACATTTCTGTCGCGGCCATCCACACAAAAACCTCCATTGTTGAGTCTTAAAGAGAGAAACTAAAGGGAAATTGTGGGGATTTCACCGGGTAATCATCGGAGGTAAGTTTTATGGCTCAAATACATGATTTTATCTTATAATCTTCAATTATTTCACTGTAAATGGGAGAATTTGTGAGGGGTTTTTGCCCTAAGCCTGAGTTATGGTAAATCGTCGATTTGAATGGGCAAACGGAGTCTGATTTTGGTAAATGTTATATGCATAGACTCGTGTTGAGATAAGGAACCCAAAAATGTAATTTTCGTAATTTTGCGAGAAGTGTACCGAAAGTCGGGTTTTGGCAACTTGTGGTTTTTGGTGTATTTCGAATTGTTTTGATTGGGTAATGCCCAATTGGCCTTATATGATGTATTTCTATTGATTTTTAACAGATACTACACCTATGGAGGCCGATAATCATGGCAAGAGAGTTGTCTCTTAGCGGTTTTGTACGGGAGTCGAGGTAAGTGGCTTGTCTAACCTCGTGTGGGGGAACCTTCTCCCCTAGGATATTATGTGTTATTTTAAATGCCTTGTACGCGAAGTGACGGGCGTGTACATGCGCAGATTGTTGGAAACCACCTTACTTGAACTGTTCAAATCGTGATACTTCGGTTAATTAGCTGACTAAATTATAACATTTATCTGATATTCGTTAGAAAAGCATGGTTAGATAGTATTTATCTGTCTAAGTGCCTACTTGCCTTACTTGAATTTCTTGAGACTTGTTGATACTGGTTTTCGTGTAATTGTAGTTATGTATTTCATATTTCTTTGTGTTTTCCTATTTATTATTGTGTTGGTGGACTGCGGGTTCAATTCCCGGAGATCCAAGGACTGCGGGTTCAATTCCCGGAGACCGAGAGTTGTAGTGTTCGTGGTCTGCGGGTTCGATTCCTAGAGATCCAAGGGCTGCAGGTTCGATTCCCGAAAACCCGGAGTTCATTGAGATTTTGAGATACGGGCTGCAAGTTCGATTCCTGGAGATCCTGAGATATTGAGGTACAAACTGCGAGTTCAATTCCCGGAGATCCTAGGGCTGCAGGTTGATTCCCGGAGACCCAGAAATACTGATGTAGGGACTGCGGGTTCAATTACCGGAGATCCTGAGTTGTTGGATATAGAGAGGGACCGCGGGTTCAATTCTTGTAGATCCTGGACTTGCTGATTTGAGTTTATGTTGTGTTGGTTACTTGTTGTTAGCTTAATCGTAGACGGTTGCAGTAATAACTTTATTATTGTTATTTCGGACTCATTCTTATTAAACTACTTATTATTGTTATTATCATTATGTTATTGTCTCTCGGTAGGGCCCTAACCTTCCTCGTCACTACTCTATCGAGGTTAGGCTTGGCACTTACTGAGTACCGACGTGGTGTATTCATGCTACTCTTCTGCACACTTTTGTTGTGCAGATCTAGGTACATCAGATCAGGCTCATTTCAGGTGATTTAGCAGCACTTCAGGAGACTTGAGGTATGATCTGCTACGTCCGCGGATCCGGAGGGTCTCCATCTATTCTCATTAGTGATAGCAGTTACTTTCCCTTATTCTCGTTGTTTAGACATTCTTGATGTATAGGGCCACAGTTGTACTCTTCTTTTAGTCTGTGTTGCCCGTGGATTTCCGGGTCTTGGTAGTATGCTATTTAGTGTGTTTTGGCGAAGTGTATGTACCAAGCGGCACTTATTAAATTTCTTTTACATTATTCCGCTAGTAATTTATCTCTTGTTTTCATGAAATTGCACTTTTCGCATCGTGTTAGGCTTACCAAGTCACGAAGACTGGGTGCCGTCATGACAGGTTTACGATTGGTGAACTAGGGTCGTGACATTGCATTTCATTTTATTTTCTTAAAATCCATTTAACAAGACATTGCCAGTTGAAAGCTAATTACCAGCTTCTCATGTTAAATGACACAATTATATTGGGTCCTTCAAAGGACAGGAGAAATAAAACAACATATGGAGGTCATATAGCCAAAGGTAATAAAAGAGAAGAAGAAACAACAAAAGGGAATTACAATGAAAAGTTGAGCTCAGAAAATTGTTAGAAAACAACCAGGAGTTACAGCAAAGCAGTACAAAAGCAAACTGAAGCAAATTCAAGAGTAGAAGCAAGGCCAACAAGAATGCCAGTTGCTAACCACCATTTTATACTAACGAGTTGTTCACTAATTAAAACAGGAACAAAAGATTCAAATACTTACTAATCACTTTAAAGTGAATGTGACCAATGGGCGACACACAAGGGAGCACAAGTTTGGAAAAATTAGGCGCCCGCCTGGATAACAAGGGAATATTTTTTCTTAATTTCTGCAATCAGGCGCCCACCTGGATAATAAAGGAATATTTTTCTTAATTTTCGCAATCTGGCGCCCACCTGGATGACAAGGGAATATTTTTCTTAAATTTTGCAATCAGGCGCCCACCTGGATAACAAGGGAATATTTTGCTTAATTTTTACAATCAGGCGCCCACCTGGATAACAAGGGAATATTTTTATTAATTTTCGCAATTAGGAGCCCACCTGGATAACAGAGGAATATTTTTCTTATTTTTTGCAATCAGGCGCCCACCTGGATAACAAGAGAATATTTTTCTTAATTTTTGCAATCAGGAGCCCACCTGGATAACAAGGGAATATTTTTCTTAAATTTTGCAATCAGGCGCCCACCTGGATAACAAGGGAATATTTTGCTTAATTTCTGCAATCAGGCGCCCACCTGGATAACAAGGGAATATTTTTTCTTAAATTTTGTAATCAGGAGCCCACCCGGACAACAAGGGAATATTTTTCTTAGTTTTCGCAATCAGGCGCCCACCTGGATAACAACGGAATATTTTTAATATTTTTTACAATCAGGCGCCCACCTAGATAACAAGAGAATGTTTTTTCTTAAAATTTGCAATCAGGCGCCCACGTGGATAACAAGGGAATAATTTTCTTAATTTCTGCAATCAGGCGCCCACCTGTATAACAAGGAAATATTTTTCTTAAATTTTGTAATCAGGTGCCCACCTGGATAATAAGAGAATATTTTTCTTAATTTCTGCAATCAGGCGCACACCTGGATAACAAGGGAATATTTTTCTTAATTTTTGCAATCAGGCGTCCACCTGGATAACAAGGGAATATTTTTGCAAAATGAAATTCTTCTTTTTATCTAACAGTTAGTACCATGATAGATTTTAAGCCCCATACTGGGGCAGAAAGTTTTTCTTTATTTTGTGTAGTAAGCAGGTGCCCACCTAAAGAACAAGGGAATACTTTGCGAAGTTTTGCAAGCAGGCGCCCACCTGAAGAACAAGGGAATACTTTTCAAAGTTTTGCAAGTAGGCACCCATCTGAAGAACAAGGGAATACTTTTCAAAGTTTTGCAAACAGGAGCCCTCCTGAAGAATAAGGGAATATATTTGAAGCAAGTTGAATCCAGGAGTATTCTCGAAGAATGGAAAATGCAAATGGAAAACAAGAATCAAGTGGAAGATATAGATAGGATTTTGTAAAACATAGAGCACAGTTTAGCGTATTTTCTTTTTACCACGGTGTAATAAGGAGATTAGCAGGCAGTAATGACAAGCAACAGTAGTAGAGCCACAGCTCTCTGATAGTTTCAACTACCAAACATTCCAGAACACCACTGACCTGATTCCTGTTTAGCCCAGGATATGTAGGCAATCTTTGAAGTCGGATGCGGTCAAAAATTTCAAAAATTCTTCACACAGAATATGCGAGTATGCAAAAGTCCCTCATTACTACTCACGTGTCTTTGCACTGAAACTCTTCGTGTTCCCGAGCAAAGAGGCGCAGTTGTGAGCACGTGATTTTTGCCCTAAGCAATTAATTCCGAATAAAATACAAAAAAAATGATTTTTGATTGAAATTGGTTGATTATTGTGTAGAAAGTATTGGTGTGTGTTTTAATTGTTGAAAAATAAAGTGAGAGAAATTGAAACAAAAATACCAAATGAAATTAATCAGAAAAATACCAAAAATGTAAGGTAATTACTAAGAAATTAGAAAAAATCCAAGAAAAATACAAAATAAAGGAAAAAATACATCAGGAATAAAATACTAAGGAAAACAAGTACAAAATATAAGAAAATACAGAAAATAATTACATAGATACAAGTTAAAAAATACAAAAATAAGATAAATACAAGAAAATACAAATATAGATGATACTTGGGCCAATTACAAAAGGCTAGCCCAAAATTAATACATCTAATAGACCTGGCCCAATTTGCAATTGAACCGGCCAGCCTTTGTAAAGATTAAAACGCCGACGTATGGCAAAATAAAATCTGGGCAGTTGATATATTCAATCAAATGGACCAAGATAGGTAGTTATTAAATAAACAAAACCACATCGTATAAAGAAACAATCACAACCGTTCGTTTAATTAGCGAGATGGATATAATTGATGTCACACTTTAGCCAAACGACACAGTTTAAATAAATGAATCACAACCATCCAAGGGACTGATCTAACGGACGAGATGAAAGCTTCACTTAAAATACACGATGTCGTTTTAGTATCAAAGAGATCTAGGCCGTTCAATCAATCTAATCTAACGGTGGAAAATAAATAACACATATTTAATATATAATCACACCCTTCATTCATAACACTTCACTATACAAACACACCCTCACAAGACCAGAAACCCTAGCCGCCCTATTCTCCCATCTCCCTCTCCACGGACTACCGGAACCTTACCGGTATTCTGCCTTTGATCATCTTTTCCGACTCAGGCTTCACCCCTGAACTCCCTTCTTCCTCCTCTAACACCCCACCTCACTAACCTCACCCAAATAATCCACCATCCTTCCCATATCTTGAAACACCACCACCGGAACCCTAGCCGGCGACCACCCAAACCATGAACCAACCTCCCATCTTTACACCCCTGAACTACCTGAAACTCCTCTTTAACCCTACCTAAGTCTCACCTTTCGAATATTAGCCTAGCTTCTCGAATCTTCAAAAATGTTCCGCCGGAACCCTACTTCGGAGAACACCCAAATCAAAAACCCTTTCAAACCACAACCCCAGTCCCCAAATACCACCTTTCTACATCCAAACAAGACTCCTAGAGTCTGTCTGGAAGATCTACTGTAAAAAAAGACCCAGAGTCTCTGAACCATCGTAGAACCAAGTAAATGAAGAATAATGAATGAAAATAAAGAAAAGAAAGAAAAGAAAGAAAAAAAGAAAGGAAGAAAAGGAAAAAGAGGCTCCAAAAGCTAAGTATCCCTAAAACCACTTTTGTCTTCTGTGCTTCTTCTTCTATGTTATTATTCAATTAAAACGTGAGTCTTTTCATGATATCTCTGTGTTGATTAAATATTCTGTTTGTTCTGGTTAAAACTATTTCATTTAATCGCATGTTGATCAGCTCTTTGATTGTTCTTGTGTAATAGATCTTGTTTCGATTAAGGGTTTGATTAATTAGGATTCAACCATTATTTATTTGTCTCTCTGAATTCTAATTAGTTAAATTAGTTGAAATTAGGGTTATGTTTGCAAATTACATGAAATTGGCTAGTTTTGCAATATGATTTATATGTGTGGCTTTCCTGAACTTTTGAGCACTTAGTCACAATAGGGCTATATGTGCAAATGATATGGGCTATTGTTGCGACAGTGTGAATTTTGACTGTTAAAGCCATTTGTGGTTATTTATGAAAGTGTTTAGTTCTGAAAATCTTACTTAGTCTAAAATTGGTTAAAAAATAATAAAGTTTAGTTTAGTGGTTATATTTTTAAGAAGGCTAAACACCCCAAGTATTAACAGACCAAAGGGCAGGTCGGGTGATTATTTGTAAAGTAAAAAGGGTAAAAGGGGAATGTGAATTGGTAATTCTGAGAATAATATAGAAGTAGTGAGGGTATAAAGGATAATTGGGCTTGGTTTATTGTAATTAGGTGAATAAAAAGGGGTAAATCAGACATAGTTTAATGTGAATAGGTAATAACCCTTAGCAAGTGAGGACAGTAAAGGTATTAACGTGTCACGACCCCAAATCTGGTCGTGATGGCGCCCAGCACATTGCTAAGCCAGCCTGACCAATCAATATAAACAACGGAGCTAGAAGCCCTCTTTAGCCCATTTAAGCATATTAATATATGAAACAATAGTAATACTTATACCAACAGCGGGAAACCAAGTCCCAAAATATACTAACTCCCATAGACCGAAGGGTCGAGAGTCATGAGCCTCTACTGAACGTAAGTGTATAAAGGTTTACAAAAATACCAAGTGCGGAAAGAAATGTCAATACAAAATCAAAAGACAGTAGGAAGGAATATCGGGTCCTGCGGACTCTGCAGCTACCTCGAATATCCACAAATGTCGCCTCGCACAGCTACTGGATCACTGCTGAGAGGTACCTGGATCTGCACACAAGGTGCAGGGAGTAAAATGAGTACTGCCAGACTCAGTAGTAATAAACAAGGGTAAGACAGCGCAGATAAGAAATCCGCAATAAAGCACTATGTAAAGCTATAATCAGCTACCCTATCATAGAATCAATATTCCCTGTACCTGTACCAACAAATACCAATAAATAGCATAACAGCTAGCAGATGTAGCTAAATGCAATGCAATGCATGATATGACCGCTACGGCGCGTAGCCCGACTCCAATTTTGGGTACCCGTGCTCACTGTGGGGGTTCGGACTCCGGAGGGGCTCCTACAGCCCAAGCACATCTCATAGAGATATTCTCGCGGCGTGCAGTCCGATCCAACATATATCCTGCTGCGGCGTGCAGCCCGATCCACTACTAGTCAGCTAATATGCAGATACAGCCTCGCAGGCTCAAAAGTAGTTTTTGAAAACTCTTTTATCATTTTTCATTTGGAAAACAGTAATATCAAGTTCCAGAGATTGGAATTAGCATAATAACAAAAATAGCTGCGGACTAGTAGTAAACTAGCATGTCTATATGATAAGACAATGATAACGAACCTCGCGGGATCCAATAACTGGCTCACGGCCCACATGTATACTCAACCGCCCAAGAAGGGGTTCCTCGGCTCAAGAGTGGCCATTATCACAATATATATATATGCAACCATCCGAGAAGGAGGTTCGACGGCTCGAGAATAGCCAATAATACAGTATCAACAGGTCGGACTAATATATAGTCTCCAGTTCATGATCGACCCCGCACTCTCGAGAGTGTGCGTGTCTCGCCGCTATACAGCGTCACAAAGTGGTATACCGGGGTTTCGAACCCGCTGGTCATCACCCACATCTATTACTCACCTCAATACAGCGCGACGAAAGCTCATGCCCGCGACGCCTTAGCTCCTCGAACCGGCATCCACGCACGTCAAAACTAGCACAAATCAGTACAAATATATCAAAATAGGCTAATGGAACATAACCCAATCGAAAGAACTCGAAAAATATCAAAAATCACGAAATTGGCAAAACCCAAGCCCCAGGCCCACATCTCGAAAAATTATGAAACTCACATTTTCGGAATCCTCGTCTCTCCACGAGTCCGTACATACCAAGAACTCCCAATTCGGACCACAAATGGTCCTTCAAATCCCCATTTTAAGATTTTTGCTCAAAGCCCTAATTTTCTTGATTTCTTACCCAAATTCAGAGAATTAATGGAAGATTCTTTGATAAAATCATGTATTTAACTCATAAAACTTACCTCCAATGATTCCCCGTCGAAATCCCTTCAATTCTCGTCCAAAAGCTCTCAAGAATGACCAAAAATGGTGGAAAAATGGGTTGATTTCGCGACTGGAATGTTTTAAAAACATTCTGCCCAGGCATAATACTCATCGCGATCGCGGGAATGTCTCTACGATCGCGGAGAACAAAATTTGGCCCAAAATTTACCCTTCGCGATCGCGGGAAAGGCTTCGCGATCGCGGTGAACAAACTCCGGTTCCTCCGGACAGGCTTCAGTATAATGGCCATAACGTTTCGCACACAACTCCGAATGATGCATGGTTTGATGTTCTGGAAACTAAACACATAGGGCTATAACATTCATTTGATGCTCATTTCCTGAATCCATATACATTTCTAGATATAAGCTTCCCAATTTATACATGTGTATTAGAGATCCTTCTCGGACACCCTATAGTGTAACGTCCATAACTATTTACATAGATGTCCAAATCACTATTGCTTTATCTTTCTGAAAACTCGACACGATAAGCTACAACTTTGGTTTTTAAATCACCTTAAAATTCCTTGTAGATAAAAAGCTATGAGCTTCCGAAGTAGGATCAATGCACAGAAGTTTTCCTTCTTCGCGATCGCGGAGCATTTCACACGATCGCGATTCATTAATACTTTTCGCACATTTTACTCACCGCGATCGCTTCCCATTGTCCGCGATCGCGTAGAACACTGCTACAGACATAAACCAGCAGTTAAAAATGGCCTAGAAATGGTCCGAAACCACCCCGAAACTCACCCGAGGCCCCCGAGACCTCAACCAAAAGAACCAACACGCCCTATAACCTTATTCGAACTTGTTCCAATCATCAAAACTCTATCGTTAACATCAAAATCGTCCGTTTTCAACAAATTTAAGCTTAAGTTTAACTTTAACTTCAAAAATTCACATTCGATCAAAAACCCGACCAAACGATATCCGAATGACCTGAAAATTTGCAGGCATATCCAAAATCACCTAACGGAACTACTGCAACTGTCGGAATTCCATTCCGACTCCGGATCAAAATCTCACCTATCGATCGGATTTCGCCAAAATTCAACCTTAGCCAATTCAAGCCTATTTCTACACCGGATCTCCAAATTCAATTCCGATTGCTCTCCTAAGTCATAAATGATCCCTCGAAACTAGTCGAATCATCAAAATCCGATTCCGAGCACTCTAACTCGATAGTCAACTCTAGGTTGACTTTTCATATTCAAACTTCCTTCAAACATGCTATTTGCTTCATTTTTAATTCAATTCACTCCTAACTCACCCGATAGGTTCTAACACCGATATAGAAGCATAAGATATGTTAATGCAAGGTAACGGGGTGGAAATTTCCGTAACGACGGGCCGGGTCGTTACATTCTCCCCAACTTAAACAAACGCTCGTCCTCGAGCAGACTCGGAGTTGTACTGGAAGCAACCCACTAGCCGAATGACCTTACCAAGTATATATCCGGGCGATCATACGTCACCCTATCTCACATAAGTCCGAAAACACCATATAGTCAGAATTTCACAGACCATCTGAACCATAAATCACATTGCACTTTCTGAAATCATATGCCAAATGCAAATCCCATGCCTATACTCAGGATACACTCGAATCCACTACAATAACCCATATTCACTACTCCGGGTGAGATCATATGCTGTATCGGCAACCCAAATAACTCGAGACGATAGTCTCTAATCACAACAACTGGCCACAATAACCAAATACTAGCTGAAAACCTCTTTCATTAGGTAGAGTCTTATTCCAACACCTCCATATCCTGCCCACGGTAGTTGAAGCACGCGATATACCGAACCCATCTCTCAAGTTAACCATTCGTGAATCTATTTCCCTCTTAAAACTGATACTACAATAGGTTTCGGAGCCAAACCTTGATTTTTACCTTTCTAACAAGCTAAGATCTAATATGCTCGTATTCATTAATGACTCCAACGGTCATTTCGATTATAACACACCGCACTCTGGTGATAAGACACCTCAACACCGGCCTAAGCCACGACGAGCACAACATAGGCTCCAATAGAAATGTATGCACACACTCGAATCATAACAGCTCAATTCATGACAACTGTCTCCAGCAAATAGAGCTGCAATTCAATTCCTCTGTGCCATCATAACATAGAACTGAGATCGCGTCTCACATTATAGAAATAGAGTACCTGAATCCTCCTCGAGAGGTCATAACATCACGTAGCCTTGTTGCGATTCGTGATTCTACCCCAACATTATTACTCATGAAGCACCTTAAGCCACTAAGCTCAAAACGGTTAGCCACGCACAGATCTAGGTCTTGAACCCAAGCAATCAACCTCACCCACGGTGAAATCATTAACCTATGCTATTAAATCCCGAAAGGACACAACCGATGTGCCATTCGCCAATCGATACTCAAAATGGTCTTTTCCTCAGAAGTGGGGAAGTATTGTATACCAGTAGCATATAACTAACTATATTTTCACAATATTCTATTGCGGCGTGCAACCCGCTCCAATGACATACCCGTGGCGGCGTGCCACCCGATCTAGATACCATACCTCTGGCGGCGTGCCACCCGATCCAAGTAACCCTCGTCAAATAAATACGCGTCGAGTCAAGTTGCTCATCATAATAAACATATATAGCCTCAAGTTTGGCCACAAGAAACGCATCCGACAAAGTTCCTCAATACCAGAACTAATCAATGGTAGATACTTCTACACTAACATCCGCCACTAAGGTCCAACTGACAAAGCAATGCCTACCAGCCGTCCGCTGGTCCTGTGTACAACTACTCTGTTGGAGCATACTCTGATGCTCTCTGCTACGCAATTTGTGTCATTTCCCGACATCGTCCCTATCATATTTGTCTAGACGACCTGTCTTATGTCAACCAGTCTGAAATAAGGTATCATAACCCAAATTCATCATATCAAGCTAAGAGAGAGCCACTAGGGCTTCCGATTTCCAATAATCACAAAATGGTGTCGATACACGCGATATACAACCACTACATAGGCGGATTACGAGGACTTCTAGTCTCCAACACATATATAACACATGAATCGCTATACCTGGTTCCACACTCCACCGTACGAATACATAACGCACATCAAGTGTCCATTCATACCACGACGGCCATTCAGAAATTTCACTATGCCATCAACGATTCAGTTATTATAGTCGATCCAACAAGAGAATACCACCATACAAGTGGATATCATCATTTTACATTACCTTGTCCTTTTTGGATCATATTCCCTGCCAAGTTAATAGAATAGCAGTATCATTTTCTTAAATTATCGGAAAGATCGATTCTTAATTCACCTGCAGCTGTCCGCGCTGCTCAATAATTTTATTGACTTCCCATATATTATGAACTGATCTCAAAACCTAGAATATACCATTATCAACTTTTCCATAACTCATCGCATATACAATACCATACTAAAATAACATGGAAATTCTTATCCCTTTCCTACGCCACAAACATCGACGCACTCAACTGGTCAGGGACTTTTATGATCCCATATAGAGAAAACTCATTACACATTCCAAGCTTTGCATACCAACAGGAATATACTCATCTTCAAACCATGATAAAACACATCACAAACTATTTCTTCCCATTCATTGCATAAGTTTAACTGCCAGGACTGAGTCCTTATACCCATATCAAGTTACACAACTGCCAGCACTCAAGAGCTTTGTTGCAATGTCCGCAAGACTCATTACTTCAACCACATACCAGGAATCAATCGCATTCCTTTTTATACAATTCTGGTTTATTAACCAGTTGTTCCATTTACCCAATTTCCTTTTCTGAACCATCTTTAACTCAATATTAGCGCTTACTGTAACACCATAATACATCAACTTCTGTTACCACACTAGATTTGTACATAAGACCCATAGGCTACTGAATACTTCCTCAATGTTTCCCAAAAGTACCACATTCTACCATACTTTATTTTGATGAACTTCCCGCAATTTTTTTTTAAATTGTTATCATTACTTCCCAATACGGATACCTAGAATCCCATCATTCACATGATATAACACAAGCCTTGATCTTCTCTAACGAAACCGCCATCTTTAGCCACATACACAAATCTTAAGGCACCTGATTGTTACAAGCAAAATCTTGAACACTGCAAAACCATTCTCGGCATCATTCACCCTTATTCAACTGTAATTCAACTGTCCTATTGAGTAGAACCACTCGTGTTTTGTTAGAACTCCGACATCGCAAAACATGATTACTTACAGATACAATCAACTATCTTTATTTTCTATACGGTGAATATTCTTTACCAACAACAGTTCAAAGCACCCTAGTACTTCATCAGATCTACGAAGCGTCATAACCTTTACCAGAATTTCCCAACATACTTAGAGACAGAATCAACATAGCACACAATAGTGCAATCAGTTAATCAATAGCAACCTCCCCAACTTAGCTCGAAGCCATTCATCAAAGCACTTTCAACCACTCATATCAGTATTACTCAAGTGATGCCGAAAATGTCACAATGAGAGACTCAAGTCATTTACAAGCCTTGACAGAGACTCGAATCATCAGAGATCTTAGCTCTTCTGCAATTCTTGCAGATATACACGCACCACCAATGAGCCCACTCTCTTTAGGTGACAGAAATCTTTCTAAGTTCCAAATTTGCCAAAAATTTCGGCAGAGTTCCCTTTGTAAATTGGCCTATCCACCTGCCAGAGAATCACCAAAACCATCCTAGCAATACATTCACAACTCGACAAGACATCACAATGCATATCGACAACATTAGTCTCAATACTACACAAATCATATTATCATATTTGGTACATGAACATGCGTTGTACCTGCTCGAATCATAACACATATCAACTACCTTTCAATTACACATGAGAACCAATCCACCTATCTCGCCTCAATTTAGCATTTCAACGCACAATACCTTCCACCAGGATACACATAGCATAATCATTTTAGTCTTCCCGAGTTTGAACTCGTTCCACTACACATAAGGCACTTATATTACTGAGCGCTCGATGCATACACAGACGTGCGGAAGGAATTTCAAAAGCATATCTCAAGCTGAATCAAGTACGCACGATAAGAATTCCAAGAAATGTGAAGTGTTTCCTAAAGGTTCGCAACCTCCCGAGGATAAGTACAGGCGTCCCCGTACCGATCCACAAGACTCAACTAACCGGCTCAAGACTCATGAGGCCTAGTAAACCTAAGCTCTGATACCAACTTGTCACGACCCCAAATCTGGTCGTGATGGCGCCCAGCACATTGCTAAGCCAGCCTGACCAATCAATATAAACAACGGAGCTAGAAGCCCTCTTTAGCCCATTTAAGCATATTAATATATGAAACAATAGTAATACTTATACCAACAGCGGGGAAACCAAGTCCCAAAATATACTAACTCCCATAGACCGAAGGGTCAAGAGTCATGAGCCTCTACCGAACGTAAGTGTATAAAGGTTTACAAAAAATACCAAGTGCGGAAAGAAATGTCAATACAAAATCAAAAGACGAGTAGGAAGGAATATCGGGTCCTGCGGACTCTGCAGCCTACCTCGTATATCCCACGAGATGTCGCCTCGCACGACCTATCGGATCACTGTCGAGAGGTACTTGGATCCGCACACAAGGTGCGGGGAGTAAAATGAGTATCGCCAGACTCGGTAGTAATAAACAAGGGTAAGACAGCGCGGATAAGAAATCCGCAATAAAGCACTATGTAAAGCTATAATCGGCTACCCTGTCATAGAATCAATATTCACTGTACCTGTACCAACAAATACCAATAAATAGCATAACAGATAGCAGATGTAGCTAAATGCAATGCAATGCATGATATGACCGCTACGGCGCGTAGCCGACTCCAATTTTGGGTACCCGTGCTCACTGTGGGGGTTCAGACTCCGGAGGGGCTCCTACAGCCCAAGCACATCTCATAGAGATATTCTGCGGCGTGCAGTCCGATCCAACATATATCTCGCTGCGGCGCGCAGCCCGATCCACTACTAGTCAGCTAATATGCAGATACAGCCTCGCAGGCTCAAAAATAGTTTTTTTTTGAAAACTCTTTTATCATTTTTCAGTTGGAAAACAGTAATGTCAAGTTCCAGAGATTGGAATTGGCATAATAACAAAAATAGCTGCGGACTAGTAGTAAACTAGCATGTCTATATGATAAGACAATGATAACGAACCTCGCGGGATCCAATAACTGGCTCACGGCCCACATGTATACTCAACCGCCCAAGAAGGGGGTTCCTCGGCTCAAGAGTGGCCATTATCACAATATATATATATATGCAACCATCCGAGAAGGAGGTTCGACGGCTCGAGAATAGCCAATAATACAGTATCAACAGGTCGGACTAATATATAGTCTCCAGTTCATGATCGACCCCGCACACTCAAGAGTGTGCGTGTCTCGCCGCTATACAGCGTCACAAAGTGGTATACCGGGGTTTCGAACCCGCTGGTCATCACCCACATCTATTACTCACCTCAATACGAGCGCGACGAAAGCTCATGCCCGCGATGCCTTAGCTCCTCGAACCGGCATCCACGCACGTCAAAACTAGCACAAATCAGTACAAATATATCAAAATAGGCTAATGGAACATAACCCAATCGAAAGAACTCGAAAAATATCAAAAATCACAAAATTGGCAAAACCCAAGCCCCGGGCCCACATCTCGAAAAATTATGAAACTCACATTTTTGGAATCCTCGTCTCTCCACGAGTCCGTACATACCAAGAACTCCCAATTCGGACCACAAATGGTCCTTCAAATCCCCATTTTAAGATTTTTGCTCAAAGCCCTAATTTTCTTGATTTCTTACCCAAATTCAGGGAATTAATGGAAGATTCTTTGATAAAATCATGTATTTAACTCATAAAACTTACCTCCAATGATTCCTCGTCGAAATCCCTTCAATTCTCGTCCAAAAGCTCTCAAGAATGACCAAAAATGGTGGAAAAATGGGTTGATTTCGCGACTGGAATGTTTTAAAAACATTCTGTCCAGGCATATTACTCATCGCGATCGCGGAAATGGCTCTGTGATCGTGGAGAACAAAATTTGGCCCAAAATTTACCCTTCGCGATCGCGGGAAAGGCTTCACGATCGCGGTGAACAAACTCCGGTTCCTCCGGACAGGCTTCAGCTTAATGGCCATAACTTTTTGCACACAACTCCGAATGATGAATGGTTTGATGTTCTGGAAACTAGACACATAGGGCTATAACTTTCATTTGATGGTCATTTCCTGAATCCATATACATTTCTAGATATAAGCTTCCCAATTTATACATGTGTATTAGAGATCCTTCTCGGATACCCTATAGTGTAACGTCCATAACCATTTACATTGATGTCCAAATCCCTATTTCTTTATCTTTCTGAAAACTAGACACGATAAGCTACAACTTTCGTTTTTAAATCACCTTAAAATTCCTTGTAGATAAAAAGATATGAGCTTCCGAAGTAGAATCAATGCACAGAAGTTTTCCTTCTTCGCGATCGCGGAGCATTTCACACGATCGCGATTCATTAATACTTTTCGCACATTTTACTCACCGCGATCGCGTCCCATTGTCCGCGATCGCGTAGAACACTGCTACAGACATAAACCAACGCAGTTAAAAATGGCCTAGAAATGGTCCGAAACCACCCCGAAACTCACCCGAGGCCCCCGAGACCTCAACCAAAAGAACCAACACGCCCTATAACCTTATTCGAACTTGTTCCAATCATCAAAACTCTATCGTTAACATCAAAATCGTCCGTTTTCAACAAATTCAAGCTTAAGTTTAACTTTAACTTCAAAAATTCACATTCGATCAAAAACCCGACAAAACGATGTCCGAATGACCTGAAAATTTGCAGGCATATCCAAAATCACCTAACGGAACTACTGCAACTGTCGGAATTCCATTCCGACTCCCGGATCAAAATCTCACCTATCGATCGGATTTCGCCAAAATTCAACCTTAGCCAATTCAAGCCTATTTCTACATCGGATCTCCAAATTCAATTCCGATTGCTCTCCTAAGTCATAAATGATCCCTCGAAACTAGTCGAATCATCAAAATCCGATTCCGAGCACTCTAACTCGATAGTCAACTCTAGGTTGACTTTCCATATTCAAACTTCCTTCAAACATGCTATTTGCTTCATTTTTAATTCAATTCACTCCTAACTCACCCGATAGGTTCTAACACCGATATAGAAGCATAAGATATGTTAATGCAAGGTAACGGGGTGGAAATTTCCGTAACGACGGGCCGGGTCGTTACATAACGTCTAATAGAATGGTATAGAATATCCTGGAACCTTCTAGCAGGGGTTCAAGTGTAAAATACCCTATACTTAACTGAAATAAATGAAAAAGAGTAGGGGTGGGAAATCTGAATAATTAATTAAAATTTCCCTCCAATTCTACTCTATAAATAGGCTATTTCAGGCCTAATTTAAGATGTTTAGAAATTCGAGAGTTTGGAAAAACTTGGAGAGATTAGGGGAATTCAGAATTTTTAGAGGTTCGAAAATTTTCAGAAGATATATACACTGAAATACTATTGGTTTTCAATTGTTGTTAACTCGAGTGTTATTCTGGAATCTCTGTTGGTCGTTCTTCACTAGTTTTATTCGACTTTGCTGGGCTATCCAACTTTCTTGGGTTAATTTGCTGGGTTATATATTCTAGAGTTTTGGTAGTTGTTGATGTGTTGGTTCGTTTCTACTGCTGTTGCTATATCATTGTTGTTGTTGCTGATTTGCCTTCTTCTCCAAATCTAGAACTCATCGATTTGTTACTTGAATCAGGTACACTACTATGCCTTGGAGCTGTAATTGAATTGTTGTTGAAGAAATAAAAATGTTAACTAGTTTTAGTTAATAGTTATATACATGTTCTTTTATCTGTAATCATAATGCCTAGATCTTTGTAATTCATTTAGGACTTGGTTGTAATAAGTATTGGACTGGATAAGTATACTTTTAAATTTAGTAGTAGTAATAGTGATATTAACGATAGGTTAAATAAACTAGGTAAAAATGATCACCTAAATCCAAGATTAAAACTTGTCTAAACATAGTTAAATCACCTGGATTTATAACTTTTATAAATTAGATGTGTAGTATTAATACTTGGACGTTTTGTTAATCAAGTTTCGAATCTGGATCAATTAATTTGAAAAGCATAAGTAGTCTGAATTTCAAATTGTATTACTGTTTGTCATTACTTAAACCGATTTAGCTACAAATTTGCTTTAAGACTCTGCGATTTGATAATCTGATAACAATAATTCGAGCATGCTTAGTTAAAAATTAGAATACTGTTTTCTCTAGTTAAATAAAAGCGACAAAATAATTCTTCAATTAGTGTCTTAATAATGATATGAATATCAGACTCTGCCAGCTGAATAATAACACTGACATAAACCATTGTGGTAGGGGTTTTTAATTAATTGTCAAATGTTGAAATCAGCAGTGATTAAATGCAAATTGGCGTTTATAGAAACAATTAATTGTGACTACTAATTGTTACATTCATAAGTGCTGTTATGAGTTGTTAATTAGTCATTACACTATTTTAGATATAAATGATTTGGGCCTAAATGGGAAATCAGGCCTCGATCAAATTGAAATGGAAATTATGCCTGTAAATGGAAATGGAAATGGAAATGAGTGCTGGGCTCCAGAGGCCCGGTTTCACTTGGCTGCAAATTGCTGAGCCAGTTCAAGGTCCAGGACCAGTAATAAAATATGGCCTGGACTATAATAATCAATCATATGAAATTAATACAAAAACAGTTATATTAGGAAGAAAAAATAGCAATAGAAAATATAGTGCACAAATAGGATTGACCTTTTTAAAAATAAGGGATGAGCCTCGTTACAAACTTGAAACACACGGGCCCCAAAATAATAACTAAATTGTAGATTCGGAGGGATCGTTTAGACAATTTCACGATCTTTCCCGAATATAACAAGAGTAGACCTCATTAGGCATAATTTAATATACATTCCTAATACGGGTGCACATTTATGTAACCCAAATCCAAATCTCAACGAAGTTGAAATATATCAAAAGCTACAGGCGTACTGGTATGGTGTGGCCCAAAATGCATTTTCACAATGTTGCAATTCTTTTAAAAATGATAAAGCGGAATACTAATAAAGGCACATAAAAGCAAAACATATAAAATTTTTAGATAAAAACAAATACAACAGTTGAGCGACCGTGCTAGAACCACGGAATCAGGGAGTGCCGAACACCTTCTCCCGTTTAACAGAATTCCTTATCCGGATTTCTGATTCGTGGACTGTAACAGAGTCATAATTTTCTCAATTCGGGATTCAACCGGCGACTTGAGACACCATTAATCTCTCAAGTGGCGACTCTGAATCTTAATAAACAAATCCCGTTCCGACACACCTTTAAATGGAAAAACTCCTTCCCCTTTTTATTATATCGCTTCCCAAGAGTGTAGTATAACAAAGCGGGGTGTAAAGGGAAAAGAGGTGTGACAAAGCAAAAGTATTTTTAAAGAAGATGAAGTTGCATGATTATTCCATCTTAGAGCAGCTCAAGAAAATTCCTGCTCAAATCTCTTTACTATCATTATTGATCCATTCTGACGAACATCGGCAAGCCTTGATGAAAATCCTGAATGAGGCCCATGTACCCGATAAGATCTCCGTCAGTCACCTGGAAAAGATCACGAACAGGATTCGAGGTAAATAGGGTTACCTTCACAAATGACGAGCTACCTGAAGAAGGTACCGACAGCAACAGAGCCCTTTATCTTACAGTGAAATGCGAGAAGTCTGTGGTTACCCGGGTTTTGGTTGACAATAGATCCAGTGCAAACATCTATCCTCTCTCTACATTGGACAAACTGAAAGTGGATATCAATAGGGTACGCAAGAATGGCGTTTGTGTTCGGGGTTTCGACGGAGCGGGTAAAGATTGGTCGGTGATATAGTGCTGGAGTTGACAATCGGGCCTGTGGAATTCACCATGGAATTCCAAGTGTTAGATATGATATTCTTCTACAACCTTCTGTTAGGACGACTTTGGGTTCATGCTGCGAAGGTCGTTCCATATACCCTGCACCATATGGTCAAGTTTGAGTGGGACCGGCAAGAGATTGTGGTTCATGGAGAAGACAATCTGCATTCCCAACACGACATCGTTGTGCCCTTTGTTGAAGTAGATGATGGTGTCGGGCCATGGGTATACCAAGTTTGTGACGCAGTGTTGGTCAAGAAATTTCCAGAGGGAGAATACACTCCAAATACCAAGATTACCTCCGCATATGTCATGGTAGCCATTGAAATATTGGGAAATGGCTTTATGCCCGGTAAAGGTTTGGGTGCATCTTTTCAAGGTATCATACAACCAGTGTCCTTGATAAAAAATGTGGGAACTTTTGGTTTGGGATTTGAACATACATCGGAAGACATCCGATGAGCTAAGAGGATTAAGCAGAAGCCATGGGTCCTTTCAAAACCAGTCCCGCACCTCTCCAGATCTTTTATTATGTCTGGTACCAGAAGACGTCCAGCAACGATGATTTATGTTCCTATGGTCAAACCGGATGAGGAGTTTTAAGAAGGTTCGAGAATCTGTTCACTGATGTGAACGTGATAGAAGATGGAGAGGGTCCTAGTCACGCTAATGTACAATTTGTAGGACCAAGAACAAAATTGAATAATTGGAAGGCTACTCCTCTCCCCACCCGAAAGGAGTCTTGGTAGTTAGTTTTGATTTTCCTTCAAAGTTTGTTTGGGATTATTTCAGGGATGTAGTCCAGTTTTATTTTGTTTTCAAGTTTGTTTTTGAAGTGTGCAAACCTTGGTATCTTGTACTTTTTCAATGAATGAAATTTCTGTTCCCCATTATTTTTGATTTTATTTTATTCTTCCTTTTCCTTTTCTGAACAACTTTCTTTCCACTGATCCTAATGATATGGCATGCATAAGGAATCTTCAACCCAATCTAGAAAATCAAATTGGTTCTGAAACAATAACGCAAGAAATAAGAAATGATGAGAGTGAATCAAAATACGACGAAGATGAAGACATAGAAGAAATCAGTAAAGAACTGAGTCATTTCGAAGAAAAGCCCAAACCCAACCTAAATGATACAAAAGTCATCTATATAGGAGATACATATAACATCAGAGAAACCAAAATAAGCGTCCATCTTGTGCCAAACCTCAGGGAAGAATTTATCAAAACACTTATTTAGTTTAAAGATGTTTTTGCATGGTCGTACGATGACATCCCGGGTCTTAGCACTGATTTAGTGGTTCATAAATTACCCACTGATTCAACATTTCATCCCGTCAAACAAAAACTGAGAAAATTCAAAACTGATATGAGTATGAAGATTAAAGAGGAAATATCCAAACAATTAGACGCAAAGGTTATTCGGGTCACTAGATATCCAGAAAGGTTGGCTAATGTTGTTCCGGTGCCGAAGAAGGACAGAAAAATCAGAGTATGCGTAGACTATTGTAATCTCAACAAAGCAAGCCCAAAGGATAATTTCCCACTACCCAATATCCATATCTTAATTGACAACTGCGCAAAGTGAGATATTGGATCTTTCGTGGATTGCTATGCTGGGTATCATCAAATTCTGATGGATGAGGAAGATGCAAAAAAGACCGGTTTTATGACGCCATAGGGATCATATTGCTACCGGGTAATGCCATTTGGTTTGAAAATGCTGGGGAAACTTATATGAGGATGATGACTGTCGTGTTTCATAATATGATACACAAAGAAATTGAGGTGTACGTTGATGACATGATCATAAAATCAAAACATCAAGCCGATCACGTCGGGGATTTGAGAAAGTTCTTCCATAGGCTTCGTAGATACAACCTCAAGCTTAACCCTTCTAAGTGCACATTTGGTATTCCATCAGGAAAACTATTGGGATTCATAGTCAGTCGACGAGGCATTGAGTTGGACCCATCAAAGATCAAATCCATCCAAGAATTGCAGCATCGAAAAAACAAGACCGAAGTGATGAGTCTTCTAAGAAGATTGAACTACATCAGCCAATTTATTTCTCAGCTCACATCGACGTGTGAACCTATTTTTAGGCTATTGAAGAAAGACGTTGCAGTCAAATGGCCTGAAGAATTCCAAGAGGCGTTTGATAAGATAAAGGAATATTTGTCAAACCCACATGTATTGGTTCCACCTGAACCCGTGAGACCTCTAATTCTTTATCTAATGGTCTTAGAAAACTCGTTTGGTTGTGTATTGGGGTAGCATGACATCACCGACAGGAAGGAACATGCCATCTATTATCTCAGTAAGAAGTTTACAGCTTATGAGGTTAAGTATACTCACCTTGAGAGGACATGTTGTGCCCTAACTTGGGTAGCACAGAAGCTGAAGCATTATCTGTCATCCTACACTACTTACCTCATTTCGAGCTTGGATCCGTTGAAGTATATTTACCAGAAACCTATGCCCATAGAGAGATTGGTAAAGTGGCAAATATTACTCACGGAGTTCGATATCATCTATGTGACGAGGACAGCTATGAAAGCCCAAGCATTGGTCGATCACTTGGTTGAGAATCCCGTTGATGATAAATATGAACCTTTGAGGACGTATTTTCCAGATGAAGAAGTGATGCACATCGACGAGTTGGAATCAAATGAGGAACTATGGTGGAAGCTTTTCTTTGATGGAGCTGCAAATGCGAAAGGAGTGGGAATAAGAGCAGTACTTGTCTCTGAAATAGGACATTATTATCCTGTTATGGCTCAGCTACGTTTCTTCTACACCAATAACATGGCTGAGTATGAGGCATGCATCTTGGGGTTACGATTAGCCGTGGACATGGATGTCTAGAACGTCTTGGTCTTGGGAGACTACGACCTTTTGGTACATCAAATTCAAGGTGAATTGGAAACATGAGATTTAAAGCTTATACCATATCAACAATGTTTGCACGATCAGTGGAATTTAGACATATCCTGAGAGTGAATAATGAGGTCGTCGATGCTCTCGCCACCTTAGCATCAATGTTGCACCATCTGGACAAGATTCATGTTGATCCATTGCATATTCAGGTTCGTGATCAACATGCTTATTGCAATATGATAGAGGAAGAGATGGAAGACGAGCCATGGTTTTATGACATCAAGGAGTACCTCAGGATGGAACCCAGAACAGGCCATTGGAGATCACAAGAGAACCATTCGGCGATTGAAAAATGGATTTTTCCTCAATGGAGGAATGTTGTACAAAAGAACGCTAGATTTGGGTTTGCTGAGATGTGTAGATGCTGGTCAAGCAACGACAGTAATGACAGAGGTACATGCTGGGGTTTGTGGACCCTATATGAGTGGATATGTATTGGCCAAGAAGATCCTTCGAGTATGATATTATTGGCTCACTATGGAGCATGACTGCATCAGTTTCGTGCGAAAATTCCATCATTGTCAGATACATGGAGATCTGATTCATTCTCTGCCAACAGAATTGCATACAATGTCAGCGCCATGGCCATTCGTTGCTTGGGGCATGGATGTCATTGGCCACATTGAGCCAGCAGCTTCCAACGGTCATAGGTTCATTCTGGTAGCCATTGCCTATCTCACTAATTGGATTGAAGCTAAAACTTTCAAGTCGGTGACCAAGAAGGCAGTGGTGGATTTTATGCATTCCTATATCTTCTGTAGATTTGGGATCCCAAAGGTGATCATCACTGATAATGGTGCCAATCTTAACAGTATTTTGATGAAAGAAGTATGTCAATAGTTTAAAATTACACACCGTAATTCCATACCATATCATCCCAAGGCGAATGGAGCAGTTGAAGTAACCAACAAAAACATAAAGAAGATATTGACAAAGATGGTAAAAAGATCCACGCAATGGCATGAAAATCTACCATTTGCATTGTTGGGTTATCGCACTACTGTTCATACTTTAGTAGGGGCAATGCCATATTTGTTGGTATACGGAACTGAGTCAGTGATACCGGCGAAAATTGAAATTCTGTAGTAAGCACTTATTATGGCGCTCTATGTCTGACAGATGTCGAGGGCAGATGCATCAACATGGCTATTAGTTTCGATGCAGTCAAGAGATATTATGTGTAAGTTCTTTGATTGTAATTGTTGTCTGTGTTGTTTGTTTGTACTCGACATTTATCGGAGAATGAAATGACGGGGCAATTTTTCTACTATCCAAACACTTTGACCTTCCTTTCCCCCTTTGAGCCTTACTTATTCTTTCATACCCCTCTCTTGAAATCATTAATAAAAAAAAAAGAGAAAAGAAAAAAAACAAAAAAAAACAAAGGAAAGATCACAAGAAACCTAATGGAATAAAGTGAACTACGTTCGACCTGATTCCTCAAGAAGGATACGTAGGCGCCTCACGGCTCGGTCATTGTGTAACAATAATCAAAATTCCCCAAGCAAGAAAAACTAGGGCAGAAGTATATTTTAAATTTTAGAAAAAATGATGATTCCAAGAGTTGTAATGTTTAACCCATTAAAGTTATTTTGAATCTTTTCAATATCCTTTTCTTTACCCCCACACAAAAACCCATATTGATGTCCAAAAAAGACCTCCCGATCAGTATTCGAGAGGTGCCGAGTTAGGAAAATTAAAGCCGAGAATAGCACATTGATCCCCGACTGAATAAGGATCATGATTTGAAGGAATTGATAGCCAAAGGAATCCCCATTAGAGAGAGTCTTGTTTGTCACACCTCCTTTTTACCGATCCTCTTTTTATTTACACCCCGGGAAGGGATATAATAAGAAGGGAAAGAGTTTTTCCAATTTAAGGACAATCGAAACGAGATTGGTTTATTTTAATTTTCAGAGTCACCACTTGGGAAAATAATGGTGTCCCAAGTCACCGATTTAATCCCAAACCGAGGAAAGCTTGACTCTGTTAGAGTCTACGAACTAGAAATTCGGATAAGGAATTCTGTTAATCCGGGAGAAAGTGTTCGGCACTCCTGAATTCCGTAGTTCTAGCACGGTCGCTCAACTGTTGTATTTTTTTTTATTTATTTATATGTTCCATTTTTACGTGCCTTTATTAATATTCCACAGGATCATTGTTTTAAGAATTGCAACGTCGTGAAAATTCCTTTCTCGGCCACACCGTACCAGTACGCCTGTGGCTTTTAATACATTTTAACTTCGTTGAGATATAGATTTGGGTTACATAAATGTGCATCCATACTTGAGAATGTGTATTATAAATCGTGCCTAAAGTATCGACGTCTTGTTCTCTTTGTAAAAGACCGTAAAATTTACTAAACGGTCCTTCCAAATCTAAGTGTTTTATAATAATTAATTGAGGGACCTGTGCATTTTTATTCTTAAATGCGGCCCATCTCATTTATTTTAAGATGTCTGGCCTAAGGTGTGCAACATTTTCTACTACTGTTTTTGTCTTATCAAAGTACCAAATAATTCTGCCTAGCTGTGATTTGGGTTTTTATTTCATTTATGTTCAGGCCTTCGTGTGCTTTGGGCCTTGAAATCAGGCCAATGAAGAGCAGAGCATAGCTGTGCGCGGGGCTCATTCTAGCCCAGTTCATACTCATTGGTTCATTTAAATAGGCCACAAGGCTATTGCTACTGGATATGGGCCTTTCTGCCTGAGTCAGGCCCATGTTACTAATGTAAATCCAAAAACAGGCACAAATGTGATCACTAATCTAGTAATGAATTTACAGGGCTATTATAGTTGCCATATATTACCAGAAATTAATCAATGCAAAAGCACTGAATTCTTATTTGATCATTACTGTTTTGACCTATTCAAATTAACAACATCTGTTATTATATTATTCACATATTAACTATCATTATAAACAAATTTCTACTATTATTATCAGTTGAAATTCTGACACGTTCAAACGCATAATAGAATTACTACTTTTTATTCAATTAGAAATATTAAATCTAAACTACAGAAAATATAATCAAGTTGAAGTATAAATTTCGTTCATATTTAAACTTTTATTTTACATCTGCTACTAGATTTTAACGCGAGTTTTTTTTATAGCTGAAGTAGTCTAAAAAATTCAAGGCTATTAACATCATTCGAATTCTAACAAACTCATGTTTTTTTACAAATTAATAACTGTCCAATACAAAATTAAGGCTACCAAATGAATTTCAAAATTGCATTGCATTTTTCTGGTTCGTAATAACTGGAGATTCAAAAATCTTAACCAAAATAGATTTTAACATTGTTTTCAATTTTTTTAATCTCTAATCTAATGTAACTGTTTTACTACTAATCTACTTCACATGTGATTTTCTATATGGTAACTAAACTAAGCTACTAAGAATCAATAGTCTGAGTCCAACAGTCCAATTATACATATATTTCATTCCTAATGAATACACATGTATCTAACTAATTCTACATCGACAAAAATAAGTAGAATCAATAGACTAATGGCATCAATTGGACACTTCATATCTCCATACTTTGCAATTACATCCTTGAGTATTAGAAGTGTACCTGGAAGTAGAAGATCAATGAGAAAACTAGGCAAAAATAAGGATCAATAACCACAGCAACACACAGCAAGTGTTAACACAACTTCAACACCCAAATCTAGATCAAACAAAGCACGAATCAACAAACAAAAAGCCAAAATGCAGGAGAATTTCAACTTGAACTCGAGCCGAAATCAATGGAACAATAATATTATAGGATTTAGAGAATTGTTTACGGATGAAACTATGAAATTCGAATTTGCAGAGATTAGAAGGATTTTCAGAATATTAGACCTTCTAAAACTTATCAAAAGTCGCCTAATGAGGCTTATTTATAGAACAAAAATGGGAGGTAATATTAAATATTCTAAGTTTCTATCCCTCCTCTTATGATTCGTTTTCAGAGAACTACACTAATTTTATTTGAAAATACACTAGAACCCCTTTTAGAAGGTTCTAGTGGCATCTACCCTATTTCATAACCTTTAATTGTCTAAACTGCCCTCACTTGCTTTCAGTTTTCACTCAATTGCCCTTTTGTTATGCCCAGAATACCCTTTGCCCTTTACCTAATTACCTGTGAACCAGATAGAATTCTCAATTACACCCCTTACCCCTTAGGTTTATTACAGCGTACCCATTAGCTTTCCCCATTTAACCCTTCCTTTTCTCTTTATTTACCTTTTAACCCCTATCCTAATCAGATACCCAGAAGTCAAAGTCAAAATTGATTCACAAAATTGACCAAATAATAGTCAGTTTCACAGATAAAATCAAATCAGAATCTAAGTAATCAATTAATGAGATTCAAGAGAGCATTTAAATAGATGTAGAATTTAATTAACAAACAAACCTAGTTACTAATTAGATTTAACAGTTAAAACCCTAAAATCTAAGTGTGACAATTATGAACAACAAAACATACGATTTTGACCAAGAATTATTCAGAGAAAGGAAATTATAGCCATGTAATCACAAGTAAAAAAATCAAAAATCAAAAGGGTTCAGAATACTTAGCTTTTACTTCTTTTTATTTTCTTTTCAGTCTTTCTTCCTTCTGTTTGTTTTTCTTCATCTTTCTTTATTTTCCAGAACCTTTGAAGTTCTAGATATTGTTTCTTGGAGTTTTTGCTCTCAAGCAGACTTGACTAGTCTGTTTTTGTAGAAAAGACTCTCAAAATATGAAGCTAGGTATTCTAGGGACGTTCTGGGTGGTTTTGGAATGAAGGTGTTCGCCAGAGTAGGGTTCCGACGACACCTTTTGAAATTTTTTAGGGTTTCTGGGCTTATTCGAAGGAAACTACTTAGATGGACGTTCTGGGTGGTTTTGGAATGAAACTGCTTATTCGAAGGGTTTCTGGGCTCAGATTCATTACCCCCTAGACGACGCCGTTCCATTTAAGTGGTCTCTTAATTATGGCCATTGGATTAATTATATCAACGGCTTAGAATGATTTCAACACACGACGTAGTTTTATTTATTAAGTGACCGTTACTCTACGCCGATTGATCAAAGCTTCAACAGTTCAGATCTATTATCTCTGAACGATGTCGTTTGGATTTGTATTTGGGCAGACCGGGTTCCTTTTCTTTTGGGCTTGGGCAATGTTATACAATTGGGGCTAGTAGGTTTTTTCTATTTTTGTATTTACCCCAAGATTTTTGTATTGTATTTTTTATATTTTTTTTGTATTATACTTTTCTTTGTATTTTTGTATTTATTTCCTTTCTACATTTTTGGTATTTTGCTCTTGTATTTTATTTTCTTTTCTTTTTTCCTTGTATTTCCTTTTCCTCTAAATTTTCTTATTTTTTACTAAAATTAAGAAAAAGTAATTAATTTCTATTATTTTTAGTGTTTTCTATTTAAAAACAAATAGATGTGTATTTTGATTTTCTTTGAGTTGTTTCCAAAAATCATAGAAAGAAAATCCTGGTACTTTAACCTATTTTACAAATTATTATTATGCACACAATTATCAAAAAATTGCCACAAAAATTCAAAAACCATTTTACATATATTTGGGAATAATTTGCTTAGGGCAAAATCACGTGCTCACATTGTTGATAACATTCCAAAGCCCAGTTGAGAAAGAAAAATAAAATGAGAGTCTTATGGTGAAAACCTTCATAGGCACCATAAGGTGACGGGAGTTTTGAGAGAAATGAGAGTCTCTGTCACGACCCCAAACCCGTTCGTGATGGCGCCCAGCACACTGCTAGGCCAGCCCGACCAATCGACAGAACTCATGGAGCCATTAGCTCACTTTTAACCACTTTAGGCATAAACAAAGATAGAACAACAGCAATGAAATAACCAAATACGGGGATCACGTACCAAACCAATAAAACCTCCCAAAGACCAGGAGTCATGAGTCATGAGCCTCTACAGAGTATATAAAGTGTAATAGTGTCTACAACTGAGCTCAAGTGCGGAAATAGAACAAAAACAAGAATAAAGATAAGCTGGAAAGAGAGTCAGGTCCTGCGGACGTGGCAACTACCTTGACTGTCCAAAAAAATAACTCCGAGCAGCTACGGGGTCAGGTCTGCTGTGACGTACCTGGATCTGCACACAAGGTGTAGGGAGTAAAGTGAGTACTTCCAAACTCAGTGGTAATAAGCAGGGGTAAGACAACAAAGGTAAGAACACACAATATACCACTCGATAAAGCTATAATCAAATACCCTGCAACTGTATCAACATGAACAGTATTTGTACCAGCAATACCAACTAAAAGCATAGCAGCTAAAAATATAATAGCTAACAGATGTAGCTAAATGCAATGCAATGCATGAATATGACCGCTACGGCGCGTAGCCCGATCCATTTGGGTTCCCGTGCTCACTATGGGGGTTCAGACTCCGGAGGGGCTCCTACAGCCCAAGCACAATATCATGATACGCTGCGGCGTGCAGTCCGATTGACTACCAGTCAGCTAATATGCAATGCAGCCTCACGAGCTCAAAAGTAGTATTTGAAAACTCTTTTTATCATTTTTCAGTAAAAACAGTATATCAGAAATTCCAGAGTTTGGAAAACCATTATGACAGTAATAGCTCAGGACTGGTAGTAAAATAGCATGTCAATATCACAGAAACAATAATAACGATCCTCGTAGGATCCCAATAACTGGCTCACAGCCCAACAATGTATACAACCATCCAAGTAGGAGGTTCACCGGCTCAATAGTAGCGAAAACACAGTATAGTATCAACATGTTGGACTAAGCCATAGTCCCCGCACTCACATGAGAGTACGTGTCTCGCCTCAATAAAGCATCACAAAGTGGTATACCGGGGTTTCGAACCCGCTGGTCATCACCCACACCCATTACTCACCTCGACTCAACTCAACGACTAGTCCGCGATACCCTTGCCACGAGAATCGGCCTCCATAGGTGTAGAATCTGATCAAATTCAATAGAAATACATCAAAATGGGTCAATGGAACATTACCCAGTCAAAGAAATTCAAAGTACACCAAAAACTACAAAGTTGCCAAAACCCGACTTTCGGTACACTTCTCGAAAAATTACGGAAGTGTCATATTCGAAATCCTCGTCTCAACACGAGTCCATGCATATAAAATTAATCAAAATCGGACTCCGTTTGCCCATTAAAATCAATGATTTTCCATAATCCAGGCCTAGGGCTAAAATCCCCCATTAATCTCTGATTAACAGAGAAATACTCGAAGATTCCATGATAAAATAACATAATTAGGCCATATAACTTACCTCCGATGATTACCCGGTGAAATTCTCTTCAATTCCCGTCAATATGCTCTCTTAGAACTCAAAAATGGAGGTTTTGGGTATGAGGTTCGCGAATAGACTGTTCTGATATTTTAATATACTGACTGCTAGTTATCTCTATGCGATTGCAGCCACTGGCTCGCGATCGCGATGAACAAACTTTCCAGGCTCCAAAAATGCTCAATGCGATCGCGGGCCTTGGCACGCGATTGCGATGCTCAACAATCCGGTGACCGATTTTACCTCTACGCGATTGCGACACACCCTACGCGATCGCACCGCTTTCGATTTCGACCCTACGTGATCGTAGAGCTTCCCAACTTAACCCTACGCGGTCGCAGACTCAACCTCGCGATCGCAAAGCTCAACATCCCCCTCTTACGCGATCGCATACACAGCTTCGTGATCGCGAAGCACAAAAATTCTCTGCACTTATTGCAGCAGAAACAACAATGCATTTGGCACAAAATGGTCCGTTTGGACCGCCGGATTTATCCCGAGGCCCCCAGGACCCCAACGAAAATCACCAACCTACTCCAAAACTCGACAAACTTGTTCCAATCATAAAAAGACGCCCTTAAACACAGAAATCATCGAATTATAGCGGATTCATGCCTAAGTTTCATCTAGAACTTCCAAAACCAACATTCAATCAGAAACCCAACCAAATGACATCCGAATGACCTGGATATTTGTAGACATATCCAAAATCACATAACGAAGCTACAAGAATTGTCGGAATTCTATTCCGACTCCAGGATCAAAATCTCACCTACCGTTTGGATTTTGCCAAATTTCAACCTTAGCCAATTCAAGCCTATTTCTACACCAGACCTCCAAATTCAATTCTGATCGCTCCCCTAAGTCACAAATCACCTCCCGGAACTAACCAAATCATCAGATTACGATTCTGAACCCTCTATCTAAATAGTCAACTCCAGGTTGACTTCTCATAATCAAGCTTCATTTCAAAAGGCTATTTTCCTCATTTTTAACCAAAATCACTCCTAACTCATCCGATAGACTCTAACATCGACATAGAACCATGAAACATATAAATGAAAGGTAACGGGGTGGTAATTCCTGTGACGACGGGCCGGGTCATCACATTCTCCCCTATTTAAGTAAACGCTCGTCCTCGAGCGGGTCAAGAAACATACCTGAAGACTCAAACAAGTGAGGATATTTGCTCTACATCTCCCGCTCGATCTCCCAAGTGGCTTCATCACGGGTTGACCTCTCCGCTGAACCTTTACTGATGCAATGTCCTTGGATCTCAATCTCCTCACCTGACGACCCAATATAGCTATAGGCTCCATATCATAGGTCAAGTCATCATCAAGCTGAATAGTACTATAGTCCAACACATGCGATGGGTCACCAACATATTTTCGAAGCATGGATACGTGAAACACTGGATGAACTCCCGATAGATTAGGTGGCAAGGCAAGCATATACACCACATCTCCAATCCTCCTGAGGATCTCAAAAAGGCCAATGAATCTCGGACTGAGCTTCCCTTTCTTCCCAAATCTCATGACGCCTTTCATCGGCGAAACCTTCAGTAAGACTTTCTCACCCACAGAATAAAACACATCCCGAACCTTCCAGTCCGCATAACACTTCTGGCGTGACTGAGCTGTGCGAAGTCTTTCTTGAATCACCTTAACCCTATCCAAAGCATCCTGGACTAACTCTGTCGCCAATAACCTTGCCTCACCGGGCTCAAACCAACCAACTAGAGATCTACACCGTCTCCCATATAAAGCCTCATACGGCGCCGTCTGAATACTAGATTGGTAGCTGTTGTTGTAAGCAAACTCTGTGAGAGGCAAATAGTCAGCCCATGAACCACCAAAGTCAATAACACAAGCTCTCAACATATCCTCCGAGATCTAAATAGTACGATCGGACTGTCCGTCTGCCTGAGGATGGAATGCAGTACTCAACTCAACCTGGGAGCCCAACTCACGTTGAAATGTCCTCCAAAACTGCGAAGTAAACTGAGTACCTCTGTCTGATATGATAGAAACTGGGACTCCATGCAATCTAACGATCTCCCAAATGAATATCTCATCTAACCGCTCTGAGGAGTATGTAGTACACACAGGAATGAAGTGAGCTGACTTGGTCAGCCTATCCACAATCACCAAAATAGAATCAAACTTCCTCGTTGTCCGAGGGAGTCCAGTAACAAAGTCCATAGTGATCCTTTCCCACTTCCACTCGGGAATATCAATGCGCTGAAACACGCCACCGGGCCTCTGATGCTCGTACTTGACCTGCTGATAGTTGAGGCACCGTGCTACATGTCTCACAATGTCCATCTTCATCTTCCTCCACAAATAATGATGTTTCACGTCTTGGTACATCTTCGCAGCTCCTGGATGAATACAATATCGCGAGCTATGGGCCTCCTCCAGTATCAACTCACGAAGGCCATTAACATTGGGCACGCATATCCGGCCCTGCATCCTCAATACACTGTCACTATCAATAGTGACATCTCTAGCATCACCATGCTGAACTCTATCCTTAACGACAAGAAAGTGTGGATCATCATATACTGGCGCTCACAAATACGATCATATAAAAGAAAACCGAGATACAACACAAGCCAACACCCTGCTGGGCTCTGAAATGTCTAACCTCACTAGCCGATTGGCTAGCACCTGAACATCATAAGCAAATGATCTCTCCTCGGCTGGAATATATGCCAAGCTCCCCATACTGACCGCCTTCCGGCTCAAAGCATTGGCCACCACATTGGCCTTCCCCGGATGATATAAAATAGTAATGTCATAATCCTTGAGAAACTCAAGCCATCTCCGCTGTCTCAAATTAAGATCCCTCTATTCGAACAAATGCTGAAGACTACGATGATCAACATACACCTCACAGGACACGCCATACAAATAGTGCCTCCAAATCTTCAAGGCATGAACTATGGTAGCGAACTCCAAATCATGAACAGGGAAGTTCTTCTCATGAGTCTTCAACTGCCGAGAAGCATAAGCAATCACTCTACCCTCCTGCATCAACACACAACCTATCCCCACTCTCGAGGCATCACAATATATAGTCTATGAACCTGAAGTTGATGGCAACACTAACACTAGAGTTGTGGTCAAAGCTGTCTTGAGCTTCTAAAAGCTCTTCTCGCACTTATCCGACCACACGAGTGGTGCACCCTTCTGAGTCAACTTAGTCAAAGAAGAAGCAATGGATGAAAATCCCTGAACAAACCGGCGATAATATCCCGCCAAGCCAAGAAAACTCCCGATCTCTGTAGCTGAGGACGGTCTAGGCCAACTCTGCACCGCCTCTATCTTCTTAGGATCAACCTGAATACCATCATGAGACACCACATGTCCCAGAAATGCTACGGACTCGAGCCAAAACTCGCACTTGGAGAATTTAGCATACAACTTCTCCTCCCTCAATCTCTGCAACTCAATGCTCAAATGATGAGCATGCTCCTCCTAACTACGGGAGTAGACTAGAATGTCATCAATGAACATGATCACGAATGATTCCAAATACGGCATGAACACGCTGTTCATCAGATGCATGAATGATGTTGGGGCATTGGTCAGCCCAAAAGACATCACAAGGAACTCATAGTGGCCATATCTAGTCCCGAATGCAGTCTTCATAATATCAAAGTCCCTTATCTTCAGTTGATGATAGCATGAACGAAGATCAATCTTAGAAAACACTCTCGCACCCTGTAACTGATCAAACAAATTATCAATGTGCGGTAGAGGGTACTTATTCTTCACTGTTACATTGTTCAATTGTATATAATCAATACATATTCGTATGGAACCATCTTTCTTCTTAACAAATAACACCGGTGCACCCCACGGGGACACACTAGGGCGAATGAATCCCTAATCCAAAAGCTCCTGAAGCTGTTCTTTCAATTCCTTCAGCTCAACTAGTGCCATTCGATAAGGAGGAACAGAAATGGGCTGAGTGCTAGGCACCAAGTCAATGCCAAAATCAATGTCCTTGTCCGGTGGCATACCCGGCAGGTTTGAGGGGAAAACATCTGGAAAGTCCCTCACAACAGATACAGAATCAATGCTAGGAGACTTAGCTCCCACATCCCTCACAAATGCTAAATACGACAAACACCCATTTTTAACCTTTCTCTAAGCCTTTAAGAACGAAATAACACGGCTAGGGACAAATCAGTCGAACCCCTCCACTCAATCTGAGGAATACAAGGAATAGCCAACGTAACTATCTTAGCATGACAGTCCAATATAGCATGACACGGAGACAACCAGTCTATGCCCAATATCATATCGAAGTCCACCATCCCTAACAATAACAGAACCACCTCGGTCTCCAAACCCCCAATAGAAATAACACAGGATCTATAGACATGATCCAAAATAATCGTATCACCCACGGGGGTGGATACATGAACACACAAATCAAGACTACCACGGGTCGCACCCAAGTGATGTGAAAAATAAGAAGACACGTACGAATATGTGGACCTGGGGTCAAATAGAATAGAGGCATCTCTAATGCAGACAGAAATGATACATGTAATCACTGCATCGGAGGCAGCTACATCACGCATGTCAGGAAGTGCATAAAATCGGGCCTGACCCTCAATGGATCTCTCCTCACCACTGGGGTGACTACGAAAAGACTGACCTCCACCTCTACTAGCTTGAGATGGTGCTGAAGAGGAGGGTGGATCCCTCTGCTGAGCCCTGCCCCTACGAAGTCGAGGGCACTGCCTAATCATGTGGCCAAACTCGCTACAATCGAAACAGCTACCTGGTGCTAGAGAAGGGGACTGAAGGGAACCCCTTGCCGCAGATGAACCCTGGGCTGAAAAAGTAGTAGGTGCTGCACTCTGGGCTGGAAGGGCATTAAGTGATGACTGACCCTGCTGAAACCCCTAACGACCACGACCATAAGAACCTCTGCTCTACTCTGGGCGGTCCGAATGAGAAGGTCTAGATGAGCGAGCTCTGCTCTACTGGGAATGCCCTCTAGATGGAGCACCACTGAAACTGCCAGAACCACGAGGCCTCTTGGCCTCCCTCTCCTCCCGCTCCCGGCAACGATCTGCCTTAATGGAGCATGCCATATCCACAACCTGCTCAAACGATGATGATAGAACTCTCTTTCTGGTTATCAGAATTCGAATGGAGTAGTTGAGGCCATCAATGAAACTCCTAATCCTCTCTCGATCAGACGGGATCATCCATGTGGCATGCCTAGCCAACTGTGTACATCTCAGCTCACACTGGGTCACTGACATGTCGCCCTGTACCAACCACTCAAACTGGCGACAAAGCTCCTCACGACGGGACTGAGGTACATACTTCTCCAAGAAGAGAGTAGAAAACTGCTGCCAGGTAAGAGGTGCTGCTCCCGCAAGCCTACGCCTCTCAAACTCCTCCCACCAATCGAACGGTGGACCAGTAAACTGAAAAGTAGTGAAAGAAACCCCGCTGGACTCAAGAATACCAGCTGTACATAACATCCTCTGGCACTTATCCAAGAAACCCTGGGCATCCTCACCATCAGTACCACTGAAATGAGGTGGCCGGAGTCTACCAAACCTCTCTAGGCGATGTTGCTCGTCGTCTGGCATAACCTGTACCACATGCTCTTGAGTTGGTGCAGCTGGAATAACTGGAGCAACTACCTGAGCGGGGACCATCTCCGGCATCTGAAGTTCTTGTACTACCTGCTCAAGTGTGCGAGCTGCAGGGGTCTACTGACCAACCCCTGTCTGGGATGTCGCTGCTGTAGCGGTAGCTAATACTACCTGAACCAATCCGGAACATACTGATAATATCTGGGCCAGAGTCTCCTGAAGACCAAGAATAGCAATAGACACCGTTTGGGCCTGAGCTGGGCCTGCTGGAGCATCAACCGCTGGGGGCTTCCCCTGAATAGGTACAACGGGCGGGTCAGCTGGCACTGCCTTAGTTTCCCTACCTCTACCTCGACCACGGCAGCACCCACGGCCTCTAGCAGGTGGAAATGGTGGTCGTCCACCTCGTCCTAAAGCTCGAGTTCACGCCATCTGCGAGAGAGTAGAATACAGAAGTTCAGGTCTCAGAACAACAAGATCGCACGATAGAGTTCAAGAAATGTGAAGTGTTTCCTAAAGGTTCGCAGCCTCCCGAGGATAAGTACAGGTGTCCCTGTACCGATCCACAAGACTCTACTAACCGGCTCAAGACTCATGAGGCCTAGTAACCTAGGCTCTGATACGAACTTGTCACGACCCAAAACTCGGTTGTGATGGTGCCCATCATACTGCTAGGCCAACCCGACAAATCGATAAAACTCACGGAGCTATTAGGGAATAATTTGCTTAGGGCAAAATCACGTGCTCACATTGTTGATAACATTCCAAAGCCTAGTTGAGAAAGAAAAATAAAATGAGAGTCTTATGGTGAAAACCTTCATAGGCACCATAAGGTGACGGGAGTTTTGAGAGAAATGAGAGTCTCTGTCACGACCCCAAACCCGTTCGTGATGGCGCCCAACACACTGCTAGGCCAGCCCGACCAATCGACAGAACTCATGGAGCCATTAGCTCACTTTTAACCACTTTAGGCATAAACAAAGATAGAACAACAGTAATGAAATAACCAAATACGGGGATCACGTCCCAAACCAATAAAACCTCCTAAAGACCAGGAGTCACGAGTCATGAGCCTCTATAGAGTATATAAAGTGTAATAGTGTCTACAACTGAGCTCAAGTGTGGCAATAGAATAAAAACAAGAATAAATATAAGCTGGAAAGAGAGTCAGGTCCTGCGGATGCGGCAGCTACCTTGACTATCCAGAAAAATAACTCCGAGCAACTACGGGGTCAGGTTTACTGTGATGTGCCTGGATCTGCACACAAGGTGCAGGGAGTAAAGTGAGTACTTCCAGACTTAGTGGTAATAAGCAGGGGTAAGACAGTGAAGGTAAGAACACACAATATAGCACTAGGTAAAGCTATAATCAAATACCCTGCAACTGTATCAACATGAACAGTATCTGTACCAGCAATACCAACTAACAGCATAGCAGCTAACAAAATAACAGCTAACAGATGTAGCTAAATGCAATGCATTGCATGAATATGACCGCTACGATACGTAGCCCGATCTATTTGGGTACCCATGCTCACTTTGGGGTTTCAGACTCCGGAGGGGCTCCTACAGCCCATGCACAATATCATGATATGCTGAGGCGCGCAGCCCGATCCACTACCAGTCAGCTAATATGCAATGAAGCCTCACAGGCTCAAAAGTAGTATTTGAAAACTCTTTTTATCATTTTTCAGTAGAAAATAGTATACCAGAAATTCCAGAGTTTGGAAAACCATTATGACAGTAATAGCTCGGGACTGGTAGTAAAATAGCATGTCAATATCACAGAAACAATAATAACGATCCTCGCAGGATCCCAATAATTGGCTCACAGCCCAAAAATGTACACAACCATCCAAGTAGGAGGTTCACCGGCTCAATAGTAGCCAAAAACACAGCATAGTATCAACAGGTCGGACTAAGCCATAGTCCCCATTCACATTCGACCCCGCACTCACAGGAGAGTACGTGTCTCGCCTCAATACAACGTCACAAAGTGATATACCGGGGTTTCGAACCCGCTGGTCATCACCCACACCCATTACTTACCTCAACTTGGCTCGACAACTAGTCTGCGATGCCTTTTCCACGAGAATCGACCTCCACATGTGTAGAATCTGATCAAACTCAATAGAAATACATCAAAATGGGCCAATGGAACGTTTCCAAGTCAAAGAAATTCAAATTACACCAAAAACTGCAAAGTTGCCAAAATCCGACTTTCGGTACGCTTCTCGAAAAATTACTAAAGTCATATATTAGGAATCCTCGTCTCAACACGAGTCCATTCATATAAACTTTATCAAAATCGGACTCCGTTTACCCATTCAAATCAATGATTTTCCATAATCCAGGCCTAGGGCTAAAATCCCCCATTAATCTCCCATTAATAGAGAAATACTCGAAGATTCCATGATAAAATAACGTAATTAGGCCATATAACTTACCTCCGATGATTACCCTGTGAAATTATCTTTAATTCCCGTCAATATGCTCTCTTAGAACTCAAAAATGGAGGTTTTGGGTATGAGGTTCGCGAATAGACAATTCTGATATTTTAATATACTGACTGCCAGTTATCTCTATGCGATCGCAGCCACTGGCTCGCGATCGTGATGAACAAACTTTCCATGCTCCAAAACTACTTTATGCGATCGCGGCCCTTGGCACGCGATCGCTATGCTCAAAAATCTGGTGACCAATTTTACCTTAACACGATCGCGACACACCCTACGCGATCGCACTGCTTCCGATCTCGACCTTACGCGATCGCAGACTCAACCTCGCGATCGCATAGCTTCCCAACCTAACCCTACGCGATCATAGACTCAACCTCGTGATCGCAGAGCTCAACATCATCCTCTTACGTGATCGCATACACAGCTTCGCGATCGCGAAGCACAAAAATTCTCTGCACTTATTGCAGCAGAAACAACAGTGCATTTGGCACTAAATGGTCCGTTTGGACCCCCGGATTCATCCCGAGGCCCCCGGGACCCCAACGAAAACCACTAACCTACTCCAAAACACGGTACAAACTTGTTCAAATCATAAAAATATGCCCTTAAACATAGAAATCATCGAATTATAGCAGATTCAAGCCTAAGTTTCATCTAGAACTTCCGAAACCAACATTCAATCAGAAACCCGACCAAACGACGTCCGAATGATCTGAAAATTTGCAGACATATCCAAAATCACATAACGAAGCTACAGGAATTGTCGGAATTCCATTCTGACTCCCGGATCAAAATCTCACCTACCGTTCGGATTTTGCCAAAATTCAACCTTAGCCAATTCAAGCCTATTTCTACACCGGACCTCGAAATTCAATTTCGATCGCTCCCCTAAGTCACAAATCACCTCCCGGAACTAACCAAATCATCAGAATCCGATTCCAAACCCTTTAACTAAATAGTCAACTCCAAGTTGACTTCTCATAATCAAGCTTTATTTCAAAAGGCTATTTCCCTCATTTTTAACCAGAATCACTCCTAACTCACCCGATAGACTCTAACATCGATATAGAACCATGAAACATAAAATAAAAGGTAACGGGGTGGTAATTCCTATGACGACGGGCCGGGTTGTCATAGTCTCACTAGTGAAAACCCCTAGAAGGGTACTATGAGATGGGAAGATAAGATTGTCGAAAAGTATCTACATTAGCAAATAATTTGGCGCTTGTTTATCCCCAGCAATAGGAGGCCATCAGAAAGATTGATTGATATAAATAGATTGGGTTGATTAATCCTAAAATGCATGACATGATCATCATGATCGATTATACCATTCAGATAAGTTCTTTTCCTTTTATTCTTCCCAATATTTGTTCAGAAAGGGTTTTTCTTTTTCTATCCTTTGCAGTCATCACTTTTCATTTCTTTGTTTAAAGACTTTTCTTTTTCTTCTCTCTTCAGCACTTTGTTTTTTAGAATGAATTTTTCAGAGCTTACTACCAATCGTCAAAACGGTGCAAAGTAAAAGGTGAATAAATTCAAAATAAGGCAATAAAATGAAAAGACGTTTGTTGCAGGACCAAACGATGGGTCGGTCTAACTTTTTAGGGGAAGTACGGAGTAAGTTGAAAAACAATAGTAGAGGAATTTTGTTAATAATGATAATGAGGAAGAAGGAGCCTCCCTAACAGATTATTGACTGAGGCGGTCGGACAACAAAAAGCAAAGAAGGAAAATAAAAGGAAAAGATCATCTGTAGTAGTAATATCATCCCCTAAAAATAACAAAATTTTCCAAGAAGTTTAAGGAAAGTGGAAAGAGCAAAAAGAGAGATGAAAAAACCATCCCCGGCAGGAGTGGCACGACCACTCGCCAAGTTTTAAAATTGACAAATTTTTCTTTGATTTGAGGCATGGAAATAAAATGTCATTGGCAGTAGGAAGAAGTGGCCACAAAGAAGATTATCAAACTGGGGCAGAAAATTTTCTCTCATTGCGAAAAATTTCTTGAAATCAAATACCCATTTGGGGAAGATGGAAGATAACATAAGTTTTGAGAAAAGGGGAATCGCTAGCAGTTTAAGGAAAAATGCGATACAAAGTTTTAGAGAAAGCAGTCTCAAGAAAAGCGAGATGAACCGAGTTTTTAGGATAAGTGGTCTTTGAACCAATGTTATCCTCAGCAGTGCTGAAAGAGTGAAAATAATAAGTTTTAATGGAGAAAGTTGTAACCCCAGCAGGCGGAACAAAAGGATAAAGCATGGGACGGAAAAAGGAGAAGGTCGATGTCACTCCCAGTAGTTTTTCGGAGAAATAAAGCACAAATTCAAAGGACGATTTGAAAGAGGAAAGATGAAAAGGGATGCTCCAACAGTGTTATCTTTAACAGGGTAATCCCCAGCCGATAACATTTTATTCCCCAACAGTCTTGAGAGAAAATAAAAGTTTTGAGGGAAGTGGAAAAGGAAAGGAAGGAAGGAGATTCCCCCTCAACGGTATTACCCCCCAGCAGGTAAGTAAATAATTCCAACAGTGTTATCCTAAGTGGTTAAGAAGGAAGGCAATACGATTCTTAAGGGAAGCAGTTCTGAAAGGAAGTAATTCATGAAGAAGAAAATGGTTTAGAAAGCAAAAGGAAATGACGGTAATAGAATGCAGGAGAAGTTTAATGTTGAAGTTAGGTGCCCGCCTGGAGAACGGAATGACGATTTATTTTCAAAATTTGTTGATGAAGTCAGGTGCCCGCCTGAACAACGGAAAGGCGTTATCTTTGTTAAGGGGAAGTTTTAAATTATTATTGAGGGCATCCGCATTATCTTTGTTAAGGGGAAGTTTTAAATTATTGTTGAAGTCAGGTGCCCGCTTAAAGAACGGAATGTCAATTTATTTTTATAGTTTATTGTTGAAGTCAAGTGCCTACCTGAAGAACGGCAAGGCGCTATATTTTTTAAGTGGAAGTTTTAAATCATTGTTGAAAGTCAGGTGTCCGCCTAAAGAACATAATCATGATTTGTTTTCAGAATTTGTTGTTGATCAGGTGCCCACCTAAAAAACAAAAAGGCGTTATCTTTTCTAGTAGAGTTTTAAGTTATTGTTGAAGTTAGGAGCCTACCTGAAGAACGGAATGATGATTTACTTTTTAAAAAGATGTTGTTGAAGTTAGGAGCCCGCCTGAAGAACGAAATTGCGTTGTATTTTCCAAATTATTGTGGAAGTTAGGAGCCCGCCAGGAGAGCGAAAAGGCAGACCCTTTTAATTCAAGAAGTCAGTGACCCGCCGGGAGAGCGGAAGATTACAACAAAAAATCCCCAGCATAAATCCAAATTCAGAAATTAGAAGGAAGGCAAAAATGGTCGGAGGAAGGCAGTTCAAGTTTTGAAGGAAAATAATTTGAAACTCACAAGAAAGAAGTAAGCAATTCAAGTTCGGCAATCAAGAGAAGCCGACAAGTCAAGTCAAAAGAGAGAAAACATCAAGAGGAGACACAAGAGCAAGCAAGGCAACAAGAAACACATGAAGAACAAGTTGAAGATATGGATAAGATTTTGTAATACATAGATTGTTCAGTCTAGCTTCTTACTTTATATTAACACGGTGTAATAAGGACGCCAGTAACCAGCAGCAGCAGTAAGAGCAGTAACAGCAAGATCACAGCTTCATGGTAGTCCCAGCTACCAAAACTTCCTGAACTACATTGACCTGATTCCCTTTTAGCCAGGGATATGTAGGAAACCTTTTTGAAGCAAAGGTTCAGTCAAATCTTTCAAAAGATGCTTCGCACGGAGTACTCAAACGGGCAAAAATCGCTCGTATCCTCTCACTTATCATTACATGAAAATGCTTCATGTTTTACGAGCAAAGAGGGGCAGATGTGAGCACGTGATTTTTGCCTCACATGAATTACTCCCACAAAATCAAAACAAATATTATTGGGTTTTATTGTGTGCAATTGTGTGAATTTCCGTGGGGTTTTCTGTCGTTGTTTGCATTTGGGTGTGCATGTTTAGTTGCTAATTTAATAAGAAAATAAATAAAAAATAATTAGCATTTACATTAAGGATTAGATTTAACTTTGAGTTAAATATTAAATTACTTATTTGTTATAAAATGAAGAAAACATGAAAAAATAATGCATTATTTCATTTTTTAGAGTTTAATTGTGTGATTAGGGCATTCAGTTAGTTTGTGATAATCACCATTTAGAAGTAATTAATGTTTTAGTGTGATTTGATCAAAGATTCATCGAGGTTTGTGTTTTATTTTTATTAGAATTTTTAGAAAATTAGATGGAAATGAATTGAGTCAAAGAAAAAAACGGATTGGGCCAGTTTTAAAGAAAATACCAAGCCTAAATCATCTTCCCTACCCGGACCATTTAAGCCTTGTAATGGAGATGTCCAAACGATATCGTTTCCATTACACTCACCTTGACAGTTGATTTCACTTGATCAACGGTCCAGATCCCATCTCTAAGCCTCATCTGTTACCCAACCCCTACCCGATTTAGCACCGCCCCCGTCTCCACTAAACCAAACGACTTCATTTTTCCCTAGGAAGTTGATCACATCCGTTGAATTCTCATAATCCAATGGCTCGAATTAATTGAGCAATTTCAATATACCAAGCCCCTCCCCCATAACGTCTCTAACAAACCTTAGAGACTGACCTTCTACACTGCCTTCCACCGCCTAACTCTGCCGACCTCTGCCCGCCAGAAATTGCTTACGGCGGCGGACGATGGCCAAAGGCCTCCCAAACAACACCCCAAAATCCCTACGACCTCCCCATTCCAAACCCCCTAACCACTCCCTTCGAATCTTAATTGATTTCGTCGAACATCAAATCACAAAATTGACCCCAAAACCCTAGCCATCCAAATCACCCCAAAATGGCGCCAGATAATCACCACCAGCTTCTCTATCACCTCCATTAACCTATTTCCCTAGGAAGACTACCAATTTTGAGTAATTTAAAATCCAAGAATCAGAAAAAAACCTAAAAATAAGTACCAGTCAACTCAGAGATAACTAATGGTTCAACCCTACATTAGTCGGTAGTTCTTAATGAGAGCTACTAATTCATGAGGGTTTGATTCATTTCCAAACCAGTCACAGTCCGGCCAAACTCCGGTGAGCCTCCGAAGTTCTATCAAGACTTCAAATGGGTACCCTTCTCATACTTTTTTTTATGTTTTACGTCCATTCTTGGCATGAATAAGATTAAGAGTTAATCATTGTTTTTATTTTCATTTCCTTCTTCTTTTGTTTTTGTGTCTGTGTGCTAGTATAAGCTCGGAATCTGAATATGGTTCATCTCATAATAGCCCATTTAAAGTTGTACTGGCCTTAGTATTTGTATATTTTAATGCCTGAATTCATGTCTTGAGCAAATGCATTAATGTATTTGACTTGGTTTTCTCACACACTAAATCAATGCCCGCTTAAAAACTCAAAATGACATAGTATAGTTTTGGATTTTAGATGAGTCGCGTGTATGTATAGAACTTAGAACGGATCCTGTTTTAGTTTACCTTCGTAAATCCTGCTGGATTATTCAAATCCTTTAATCTGTCTCTTATTTGTCTGAAAGAATTAACCCCACTTTGACCCATTACTGTTAATCTTATTATGTTTAAGCTATGATTTGCTGATATTTGACTCCCTGCGAAATCTAGTGGTTGAGCAATTATTTATTTAGCAATCTTTGCTAGTGAGTTGAATTAATAAACCAGCAAATGATTGTTTTGGAATTGCTATAGGTTAAAATCAAGAAACATCGAGTCAGTAGTTTTGTTCAATAATTGAAAGGGTGTATTAGTGGTATGACACCCTATCTGAATAACACAAGGGTAGGACAGTGAATCACAGTAGTTCCAGGGGGTAATTTAGGGTATTAAACTTCTGAAAGTGTGTTAGTTTGAGTGGTATGTCAGTAGGAATAATATATTATTAAAATCTCAGATTAATTAATAGAAAGAAGAGAATTATGGGTTGGCTTATCACTTTTGCTAGTGGAAACTAGAAATAGCATGGTCTTTAATGATAAAGGGTTGAAGGGGTGCACATGGGAAGGGGATACACGTTGTAAAAAAGATGTTTGAACAAAGAGAGGGGATGAATGTTAGTCTTTAAATAGACTCAAAGATAGAAGAAGAAGGACAGTTTTTTTAGGGAGAAAGAAGCTAAAAACAGTGAGAAAACAAATTGAGAGAAGAACAGACTGAAATACAGAAAACACTCTGCATTTCTGATTTCTTTGTTTCAGCTAGTTTACGGTTCAATTGAGTGTAGTTTCTAACTGTTTTAAATCAGTTTCTGGGTGCGGCTGTGTTGGTGTTGATTGATCTTGTGCTGTTGTGCTGACCTTCCTCTCTTTCGTTACTTTCAATTCCAGGTACCTATCGAAACTGCTTTCATGTAACTCCTTTATGATAGGGAATTGGTGTTGCTATTTGAGTTTCATTGAAGCCTTTACTGTTTTTTTATTACCTGTATTACTATTAATTCTAGTATTTTTCGAAAATATTTGTTTCATCCTATTTGTAGTAGAGTGAATGTATTTGTGGTAACTTCAAACTGTTTAAAGACCTGGACTGCTAAGTCTCTTTGAAGTAGTAGCTTGATTTGGTTAACTGTTAGTTGAACATTAATGACCTCATAGTAGAAGGTTAATTTGTGGACTGGTTTAGTAAGGTTCACCTTAGCTGGTAGTAAATTTTATCATTATTCATGTTAAAGTATAATTTGGCATCCGCATTTGAATAAAGGTTTTAGATCTAATTGGTATGTGCACTTGAATAGTTATTGGCAAATTAGCATTAAATTTCAGGTAAAGGTTAGGGAACAAGTGCTTGCCTCCATTGAATTAATTCATTGAGTTTAATAATTTATTTTGGTTAATTAGTATTTCAGTTTGATTAACACCTTTGAAAAATGCCATAATCACTTAGTCATCTCCAATTGAATAAACGTGCATAGCCCTTCCTTGTTACAAACTGATTAATGCACTTCATATAATTTTCATAAGTCCAGTGCATACTTGGTTCGGCGTAGGCTGAATTCAGGAACGGTTAAATGCACAGGGGTTCGACATAGGGACCTTTGTGGTGTTTGGGCATGGGCATGCCTTGAACGTTTTCCATTTAGACCTGGGCCACAGACTGCGAATCGTTGACTTCAGATACACGTGTACTTACAAGTTATACTCTTTGGGCTTCTGTTGGAGCCCGATGCATGTTTAGTTTAACCATTGATTAGCTGTATTAGGCTAATAAGTTTGATTAACTAGGATTTCTTTCCTTTTAGAGACAAACAAAAAATAAAAATAGAAAATCCTAGTTGCTTTAGTTTGCCTTTTAAAATAAGCGAGACAAGCCTCGCCAAATAAAACTCATAAATGGCGGGGCCCTCGATAATTGTTATCTACAAATACCTAGACTTTGGGATAGGTGTCACGACTCCAAACCCGGTCGTGATGGCGCCTAGCACACTGCTAGGCCAGCCCGACCAATCAACAGATATACGGGGCTATCAGCTCACAATTAACCCCTTTTTAAGCATAATCAGGGATAGTATAACAATGAAAATATCCAAACACCGGGATTAGACATCCCAAACCAGTACAATCTCCCAATAGACCAGGAGACACAAGTCATGAGCCTCTACCAGAATATATAAAGTGTGACAGTGTATACTACTGTGCACAAGTGCGGAATAGACAAAACAAAAATAAGGATAAGCTGGAGAGTCAGGTCCTGCGGACGTTGGCAGCTACCTCGACTGTCCAAGTAAAGCTCTCCGAGCAGATGTAGACTCAGCTTCGTTGTGATGTACCTGGATCTGCACACAAGGTGTAGGGAGTAGTGTGAGTACTTCCAGAATCAGTGGTAATAAGCAGGGGTAAGACAACGAAGGTAAGAAAATCCAACACAACACTAAGTAAAGCTATACACAATACCATGCATCAGTATCAACATGTACAATATCCGAACCAGCAATATCAGCTAACAGCATAACAGCTAACAGCATAACAGGTATAGCTAAATGCAATGCAATGCATGAATATGACCGCTACAGCGCGTAGCCCGATCCATTTAGGTACCCATGCTCACTGTGGGGGTTCAGACTCGGAGGGGCTTCTACAGCCCAAGCACAATATCATGATACGCTGTGGTGCACAACCCGATCCACTACCAGTCAGCTATAATGCAATGCAGACTCATAGGCTCAAAAATAGTATTTGAAAACTCTTTTTATCATTTTTCAGTAGAATACAGTATATCAGAAATTCCAGAGTTTGGAAAACCATTTTAGACAAATATAGCTCAGGACTGGTATCAAAATAGCATGTCAATGTCATAGAAACAATAGCATCGATCCTCGCGGGATCCCAATAACTAGCTGACAGCCCAAAAGTATACACAACCATCCAAGTAGGAGGTTCACCGACTCAATAATAGCGAATAACACAGTATAGTATCAACAGGTCAGACTAATCCATAGTCCCCAATCACATTCGACCCCGCACTCACAGGAGAGTACATGTCTCACCTCAATACAGTGTCACAAAGTGATATACCGGGGTTTCGAACCCGCTGATCATCACCCACACCCATTACTCACCTCGACTCGGCTCGACGACTAGTCTGCGATGCCCTTTCCATGAGAATCGGCCTCCACAAGTGTAGAATCTGATCAAAAGCAATAGAAATACATCAAAATAGTCCAAAGGGACATTACCCAATCGAAACAACTCGAATTACACCAAAAACAACAAAGTTGCCAAAACTCGACTTTCAGTACGCTTCTCGAAAAATTACAAAAGTCACATATTCGTAATCCTTATCTTAACACGAGTCCATGCATATAACGTTTATCAAAATCGGACTCCGTTTGCCCATTCAAATCAATGATTTTCCATAACCCAGGCTTAGGGCAAAAATCCCCCATTAATCTTCCCATTAAGAGCGAAATAATCGAAGATTCTACGATAAAATCACGTATTTAGGACATAAAACTTACCTTCAATGATTACCTGATGAATTCCCTTCATTTCCCGTTAATTTGCTCTCTAAGAACTCAAAAATGGAGGTTTTGGGTAATTGGGTCGCGAATACACTATTCTGGTTTTTAATATTACTGACAGGTATTTAACAGTGCGCGATCGCAGCACTTGGCTGGCGATCGCGATGCACAAAATTTTTTACGGCTGAATTTCCTTCTATGCAACACACTCTCCGCGATCGCACAGCTTCCAGACTCGACCATACGCGATCGCATGAACTCAATCGCGATCGCATTGCCTTCGATCCTTGCCTTACTCGATCGCATAAGACACTTCGCGATCGCGATGCACACCAACTTCCTCTTACGCGATCCCAAGAAGCAGTTCGCGATCGCGAAGAGCAAAATGTCAGCATTTTTATTACAGCAAATCAGCAGTGGCTTTTGGCACAAAATGGTCCGTTTGGACCCCCGGATTCATCCCGAGGCCCCCGGTACCCCAACAAAAACCACTAACGTACTCCAAAACACGATACAAACTTGTTCCAATCATAAAAATACGCCCTTAAACACAGAAATAATCAAATCAAAGCGAATTCAAGCCTAAGTTTCATCTAGAACTTCCGAAACCAACATTCAATCAAAAATCCAACCAAACGACGTCCGAACGACCTGAAAATTTGCAGACATATCCAAAATCACCTAACAAAGCTACAGCAACTATCGGAATTCCATTCCGACTCCCGGATCAAAATGTCACCTACCGTTCGGATTTCGCAAAAATTCAACCTTAGCCAATTCAAGCCTATTTCTACATCGGACCTCCAAATTCAATTTCGATCGCTCCCCTAAGTCACAAATCACCTCCCGGAACTAACCACATCATCAGAATTCGATTCCGAGCCCTCTAACCACATTGTCAACTCCAGGTTGACTTTCCATAAACAAGCTTCATATCAAAAGGCTATATGCCTCATTTTCAACCAGAATCACTCCTAACTCACCCGATAGACTCTAACATCGATATATAAACATGAAACAAATAAATGAAGGGGTACGGGGTGGTAATTCCTGTGACAACGGGCCGGGTCGTCACATTCTCCCCCACTTAAGCAAACGCTCATCCTCGAGCGGGTCAAGAAACACACCTGGAGACTCAAATAAGTGAGGATATCTGCTCTACATTTCCCGCTCGATCTCCCAAGTGGCCTCCACCACCGGTCGACCTTTCCACTGAACTTTTACTGATGCAATGTCCTTGGATCTCAATTTCCTCACCTGACGACCCAATATAGCTATAAGCTCCACATCATAGGTCAAGTCATCATCAAGTTGAATAGTGCTAAAGTCCAACACATGCGATGGGTCGCCAACATATTTCCGGAGCATGGATACGTGGAATAATGGATAAACTCCCGATAGACTGGGTGGCAAATCAAGCATATAGGCCACCTCCCCAATCCTCTTAAGGATCTCAAAAGGGCCAATGAACCTCGGACTGAGCTTTCCTTTCTTCCCAAATCTTATGACGCCTTTCATCGGCAAAACCTTCAGTAAGACCTTCTCACCCACAGAATAAGACACATCCCGAATCTTCCGGTCCGCATAACTCTTCTGGACCGACTGAGCTGTGCGAAGTCTCTCCTAAATCACCTTCACCCTGTCCAAAGCATCCTGGACTAACTCTGTCCCCAACAATATTGCCTCACTAGGCTCAAACCAACCAACTAGAGATATACACCGTCTCCAATATAAAGCCTCATACGACGCCATTTAAATACTGGATTGGTAACTGTTATTATAGGCAAACTAAGCGAGAGGAAAATAATCAGCCTATGAACCACCGAAATCAATAACACAAGCTCTCAACATATCCTCCAAGATTTGAATAGTACGCTCGGACTATCCGTCCGTCTGGGGATGGAATGCAGTACTCAACTCAACCTGAGAGCCCAACTCACGGTGAAATGTCCTCCAGAACTGTGAGGTAAACTGAGTACCTCTGTCTGATATGATAGAAACTCGAACTCCATGCAATCTAACGATCTCCCGAATGAATATCTCAGCTAACAGCTCCGAGGAGTACGTAGTGCACACAAGAATGAAGTGAGCTGACTTGGTCAGCCTGTCCACAATCACCCAAACTGAATCAAACTTCCTCGCTGTCCGAGGGAGTCTGGTAACAAATTCCATAGTGGTCCTTTCCCACTTCCATTCGGGAATATCAATATGCTAAAATATGCCACCGGGCCTCTGATGCTCGTACTTGACCTGCTGACAGTTGTAGCACCGTGCGACATGTCTAACAATGTCCATATTCATCTTTCTCCACCAATAATGCTATTTCAAGTCTTTGTACATCTTCGCAGCACCTGGATGGATACAATATCGCGAGCTATGGGCCTCCTCTAATTTCAACTCACGAAGGCCATCAACATTGGGCACACATATTCGGCCCTGCATCCTCAATATACCGTCACTATCAATAGTGACTTCTCTAGCATCATCATGCTGAACTCTGTCTTTAAGGACAAGCAAGTGAGGATCATCATAATGGGCGTCGGAACCAAAATACGAGCCCGATACCATGGTCGTTTAATCCATTTTCATTTAATAATTTCAGCAAAAATAGTTTAACAGAAAAATTCATATCTTGGGCTCTAGGCCTCAGAATTCGACTCCAGACGCATGCCCGAGTCCCATATTTTCCTACGGACCTTTCGGGACCATCCTATCTCGGGCCCGGCTCCGTTTACCAAATATGTTGACTGAAGTCAACTATATCAATTTTCTTCAAATATTTCATAGAATTCACATATTCTAGCACAAAATCTTTCCGGATACATGCCCGGACTATGCACGTAAATCGAGGCAACATAAAATGAGGTTTTCAAGGCCTCGGAAGTGCGGAATAGGTGAGAAAAACAGGTGATGACCCTTTGGGTCGTCACACTTATTGGTAAGATTTAGTACTTCTCCAACACAAAGATACTGGAATGGTATTAAATATATATTTAGATACCTCCAAGGGACCACTGATATGGGTTTATTTTATTCAAATGAATCCAAACCATCGTTGATTAGTTATGCAGATGCAAGATATTTGTCTGATCCACATAAAGGTCGCTCTGAGACATGTTATTTATTTAGAAGTGGAGGTACAACCATATCATGGCATTCGATAAAATAAACTATGGTTGCTACTTCTTCAAATCATGTAGAGATAATAGCCATTCATGAAGCAAGTCGAGAATGCGTTTGGTTAAGATCTATAACTCAACACATTCATCAAACATGTGGTCTTTCTTCGAAAGAGAATATTCCAACAATATTGTATGAAAACAATACTGCTTGCATAGCTCAATTGAAAGGAGGATATATCAAAGGAGATAGAACAAAATACATTTTACCGAAATTCTTTCACTCATGATCTTCAAAAGAATGGTGAAATAGATGTACAACAAGTTCGTTCAAGTGATAATTTGGCTGATCTATTCACTAAGGCATTGCCAACCTCAATATTTGAAAAGCTGATATATAAGATTGGAATGTGTCGTCTTCGAGACATTATGTAATTTTTCATCAAGGGAAGTAACTACACGCTGCACTCTTTTCCTTAACTAAGATTTTGTTCCACTAGATGTTTCTGGTAAGGTTTTTAATGAGACAGCAAGCAATGCATATTATAAATAACTATGTATATCCCAATTATTTTTTTTGTAAGTTCTTAATGAGGCACATTATCTTACATGGACATCCAAGGGGGAGTGTTATGAATAATTATACATTGGATACTACATTGGATGCCCATGTTCTGAATAGTTGAAAGATTAAATCTCCTATTTTATGTCAATCATCTTTACTTTGTATGCCTATAAAAGGTCATGTAATTACAATGGAAATATACACATAATTGAAAAAGAAAATCTCTTCCTTCCTTTTATCTCTATTTTATTAAATTGCTTTTATTTCATAACACTTCCCTTGTTTATCTCTAAAAAAACCTTCAAAAGTAAGTATTTCTAACTTTGAGTATTTACGAATTTACCATTGAAATCATTACTCAATTTAATATTTCAGTGAGCCACTTGATCTTCATGTAGAGTCGGAGCTAAATTCAACTTACAAATTTGGTAAAATCAGTACCTTTAATTCAGACCTGAATTTGTGTCACGACCCAGATTTCCCACCATCGGGGGTCATGATGGCGCCTACTAGTGGAAGCTAGGCAAGCCATGCCTCCATTAATTACCGATTTATTATTAAGACATTAAAATTAAAACATATAAATTACAACGGAATAATCAAACTTAGCGGAAGACTTAGTCAAATATGATAAAGAAAACCCAAACATGATACACTACCCAAGACTGGTGTCACAATACTCACGAACTTCTAAGAATAATACACACAATTGTCCGAAAGAAAATATAAGATGTTTATCTTGAATACATGAGATAACAGAATGAAACACATAGATAAAAGAGACAACGGGTCCTGCGGACGCCTGCAAGGCTACCTCGTAGTCTCAGTAGCCGGAATATCCATAATCGCTACTGAAAATGTTACATGGAATGAATTATCATTTATACATCTAGATCCTAGAATAAAGTTGTAAGGCCCCGTAAAATTTTTGTGCATAAAAACCTAGTAGATGTGGTGTCATGGTCCGAATGATGTGTTAGGAATGCGTAGAATTCTTCGCGGCGAGCTTGCGAGCCGCGGTTCGGACCCTTGGTAGTGATTTAAGTTTCAAAAATGTAGAGAAATAATTTTTCCGAAAAAGTGTCAAATATGCGGTCAAGAATGCGACCGCAGAATCAATATGCGGACCGCATTCTGACCGCAAATCGTTCCAGAGAGTTTCCCAAAAATCGTGTCAAATGTGCGGTCGATATGCGATCGCATGTCAAATCTGCGGTGCATTTTGCGACCGCAGATCAAACATGCGGACCGCATTTTGGCCGCATTCCTTAACAGAACCTGCATAAACTTTGAGGCCATTTTGCGGTCACTTTGCGGACCGCATGTGGGTTCTGCGGTCGCATAGTGACCGCATATTCGACCCCGGCCCAGATTTTGTAACATTTTGACCCGATCTCTTCTTTAATATAACACACTTCTTCTTCATTTTATCATATTATCTTACCAAAAATTAGAGAGAGAAGAGAGGGTTTTTAGAGAGAGAAGTTCTTCATCTTCAAGGATTGTTTCAACTACTTAATTCCAAGGGATTCTAGGGCAAGGATTCAACTTCCCCAATATTTTCAAGGTAAAAACCCTAACTATTTTCTTGATTTTCAGTTTTAATTGGGTAAAGAGAGGTTTTCATATAATAGCTTTTAAAAGTAGAATTTTTACACTCATGCATGATTATTGAACTTGATTTCTAGTAAAAAGAAGTGAGTAGAAGTAAGAGTCTTCAAGAACAAGGTTGGCAAGAGTAGGATATCTTGGGTAATCATAAAGTAGGAAGAAAACTCATCACCAGGTATGTATGGCTAATTTTGATTCTTGTGAAATCGCCCTTATGTGTAAAATTGTTTGGCATGTGTTGATTTGAGAAATTGTATGTGATTATTTGATGTTGTTGTTGGATATTCAAAGTTGTTGTTGAACTATGAGTGTTGTGGTATGAAATATGAACCGAAAGGTAAATGAGAGTTGAATTGGGTAAAGAAATTGTGAATAATGATTATGATGGCCTATATGGCAACCTTGTGGAAAAGAAAATGAAACACTTGAGAATTGGTTTATTGTGGAAAGAGATGAAACACTTGAATTATGGAAAATTGTTGAATATACATGTGTGAATATTCTTGAATGTGGAAACATTGTAACTTGGTTGTGATATTGGCTTGAGAAGTAATTGAGAACATGAAACAATGTGCAAGTTGCTTATTTGAACTTGTTGAAATTGTGTGTAGTACCTTATCTCTGCTGTTTGAAATTGTTGTGTTTTCAACTGTAAGGCGGGGTCGTGTTGCGCGCCGCAACGTGGTGAAATAAGGTGTGGGTTGGGGTGATAAGGGTGGCCGAGGTAATAAGGGTGGTCGGGGGCAATAAGGATGGAAAGCGATCGAAATCGCTATTGAAAATTGATACAAAATCAATAATGTGAAATTGTGAAAGGAGACAACAGGAGAGTTTGCAACCTGGGGGGCACTGATTGCCCCTATGTTTGACTACTTGCAATTTATGTGGTTGATTGGTTGTTGTTCTATTTGTGGACTTTAAACGTGCTTGTGTTGAGGCTTATCTGAAATGAGTAAAAGGTTGGAAACATGGTTAGTTAGCTTAATTGATTTCTTGATGTAATCTATTGGCTGTCTTAACATGGTGATTCTTGTTTAATGGCTTGAGTTTACTTGGGACAAAGTTTGTCCATACATACCAGTACAATTCAAGTGTACTGACGTCCCTTTTGCCGGGGACGCTACATTCGTGTTATGATTGTAGGTGGATCAGTAGCAGGCACTTCAGCTCATCGGCAGTAGTATCCTTCTCCTTCCACTGCCCGTTTTGGTGAGCCCCTTTCTTCCTCGGGGCACAGTGTGGCTCATGCCACTTTTATTTCAGACTTTCTTTTGGATTTTGTAAGGTATAGTCGGGGCCTTGTTACCGGCAAGTATTGTATTCCCTTTTGTATCCTAGAGGCTCTGTAGACATGTAAACTGTGGGATTGTGGCCTATGTATATGTATGGGGCGTTGTAAATATAAATTATGAATTGTTAGTAAATAAATCACATGGTTATGTTTATGTATTGTGAAATCAGTCTTTATTGGTAAGATAATTGGTTAATGAGAAACAATCAACACAGGGGTAACGCGTGGGAGTGAAAGGCACCCAGGTCCGCTTGACTGGGGCAACCCGGTCAGGCGCCGGTCATGTCCCTCGATTTGGGGCGTGACAAACTTGGTATCAGAGCCTATGGTTTTTAAATTGTCCTAGGATGTCTCGGAGCCGTGTCTAGTAGTGCCCTTCTTATAGGTGTGTTGTCGACCACATCATATAAGTAGGGGGCTACACGGACATTTAGGAATATTACCCTTCTTCATCACTCCAAATCGTGCGATAAAGCTTGACTATAAGATTGTTTTGTAACCCGTGCGTTGAGATTCAAGGTAAGTTTAAATGCTCTTTCGTCTATTTTATGTAGTGTTGTCATATGTCATGACCAATGGGAAAAGACATGGGTGTTATGGAGATTGCACATGTATCTTGTTGAATAAACTGTATGAATATATATAGTATAAGTACATAGTACTACAAGTATACTTTATTTGGGGAAAGGATTAGAAGTGATTACCCGCACGAAGAGGCATTGATTTGATGATTGATATGTAAGCTTAAATAGCACGCGTGGTTAGTGCAAGAAGTATATAATTGATCGTAAGGTGTGAAAGAATATTGGTTATATAAGCACGTGATATATGAGAGAAAGACTAGGAGATTAATGGTGAGAGTGTAAGTGTCTCACATGAGGTAAAAAGTTACAAAATGAGACTCAATTGGACCTTAGCCGAGAAGACCCTTGTCTCACGAACTTTATAAGAACTTAGAAATGTACATAAAAGATATACGTGGGGACTTGGAATCCCATACCTACGTGGCTGAATAGGAGAAGGGAACTTATGAGATCAATACTATGGTGACTTAAATTTTCCTAATGGTCGAGTATATATATAAGAGGGATAGATATATGAGGCATATGTTCCTAAGGTTTCTACACTCAAGACTTGTGTCAAGATCCAGGATATTTTCCCCATGTGGGAGAGGGAGGACCATCGTGAGGCTACTTAAATACAATGAAACAAGAGCGAGACCATGTAGCTATGATATTTGAATATTTTGGTAAAGACATGCGTGGTCTAGAAAAGAGATTAAGGAATGTAAATTCCTCATGCATGGCAATGTGACTGATAGGGTCAACGATTCTAGAAAATAATAGTATGTTTGTAAAGAGACTTTTACTTGTCATAAGGTCGGGAGAAATGGGACCCAAGGAGGTACCATATGTCAAATGTGAAAGATTGTGAGTTCCTAGAATGGGCTAATCATAGATTTGTGATTTAAAAAAAAAGTTTCGGGATACTAAGAAAGCCAAAACGAGTGAGAGAAATGAATGTGTTGCCACAACAACCCAAGATGGTAATTGGGGCTTGATAGAGAGCCTCTAAAGAGCCTTACAAATAGATAAGTGTTAAGTGATGTTCAGACGAACACTCCTTGCTACATATATCCCAATAAGAGTTAAGAGGTGAGCCGGATGGAATACCTAAGGTAAGAGACCACGTAATATATGGAAGAGTGCGTGGCTATTCACTAACTAGGAAGAATGAGGTGAGAAGAAATGGGGAGAAAACCTTCAAATTGAGATGGTCATGGTTATTTAAAACAATTTTTGCATCAGAATGGTGGACTCACTTAGGGCACAAGTGTTAATAAAAGTTATAAGGGATTAACCGCAATGCAACCGACATGGGTGACACTGAATATCGACTAAAGGGGTCTAGAGATAGTTCATGTCTACACACAACGGGAAGCGAGGTTATCGTTGGTGAGGTTGTGGTACTGTAAAATGATTAAACAAGACATAATGATTTTTCAAGTTCACAGGAGGCAGATAAATGCGTGGAACAATAAAGCTATTAATTATGCACTATCCGCAAATCAAGATGGGAATGAAAGGTTCAGAATAGATTGAAAGAGGAGGAACACTCGTGACGGAGTAGACGTGTTTAGCATGGTAACTCTTAAGCCGCAATATCGGGGAACTTCATTGATAACTATAACATGGGGAATGAGGCGAGTTACTCGTCGGAGATAGAATTAGGGGGACTAAGCCTTACACTTAAGAGTAAAACCAAAAGTTGTTGTTGAAGGATTGAGGAGGATTTAAAGTATCAGAGAATACCCTTCTCGGGATAGTGACCCTTCCTAAGTCATATGCATATAAAGGTTGTTGATATACGTTTGAGAGGTGTTTAACCATAAGGAGGGATGCTAGGAATTTTCACAACGGAAGTAGTGCAATTTCTTAAATTCTATAATGCACATATGGGGAGAAGAGGTTGGTTAAGAAAAGTTAGAGCACAATGTTACCTTACCTTCGATGCAATGGCGTGCAAGTTAGTGTTATTCAGGGTACGTGTGCAAGTTAGCCAGTGCTATTCATTTGAGATAGGAGGTCATATGAGAAAACTCATTCAGCAATGCCTTTGGTTGAGAATTATGAAGAGTTAGTAGCAATTGTTCACATGGGATCGTAACCACATCAAGGAAATTATAGTGGAACTCAATTCGATGAAGGTCTTATGTAAGAGGAATATAATAAAGATGTTCCGCTAATGATGTAAAGTGTTAAGGTGATAGTTATGCCTCCAGAGTTTGTTTGGGGTGTGTGTTGATGCAACACGAAAAGGTTAGAGTATGCTTTGAGATAACTCAAAAATCACAAGAAGAATTATCCGACACATGATTTGGAGCTCATGGCAGTTGTGTTTGCTTTGAAAATATGGCGGCACTATCTTTATGGAGTTCATGTAGATGTGTTTTCGGACCCCAAGAGCCTCCAGTATTTGTTCAAGCAGAAGGAGCTAAATCTAAGACAGCGGCGGTGGTTAGAATTGCTCAAGGACTATGATATGAACATATTGTACCATCCAGGAAAGGCAAATGTGGTAGCCGACGCTCTTAGTCGAAAATCCATGGGTAGTTTGGCTCATTTGGGTGTGGATCGGAGACCCCTGGCTCGAGAGGTTTACCAATTAGCCAGTTTGGGGGTTCGTATCTCTGCGTCAGACGAGGGGAATATTTTGGTGCATAATGGAGCAGGATCATCATTGGTCGCGGAAATCAAGGAAAAACAGTTCATGGATCCAGCATTAGTTCGGGTAAAGGAAGCAGTTCTGAATGACAAGACCTCAACATTTGTACACAGCAACAAAGATGGTGTAATGCGGTGTCAAGGCAGATTATGTGTTCCGGACGTGAACGAACTTCGGGAAAAGGTAATGGCAGAGGCACATATTTCCAGATATTTTGTACAACTAGGTTCCACGAAAATGTATCATGACCTTAAGGAGATTTATTGGTGGAACGGTATGAAAAGGGATATAGAAAGCTTTGTAGCTAAATGTCCGAACTGTCAACAAGTGAAGGCCGAGCATCAACGGCCCGGTGGATTAACTCAGATTATAGAAATACCAAGGTGGAAATAGGAGATGATCAATATGGATTTCGTGGTGGGGTTACCTCGCACACAACATAAGTTCGATTCAATATGGGTGATAGTAGATCGACTCACCAAATCAGCTCACTTCCTGCCTGTCAAGTCCACTGATACTGCGGAGCAATATGCAAGATTGTACATCAAGGAGATAGTAAGACTTCATGGCACTCCACTTTCTATTATCTCGGATCGCGGGGCTCAGTTCACAGCTAACTTTTGGAAGAAGTTTCAGCAAGGTTTGGGAACTCAGGTGAATCTCAGCACAGCTTTCCATCCACGGACCGATGGTCAGGCCGAGCGGACCATTCAGACGCTTGAAGATATGTTGCGGGCTTGTGTCTTAGATTTTAAAGGTAATTGGGATGAACACTTGCCACCGATAGAATTTGCTTACAATAACAGCTATCATGCTAGCATTCAAATGGCCCCGTTTGAGGCATTGTACGGGAGAAGATGTAGATCGCCAATCGGGTGGTTTGAGGTAGGTGAAGCGGAATTGCTAGGGCCGGATATGGTGTACGAAGCTATGGAAAAGGTCAAGGTTATTCAGGAGAGAATGAAAACAGCACAGAGTCGTCAAAAGTCCTATGCGGACGTTCGTCGAAGGGATTTGGAGTTTCAAGTCGATGATTGGGTGTTCTTGAGGGTATCTCCTATGAAGGGAGTCATGCGATTCGGGAAGAAAGGGAAATTGAGTCCTAGGTATGTCGGGCCATATCGGATCGTTCAAAGGATTGGTCAAGTTGCTTATAGGCTAGAGTTGCCTTCCGAGATGTCAGCAATGCATCCGGTATTCCATGTGTCCATGTTGAAGAAAGTGATTGGAGATCCATCCACCATCATGCCAGTCGAAGCTATAGAGGTTAATGAAAATTTGTCATATGAAGAAGTTCCAGTTGCCATCTTAATAGGCAAGTCCGTAAGTTGAGAAATAAGGAAGTTGCCTCTGTTAAAGTATTGTGGCGAAGTCAACAAGTTGAGGAGGCCACATGGGAAGCTGAAAAAGAGATGAAAGAAAAGTACCCCCATTTGTTCGATCAAGCCTAGAAGAAATTAGGTGACCCTTCTACTCCTAGTAACTGTCATCTTGTCCAAGTTGTTTCCCTCTTAGTGTTAGTAAAAGCCTCCTCCATTTTGTAAAGAGTTATGTGTTAAGTAAGCGACTAATAGTAAGTATAGATTGGTAATGGTTTGTTAAGTGTACATGGTGTGTTAAATTGGGTAAATAAGGTAATAATTCATTGAAGTGACTAGTTTATGTGCAATTGTAACAATGTGATAGAATATGTGCATTCGTTGAGGTAAGAAAGTGTATACCAGTTGTGGAAAGTGTTGTAGTTGTATATTGTTGTTTGGTAATGTGTTTCGGGGGCCCTCTGACAGGTGGATATGTCCATAATACAAAGGAAACTCTGGCGAAATTTTTCTAAAATATAAGAGTTAGTCAAAATTTTGATAGCTTGCATATCATGTCTTTCAAAACTCATTTATTTCAAAATCCTCATTCGAGGACGAATTAGCATATGTGAGTAGATGTAAGGCCCCGTAAAATTTTTGTGCATAAAAACCTAGTAGATGTGGTGTCATGGTCCGAATGATGTGTTAGGAATGCGTAGAATTCTTCGCGGCGAGCTTGCTCGCCGCGGTTCGGACCCTTGGTAGTGATTTAAGTTTCAAAAATGTAGAGAAATAATTTTTCCGAAAAAGTGTCAAATATGCGGTCAAGAATGCGACCGCAGAATCAACATGCGGACCGCATTCTGACCGCAAATCGTTCCAGAAAGTTTCCAAAAATCGTGTCAAATGTGCGGTCGATATGCGATCGCATGTCAAATCTGCGGTGCATTTTGCGACCGCAGATCAAACATGCGGACCGCATTTTGGCCGCATTCCTTAACAGAACCTGCATAAACTTTGAGGCCATTTTGCGGTCACTTTGCGGACCGCATGTGGGTTCTGCGGTCGCATAGTGACCGCATATTCGACCCCGGCCCAGATTTTGTAACATTTTGACCCGATCTCTTCTTTAATATAACACACTTCTTCTTCATTTTATCATATTATCTTACCAAAAATTAGAGAGAGAAGAGAGGGTTTTTAGAGAGAGAAGTTCTTCATCTTCAAGGATTGTTTCAACTACTTAATTCCAAGGGATTCTAGGGCAAGGATTCAACTTCCCCAATATTTTCAAGGTAAAAACCCTAACTATTTTCTTGATTTTCAGTTTTAATTGGGTAAAGAGAGGTTTTCATATAATAGCTTTTAAAAGTAGAATTTTTACACTCATGCATGATTATTGAACTTGATTTCTAGTAAAAAGAAGTGAGTAGAAGTAAGAGTCTTCAAGAACAAGGTTGGCAAGAGTAGGATATCTTGGGTAATCATAAAGTAGGAAGAAAACTCATCACCAGGTATGTATGGCTAATTTTGATTCTTGTGAAATCGCCCTTATGTGTAAAATTGTTTGGCATGTGTTGATTTGAGAAATTGTATGTGATTATTTGATGTTGTTGTTGGATATTCAAAGTTGTTGTTGAACTATGAGTGTTGTGGTATGAAATATGAACCGAAAGGTAAATGAGAGTTGAATTGGGTAAAGAATTTGTGAATAATGATTATGATGGCCTATATGGCACCTTGTGGAAAAGAAAACGAAACACTTGAGAATTGGTTTATTGTGGAAAGAGATGAAACACTTGAATTATGGAAAATTGTTGAATATACATGTGTGAATATTCTTGAATGTGGAAACATTGTAACTTGGTTGTGATATTGGCTTGAGAAGTAATTGAGAACATGAAACAATGTGCAAGTTGCTTATTTGAACTTGTTGAAATTGTGTGTAGTACCTTATCTGCTGTTTGAAATTGTTGTGTTTTCAACTGTAAGGCGGGGTCGTGTCGCGCGCCGCAACGTGGTGAAATAAGGTGTGGGTTGGGGTGATAAGGGTGGCCGAGGTAATAAGGGTGGTCAGGGGTAATAAGGATGGAAAGCGATCGAAATCGCTATTGAAAATTGATACATAAATCAATAATGTGAAATTGTGAAAGGAGACAACAGGAGAGTTTGCAACCTGTGGGGCACTGATTGCCCCTTTGTTTGACTACTTGTTCTTTACGTGATTGATTGGTTATTGTTAAATTGGTTGATTGTAGAAAGTGCTTTGTGTGAGAATTATTTGAAATGAGGAAAATGTGGAAACATGGTTGGCTGGCTTAATTAATTGTTGATGTAATTTAATGGCTTGAGTTTACTTGGGACAAAGTTTGTCCATACATACCAGTACAATTCAAGTGTACTGACGTCCCTTTTGCCGGGGGCGCTACATTCGTGTCATGATTGTAGGTGGATCAGTAGCAGGCACTTCAGCTCATCGGCAGTAGTATCCTTCTCCTTCCACTGCCCGTTTTGGTGAGCCCCTTTCTTCCTCGGGGCACAGTGTGGCTCATGCCACTTTTATTTCAGACTTTCTTTTGGATTTTGTAAGGTATAGTCGGGGCCTTGTTACCGGCAAGTATTGTATTCCCTTTTGTATCCTAGAGGCTCTATAGACATGTAAACTGTGGGATTGTGGCCTATGTATATGTATGGGGCGTTGTAAATATAAATTATGAATTGTTAGTAAATAAATCACATGGTTATGTTTATGTATTGTGAAATCAGTCTTTATTGGTAAGATAATTGGTTAATGAGAAACAATCAACACAGGGGTAACGCGTGGGAGTGAAAGGCACCCAGGTCCGCTTGACTGGGGCAACCCGGTCAGGCGCCGGTCATGTCCCTCGATTTTGTGCTAGTAAGTGCTTGGCCTATCCCAGCTAAATAGTGACGAGACTAAGGCCAGTCACCCACATAAACCTGTACAGTTGCAATACATATATATATATACAAGACATTTATAAGGGAAGACTCTGCTCTGAAATAATAGTCGATAACTCGTGATATCCAGAATAATCTAATCAACAGAATAAATTTTACTTTCATGTCTCAATTCCTTTCTCATTTCATATCTCGTGGTAGGCGTACCACCCGCTCCCAACTATCACAGTAATTGCATCTTGTGATAGGCGTACCACCCGTTCCCAAATATATCAATAGGCTACCGGCAACTATGGCCAATGCCAAGATTTAAATCACTTTGTGGTCGGCGTGCCACACGATCCCATTTCTTATTATATAAGTGGTCGACGCGCCACACGATCCCAATTCATAAATATATATAAGTGGTCGGCGCGCCACACGATCCCAATTCATAAATATATATATTACCGGCATTTAGCGAATAATCTCTGCATCAACAATATTTATAATTACCGGTTTTAAACCAATAATTGATAATAATTTCAACAATTTATCTCCATTGCCGGTATAACACCAATAACTCTTAATCAACAATTTATTCATAACTAAATTCCTATTCCTTCAAACTAGGATAGAACAAACACTTACCTCAAATGTTTTACGAACAACTCAATCTGTGGCAATGCCTTTTCCTTTCAAATTCGGCTCCAATCCAATCGTATCTATACACAATTGATTTAATATCATCAATACTACTCAACAAACTAATTCATAAAGCCAACTTCAACTTTTACAACATTCTGCCCGGAATAATGAAATTTGACCCCGGGCCCACATGGTCGGAACTCGGGGTTCGGACCAAAATCCGGTTACCCATTCCCCCACAAGTTCAAGTATATGATTTGTTTCAAAATCGGACCTCAATTCGAGGTCCAATTTCCTAATTCATGAAAAAACCTATATTCTACCAAAAACAAGAAATTCTACCATGAAAACCTTTGATTTCTATTGAAAAACATGTTTAATGTTGTTAGGAATTGAAAGAATTAAGTAAAAAGTAACTTACAATTGTTTTGAAGAAGAGGAAATTCGTGAAGAATCGCAAATGGGTGTTTTTGGGTTGTGAAATGTGAAGAATGAAGCTGGAAATCGTGATTTACAGGTCTTTGTGTTCGCATTTATGAACATGGGTTCGCAATTGCGAACCCCGACCAATTTCTGTAGTTTGAAAAATAAGCTAAGGCTGGGAAGTTCGCATTTGCGAACTTTTGTTCGCATTTGCAAAGCCAAGGCAAATTCTGGGGCCTTTGCATTTGCGAACTATTGTTCGCAATTGCGAACACAGGCTAAATATGGGGAAGTTCGCAAATGCGAACTATTGTTCGCATTTGCGAACACAGGCAGACTATTGGGTAGTTTGCATTTGCGAACTATTGTTCGCATTTGCGAACACAGGCAGACTATTGGGGAGTTCGCATTTGCGAACTATTGTTCGCATTTGCGAACTCTGCAGATTATTGGGGAGTTCGCATTTGCGAACTATTATTCGCATTTGCGAACTCTGCAGAGCAGGTGCTAACAGCAACTTCTAACATGAAAAATTGATCTCGTGGCCTATCCAAAGTTCACCCGATCCCTCGGGGCTCCAAACCAATTATGCACACTGACTTAAAAACATCATACGAACTTGCTCGCGCGATCAAATCGCCAAAATAACATCAAAATCAATGATTTGAGCCTTAAAACTCAAGAATTCTTTCAAATTTCATAATTTCCAAAATTTCCAAATTAAGGCCGAAACACGTCAAACGACGTCCATTTTCAACCAAACTTTACAGGAAGCGCTTAACCAATATATTTGACCTGTACCGGGTGTCAGAACCAAAATACGAGCCCGATATCACCACTTTTCAATCAAATTTCAGTTTCATTTTCCTTAAACATTTTCGGAAAATAATTTAACAGAAAAATTCTTTTACCGGGGATCTAGACCTCGGATTTCAATTCCGGGCATACGCCCAAGTTCCATATTTTTCTACGGATTTTCTGAGACCGTCAAATCACGGTTCCGGGTCCGTTTATCTAAAATGTTGACCAAAGTCAACCATATCAATATTAATATCAAAATTCCTCAAATTTTTCACATATTTCACATATTTCAACATAAAAATTTTCCAGCTTCGTGCCCGAACTGTGCACGCAAAATCGAGGCAACTATAAATGAGATTTTCAAGACCTCAGAAGCTCGAAATGATTAATAAAATAAGTGATGACCCTTTGGGTCGTCACAATTTGTGTTCAAACATTTATTTAATAAATAAAAACAATTTATTAAAAATTTAATAAATAATTTTTTAAGAAGCATGATCAATAAACTTAAAATATTGAATTCGATTTATATTAGATGAACTATATGTTGGCATTCTCATTTACAACACTAATAACAAACCTAGTATAGTCTCACAAGTGAAATCTAGAAAATATAGTGTGCAAACCTTACTCCTACCTTCAAGAAGGCAAAAAGGTTAGTTCTGATAGCATTGTCTCATTCATGAAAAGAAATATCCCTTTAATTCAATTTTCTCCTTTTTGACTAGTTTGTCTTTATTTATTTATGATTATATATTAACACCCTCTTTGGCCAATTTTCTAAAATCAATTTATTTTGAGAATTGTTTTTAAATAGTTTAAAAAAAGTATTTGGTGAAAAGTAGTTTGTGTTTGGCTAATCTAATTTGAAAGTTACTTTTGAGCAGTAATTAATGTTTAGCCAAGCTTTTGAAAACTATTTTTAAGTGTATTTTTCTCAAAAGTGCTTTTGGAGAGAAGCTACTTTTTTTTATGCTTCTCAAATAATGCTTTTGCTTCTCCTCAAAAGCATTTGTTTTTCTTTCTAGAAGATTGGCCAAACACCTCAATTTTTGGCAAAGTGCTTTTGATTAAATAAAAAAAAGAAATTTTTACCTCATATATCAAAGCTTAACATCTTATTTATTGTAAATAAATACCATTTAAAAAAAATTATATTCTATAGATATATTTTAAGGTTTATAGCAAAATATTTAATTTTGATTATCTCCTGGCCCTAAGCCACTAAATACGCCAATCAGTTACACTATTTTCTCTCTCTCTACTTTGATACATCCCGTTCTCTTCCCTCATTCCATTAAAATTTCTGATCTGCCCCTTCTTCCACCAGATTTGTGCAAAGCCCATTTCAAAAATTATTGTATGGGTTTTGATTAAAAAAAATACACATGGCTTAAGCAATGGAAATAGTGCATAATTGGAATCGACCGCGAAGTAAGTCGGTGGCTTCTTCTTCCCCTTCTCTATCTAGTTCACTTGCCATTTCTCCTCCATCGATATTCTCCATTTTAGTAAGAGAATTGTTAGAGTATAGTTGCACTCGCAAATTAGGTGCCGATTGCGGATGCACGGGAAATAGTAGGATGGGTCGAAGGATTTTCTCAAGTATATTTATCTCTACCACCTTCATGTTGTTAGTGGAGACAAAGGTGTCTCTAGAGATGGTGAGCCTCGAGATATGGATGTTGTAGGATGATTTCTGTGTTAATATATTTTAATGTATTTTCATGTATTCATTGTAATTGAATGTATATGGTTGTATTCCATGTATTTTATTGTATTAATTGTCTTTTTTTTCTCATTGTATTTTAATGTATCCCGCTGTATTCTATATATTTCATTGTATTCACTGTCTCGCTATATACTATGTATGTATTCATAAGTTTTTTTGTTATATTAATATATTTTATGTATTCAGATGTATTATATAATTTCGCTGTAGATTGCTATTATTTGGGTTATTTTTCGATTGAGAATCTTTTTTGTAACTGAAAATATAAAATTTGTGTGTTATAATTTAGTTTGTTGAGTTATATCAGGAGTCTATTATGTTAATTAATCAACTTTTCGTTTTAAAAATAATGTAATTCCCTATTTTCACCTTGTGAATACAGTCGAATATAATAATCTCTCTAGTTGTAATCCCATGTTTCACTCTATGAATAAAGTCGAATATACTCGAATACAACAACTGATTAGCTGGATTTCCCTGATTCACACCTATTTTTGCTAATGTATTCAGAAATACAATAACTTAAATACATCAAATATATCTTATAACCACATAAAATGTATCTATAATCCGTAATACAATAAATTGAATCTATAGATAGCTAATTACTACAAAAATATAGTGCTTTATGAAAAGTTCCCTAGAAAAAGCTCTTTTGCCCAAAAAAAAGTTTAGCCAAACAGGCTATAAGATATAGTCTCTATCCATTGAATATTTATTCCATTATGTCTTTATCTTTAAGAAAAATCTATATATTATTAAAAGGAGGGGAAAAAGCCATCTCCTTATGGCAAGTGGCAATCCAAAAAAATGCCACATGGCATAATTAGTTAGTTCGTTTACATTTAGTTATTAGTTATTATTTTTAAATTTAGATATATATATATAATATATATATATATATATATATATATATATATATATATATATATATATATATATATATATATATATAATTGGTTACTCTATTTGAATAAATAAATATAGATACCTTATAATTAAATATAGAAAAAAACTAAAAATAACTACCCTTTCAAATTGGGTGGGAGTAGTTTCAAATTGGACTTTTTAAATTATTTTAAAAGAAAAGGCAAAAAATAGCTATAAATAAAAGAGAAAAACTACCCATTCAAATCGCGAAGTAGTTTCAAGTTGGAGTTTAATAATAATTTCAGAATAATAAAATAAAAAATAATGAATTACCAATTTAAATTTGAGAGTAGTATCAAATTGGAGTTTTAAAAAACTATTTAAAAAAAAACAAAATAAAGAAATTAAACAGCTGTGGTAAAAGTAGTTATGATTCCTTCAGCCTTACTTAATTAGTAGATCTCCGTAAATAATTTGAGGCCCGCCATGCCAATAATTCCTATATGTCACGACCCCAAATCCGGTCGTGATGGCGCCCAGCACAATGCTAAGCCAGCCTGACTAATCAATATCAACAACGGAGCTAGAAGCTCTCTTTAGCCCATTTAAGCATATTAAATCACGAAACAATAGCGATACATATAACGAAAACGGGGAACCAAGTCCCATAATACATCAACTCCCATAGTCCAAGGGTCAAGAGTCATGAGCCTCTACCGAACATGAGTGTATAAAGGTTTACAAGAATACCAAGTGCGGAAAGAAATGTCAATACAAAATCAAAAGACAAGAGGAAGGAATATCGGGTCCCGCGGACTCGCAGCCTACCTCGTATATCCCACGAATGTCGCCTCGCACAGCCTACCGGATCACCGCTGAGAGGTACCCGGATCCGCACACAAGGTGCAGTGAGTAAAATGAGTACTGCCATACTCAATGGTAATAAACAAGGAGTAAGACAACGCAGATAAGAAATCCGCAATAAAGCACTATGTAAAGCTATAATCACCTACCCTGTCATAGAATCAATCTTCACTGTACCCGTACCAACAAATACCAATAAATAGCATAACAGCTAGCTAGCAGATGTAGCTAAATGCAATGCAATGCATGATATGACCGCTACGCGCGTAGCCCGACTCCAATTTTGGGTACCCGTGCTCACCGTGGGGTTTCAGACTCCGGGGGGCTCCTAGAGCCCAAGCACATCTCATAGAGATATTCCCGCGGCGTGCGTCCGATCCAACATATATCTCGCCGCGCAGCCCGATCCACTACTAGTCACCTAATATGCAGATACAGCCTCGCATGCTCAAAAATAGTTTTTGAAAACTCTTTTATCATTTTTCAGCTGGAAAACAGTAATACCAAGTTCCAGAGATTGGAATTAGCATAATAACAAAAATAGCTGCCGACTAGTAGTAAACTAGCATGTCTATATGATAAGACAATGATAACGATCCTCGCGGGATCCAATAACCGGCTCACGGCCCACATGTATACTCAACCGCCCAAGAAGGGGGTTCCTCGCTCAAGAGTGGCCATTATCACAATATATATATATGCAACCATCCGAGAAGGAGGTTCGACGGCTCGAGAATAGCCAATAATACAATATCAACATGTCAGACTAATATATAGTCTCCAGTTCATGATCGACCCCGCACTCTCAAGAATATGCGTGTCTCGCCGCTATACAGCGTCACAAAGTGGTATACCGGGGTTTCGAACCCGCCGGTCATCACCCACATCTATTACTCACCTCAATACGGCGCGACGACTACTCCGCAATGCCCTTGCCACGAGAATCAAGCTCCGCACGCGTAGAATCTGATCAAATACAGTAGAAATACAACAAATTAGGCCAACGGGACGACACCCAATCAATACAACTCAATTTACATCAAAATTCCCAAAGTTGTCAAAACCCGACTTTCGGTACGCTTGTCGAAAAATCACGAAAGTCACATATTCGAACCCTCATCTCAATACGAGTCTAAGCATATCAATTTTACCAAATTCGGACTCCATTTGCCCATTCAAAACCTTGATTTTCTAAAGTTCAAGCCTATGGCTAAATCCTCCATAAATTACCCCAAATTCCTCCATTTTCATGATATAATTGCATAATATTACCAATACTAATCATAGTTTAAGTCCATAGATGATTACCTGATGATTTCCCTTGAATTTCTCTTCAAAATCGCCCAAATCGCCTCTAAAGCCGAGACCCAAAATGTGTGAAATGTTCTGAAATTTTTCTAACTTCTCATACACTTACTTACAGCGATTTTCGCTTCTGCGGAATATTTTCCGCTTCTACGCATCCGTATCCGCGACCAAAGGGTCGCTTCAGCGATTCCAGGCCTAGCCGGCCATTTCCGCTTCTGCGAACAAAGGGCCGCTTAAGCGGTCCCGCTTCTGCGAAGAAGCTTCCGCTTCTGCGGACAAATCCGCCTCTGCGCACCACTGACCGCTTCTGCGGTCTCGCCCAAGCGGAAAAATGTCCGCTTCTGCGGACCATGCCCAATTTCCCTCGTCCGCTTCTGCGATCGCTGGCTCGCACCAGCGACCCCGCTTCAGCGGAAAGGCGTCCGCTTCTGCGTAACCACCCGCTCCTGCGCATCTCGTCCGCTTCTGCGGACTCGCTCCTGCGTCCAAAATTCCGCAGGAGCGGAAACAACAGAAGCAGGATCCCAACCTGCAATTCTTCCACAATTTCTCCCGTTTAACCATCCGAAATCACCCCGAGGCCCCCGGGACCTCATCCAAACATACCAACACATCTTAATACCTTATTCGAACTTGCTCCAATCCTCAAAACACGTCTAATAACATCAAAACCCATAATTCACATCAAATTCAAGCCTAAATTCCTTAAAACATTCCGAATTACACATTCAATCAAAAACCCGACCAAACGACGTCCGAATGACCTGAAATTTTGCAGCCACATCCAAAATCACCTAACGGAGCTACAGAAATTGTCGGAATTCCATTCCGACCCCCGGATCAAAATCTCACCTACCGTTCGGATTTCGCCAAAATTCAACCTTAGCCAATTCAAGCCTATTTCTACACCGGGCCTCCAAATTCAATTCCGATCGCTCCCCTAAGTCACAAATCACCTCCCGAAACTAACCGAATCATCAGAATCCGATTCCGAGCCCTCTAACCAAATAGTCAACTCCGGGTTGACTTTCCTTATTCAAGTTTCCTTCACAAAGGCTATATGCCTCATTTTCAATCCAATTCACTCCTAACTCACCCGATAGACTTTAACACTGATATAAAAGCATAAAACATGTATTTACAACATAACGGGGTGGTAATTCCCGTGACGACGGGCCGGGTCGTCACATTCTCCCCCTCTTAAGCAAACGCTCGTCCTCGAGCGGGTCAAGAAACATACCCGAAGTCTCAAACAAGTGAGGATATCTGCTCCGCATCTCCCGCTCGATCTCCCAAGTGGCCTCCTCCACGGGTCGACCTCTCCACTGAACCTTAACTGATGCAATCTCCTTAGACCTCAATTTTCTCACCTGCCGTCCCAAAATGGCAATAGGCTCCACATCATAGGATAGATCACCATCAAGCCGAATGGTGCTGAAATCTAATACATGAGACGGATCTCCAATGTACTTCCGGAGCATAGACACATGGAATACTGGATGAACGCTGGATAAGCTGGGCGGCAATGCCAACTCATATGCCACCTCTCCAACTCTCCTAAGTATCTCAAAAGGACCAATGTACCCGGGACTCAACTTTCCTTTCTTCCCAAACCTCATGACACCCTTCATAGGTGAAATCTTCAACAATACTCTGTCACCAACCATGAAAGACAACTCTCGAACTCTACGGTCCGCATAACTCTTCTTGACGAGACTGTGCTGTACGAAGCCTCTCCTGGATCAACTTTGCTCTATCCAGAGCATCCCGGACTAACTCAGTCCCTATCAATCTAACCTCACCAGGCTCAAACCATCCCACGGGGGATCTACACCGCCTGCCATACAATGCCTCATACGGGGCCATCTGAATACTCGACTGATAACTGTTGTTGTAGGCAAACTCGGCAAGTGGTAGGAACTCATCCCACGAACCACCAAAATCAATCACACAAGCTCGCAACATATCCTCCAAGATCTGAATAGTACGCTCAGACTGTCCGTCTGTCTGGGGGTGAAATGCCGTACTCAACTCAACCCGCGTACCCATCTCTCGCTGAAATGCTCTCCAAAACTGAGAAGTGAACTGAGTACCCCTGTCGGATATGATAGACACTGGGACTCCATGCAACCGAACAATCTCTCGAATAAAGATCGATGCCAACCGCTCCGACGAGTAGGTAGTACTAACTGGAACAAAGTGAGCTGACTTGGTCAGTCTATCCACAATCACCCATACAGAATCAAACTTCCTCGCCGTCCGAGGGAGTCCAGTAACAAAGTCCATAGTGATCCTCTCCCATTTCCACTCAGGAATAACAATGCGCTGAAATACACCACCGGGCCTCTGATGCTCGTACTTAACCTGCTGACAGTTGAGGCACCGTGCTACATGTCCGACAATGTCCATTTTCATCTTTCTCCACCAATAGTGCTGTTTCAAATCTTGATACATCTTAGCGGCTCCTGGATGGATAGAATACCGCGAGCTATGGGCCTCTTCCATAATCAACTCACGAAGGCCATCAACATTGGGCACACATATCCGGCCCTGCATCCTCAATACGCCGTCACTATCAATGGTGACATCTCTAGCATCATCATGCTGAACTCTGTCCCTCAGGACAGCCAAATGTGGATCATCATACTGGCGCTCACGAATACGATCATATAGAGACGACCGAGATACAACACAAGCCAATACCCTGCTGGGCTCCGAAATATCTAACCTCACTAGCCGATTGGCTAGCACCTGAACATCATAAGCAAATGGCCTCTCCTCACCTGGAATATATGCCAAGCTCCCCATACTGACCGCCTTCCGGCTCAAAGCATCGGCCACCACATTGGCCTTCCCCGGATGATATAATATAGTAATGTCATAATCCTTCAGCAACTCTAGCCATCTCCGCCGTCTCAAATTAAGGTCTTTCGGTTTGAACAAGTGCTGGAGACTACGATGGTCGGTATACACCTCACAAGACACGCCGTACAAAAAGTGCCTCCAAATCTTCAATGCATGAACAATGGCGGCTAGCTCCAAGTCATGAACAGGATAGTTCTTCTCATGCGGCTTCAACTGCCGAGAAGCATAAGCAATTACCTTACCTTCCTGCATCAACACACAACCTATCCCCACTCTCGAGGCATCACAATAAACGGTATATGAACCTGAAGCTGATGGCAATACTAACACTGGAGCTGTGGTCAAAGCTGTCTCGAGCTTCTGAAAGCTCTCCTCGCACTCATCCGACCACACGAATGGTGCACCCTTCTGGGTCAATTTAGTCAATGAAGAAGCAATGGATGAAAATCCTGAACAAACCGTCGATAATATCCCGCCAAGCCAAGAAAACTCCTAATCTCTATAGCTGAGGACGGTCTAGGCCAACTCTACACTGCCTATATCTTCTTCGGATCAACCTGAATACCATCACGAGACACAACATGTCCCATAAATGCTACTGACTCGAGCCAAAACTCGCACTTGGAGAATTTAGCATATAGCTTCTCCTCCCTCAATCTCTGCAACACAATACTCAAATGCTGAGCATGCTCCTCCTGACTACGGGAGTAGACTAGAATGTCATCAATGAACACAATCACAAATAAATCCAAATAAGGCCTGAACACACTGTTCATCAGATGCATAAATGCTGCTGGGGCGTTGGTCAGCCCAAAAGACATCACAAGAAACTCATAGTGACCATATCGGGTCCTGAATGCAGTCTTCATAATATCCGAGTCCCCGATCTTCAGCTGATGATAGCCCGAACGAAGATCGATCTTAGAAAACACCCTCGCACCCTGTAACTGATCAAACAAATCATCTATGCGCGGTAGAGGGTACTTGTTCTTCACCGTCACTTTGTTCAATTGCCTATAATCAATACACATCCGCATGGAACCATCTTTCTTTTTAACAAATAATACCGGTGCACCCCACGGAGACACACTAGGACGGATGAAACCCTTATCCAGAAGTTCTTGAAGTTGCTCTTTCAGTTCTTTCAACTCGACTGGTGCCATTCGATAAGGAGGAATGGATATGGGCTGAGTGCCCGGCACCAAGTCAATTTCAAAATCAATATCCCCGTCCGGCGGCATGCCCGGCAGGTCTGAGGGGAATACATCCGGGAAGTCCCTCACAACAGGTACATAATCAATGCTAGGAGACTCAGCTCCCACATCTCTCACAAAATCTAAGTACGATAAACACCCTTTTTCAACCATCCTCTGAGCTTTTAAGAACGAAATAACACGGCTAGGGACGAAATCGGTCGAACCCCGCCACTCAATCTGAGAAATACCAGGAATGGCCAACGTAATCGTCTTAGCATGACAGTCCAATATAGCATGATACGGAGACAACCAGTCCATACCCAATATAACATCAAAGTCCACCATCCCCAACAATAACAACTCTGCCTGGGTCTCCAGACCCCCAATAGATATAACACAGGATCTATAGACATGATCCACAACAATCGTATCACCCACGGGGTGGATACATGAACAAGTAAATCAAGACTACCACGAGTCGCACCCAAACGATGTGCAAAATAAGAGGACACGTAAGAATATGTGGACCCCGGATCAAATAGAACGCAGGCATCTCTCGTGACAGACATAAATGATACCCGTAATCACAAGCATCGGAGGCAACCGCATCACGCCCGTCGCAAGTGCATAGAACCGTGCCCGGCCTCCACCGTATCTCTCCTCGCCCCCGGGGCGACCACGAGAAGATCGACCTCCACCTCTACTAGACCGAGATGGTGCCGAAGAGGAGGGTCGATCCCTCTGCTGAGTCCTGCCCCTACGTAGTCGAGGCAATGTCTCCTCACGTGGCCAAACTCACCACACTCATAACATGCACCCGGTGCCGGGAGAAGTAGGTGCCGCACTCGGGCCGGGAGGGCACTAAGCTGATGACCGACCCTCGCCGAAACCCCCGTCGACCACGACCATGCGAACCTCCGCTCCGCTCCGGGCGGCCCGAACGAGAAGCGTCTAGATGAGCGACCTCTGCTCCGCCGGGAATGCCCTCTGGATGGAGCACCACCGAAACCGCCGAACCACGAGGCCTCTTGGCCTCCCGCTCCTCTCTCTCTCGGCGACGATCCGCCTCACCGGAGCGTGCCATATCGCAACCTCGCTCAAACGATGACGACAGTAACTCGCTCGCCGGTCATAAGAACACGGATGGAGTAGCCGAGGCCATCAATGAACCTCCCGATCCTCTCCCTATCGGCGGGGATCATCCATGTGGCATGCCTAGCCAACCGAGTGAATCTAAGCTCATACTGGGTCACAGAACATGTCGCCCTGAATCAACCACTCGAACCGGCGACGTAGCTCCTCGCGACGAGACCGAGGTACATATTTCTCTAGAAAGAGAGTAGAGAACTGCTGCCATGTGAGAGGTGCTGCTCTTGCAGCCTACGCCTCTCAAACTCCTCCCACCAATCAAATGCGGGACCGGTGAACTGAAATGTAGTAAATGAAACTCCGCTGGACTCAAGAATACCAGCCGTACGCAGCATCTTCTGACACTTATCCAAGAAACCCCGGGCATCCTCGCCCTCAACGCCACCGAAATGGGGTGGCCGAAGTCTACCAAATCTCTCAAGACGACGCCGCTCGTCCTCGGCATAACCCGAACCATATGCTCGGGAGCTGGAGCCGGTGCAGCTGGAGGAATAACCGTGCAACCACCCGAGCGGGGACCGCCTCTTGGCGTCCGAAGTCCCCGAACAACCGGCCGGCGCGCGAGCCGGCAGGGTCCGCCGACCACCCCCGACCGAGATGTCGCTGCGCAGCCGTAGCCGAAACTACCCGAGCCAAACCGAACACACCGATAATATCCGAGCAAGCAGTCTCCCGACGACCGTGAATAGCAATAGATATAGTCCGGCCCCGAACTTGGGACCGCCGGAGCATCAACCACCGGGGCCTGCTCCCTGAACCGGTACAACAGGCGGGTCAACCGGCACCGCCGCCCGCCCTACCTCTACCTCTAGCACGACCGCGCCCACCGCCTCTAACAGTGGCAACGGAGGTCGTCCACCTCGTCCCGATGCTCGCGTTCTCGCCATCCGCGAGAGAATAGAATATAGAAATGTTCTCAGAACAACAAGATCGCACGACACAGTTCAAGAAAAGTGAAGTTTTCCTAAAGGTTCGCAGCCTCCCGAGGATAAGTACAAGCGTCCCCGTACCGATCCACAAGACTCTACTAACCGGCTCAAGACTCACGAGGCCTAGTAAACCTAGGCTTTGATACCAACTTGTCACGACCCCAAATCCGGCCGTGATGGCGCCCAACACAATGCTAAGCCAGCCTGACCAATCAATAACAATAACGGAGCTAGAAGCTCTCTTTTGCCCATTTAGGCATATCAAATCACGAAACAATAGCGATACATATAACGAAAACAGGGAACCAAGTCCCATAATACATCAACTCCCATAGACCAAGGGTCAAGAGTCATGAGCCTCTACTGAACATGAGTGTATAAAGGTTTACAAGAATACCAAGTGCGGAAAGAAATGTCAATACAAAATCAAAAGACAGTAGGAAGGAATATCGGGTCCTGCGGACTCTGCAGCTACCTCGTATATCCCACAGATGTCGCCTCGCACAGCTACTAGATCACTGCTGAGAGGTACCTGGATCTGCACACAAGGTGCATGGAGTAAAATGAGTACTGCCAAACTCAGTGGTAATAAACAGTAAGACAACGCAGATAAGAAATCCGCAATAAAGCACTCTGTAAAGCTGTAATCAAATACCCTGTCACAGAATCAATATCGACTGTACCTGTACCAACAAGTACCAGCAAAACAGTATAACGGCTAGCAGATGTAGCTAAATGCAATGCAATGCATGAAATGACCGCTACGGCGCGTAGCCCGATCCAATTTGGGTACCCGTGCTCACTGTGAGGGTTCAGACTCCGGAGGGGCTCCTACAACCCAAGCACAATATCATGAATATACGCTGCGGCATGCAGCCCGATCCACTACCAGTCAGCTAATATGCAAATGTAGCCTCGCAGGCTCAAAAGTTGTTTTGAAAACTCTTTTATCATTTTTCGATTGAAAACAGTATGTCAAAGTTCCAGAGATTGGAAATATCATGATAACAATAATAGCTACGGACTGGTAGTAAAACTAACATGTCTATATGATAAGACAATGATAACGATCCTCGCGGATCCAATAACTGGCTCACGGCCCACATGTATACTCAACCGCCCAAGAAGGGGGTTCCTCGCTCAAGAGTGGCCATTATCACAATATATATATATGCAACCATCCGAGAAGGAGGTTCGACGGCTCGAGAATAGCCAATAATACAGTATCAACAGGTCGGACTAATATATAGTCTCCAGTTCATGAGTGTGTGTGTCTCGCCGCTATACAGCGTCACAAAGTGGTATACCGGGGTTTCGAACCCGCCGGTCATCACCCACATCTATTACTCACCTCAATACGGCGCGACGACTACTCCGCAATGCCCTTGCCACGAGAATCAAGCTCCGCACGCGTAGAATCTGATCAAATACAGTAGAAATACAACAAATTAGGCCAACGGGACGACACCCAATCAATACAACTCAATTTACATCAAAATTCCCAAAGTTGTCAAAACCCGACTTTCGGTACGCTTGTCGAAAAATCACGAAAGTCACATATTCGAACCCTCATCTCAATACGAGTCTAAGCATATCAATTTTACCAAATTCGGACTCCATTTGCCCATTCAAAACCTTGATTTTCTAAAGTCCAAGCCTAGGGCTAAATCCTCCATAAATTACCCCAAATTCCTCCATTTTCATGATATAATTGCATAATATTACCAATACTAATCATAGTTTAAGTCCATAGATGATTACCTCGATGATTTCCCTTGAATTTCTCTTCAAAATCGCCCAAATCGCCTCTAAAGCCGAGACCCAAAATGTGTGAAATGTTCTGAAATTTTTCTAACTTCTCATACACTTACTTACAGCGATTTTCGCTTCTGCGGAATATTTTCCGCTTCTACGCATCCGTATCCGCGACCAAAGGGTCGCTTCAGCGATTCCAGGCCTAGCCGGCCATTTCCGCTTCTGCGAACAAAGGGCCGCTTAAGCGGTCCCGCTTCTGCGAAGAAGCTTCCGCTTCTGCGGACAAATCCGCCTCTGCGCATCCTCGACCGCTTCTGCGGTCTCGCCCAAACGGTCAAACGTCCGCTTCTGCGGAACCAGCCCATTTTCTCCCCGTCCGCTTCTGCGATCACTGGCTCGCACCAGCGACCCCGCTTCAGCGGAATGGCTTCCGCTTCTGCGTAACCAGCCGCTCCTGCGCACCTCGTCCGCTTCTGCGGACTCGCTCCTGCGTCCAAAATTCCGCAGGAGCGGAAACAACAGAAGCAGGATCCCAACCTGCAATTCTTCCACAATTTCTCCCGTTTAACCATCCGAAATCACCCCGAGGCCCCCGGGACCTCATCCAAACATACCAACACATCTTAATACCTTATTCGAACTTGCTCCAATCCTCAAAACACGTCTAATAACATCAAAACCCATAATTCACATCAAATTCAAGCCTAAATTCCTTAAAACATTCCGAATTACACATTCAATCAAAAACCCGACCAAACGACGTCCGAATGACCCTGAAATTTTGCAGGCACATCCAAAATCACCTAACGGAGCTACTGCAACTGTCGAATTCCATTCCGACTCCCGGATCAAAATCTCACCTACCGTTCGGATTTCGCCAAAATTCAACCTTAGCCAATTCAAGCCTATTTCTACACCGGCCTCCAAATTCAATTCCGATCGCTCCCCTAAGTCACAAATCACCTCCCGAAACTAACCGAATCATCAGAATCCGATTCCGAGCCCTCTAACCAAATAGTCAACTCCCGGTTGACTTTCCTTATTCAAGTTTCCTTCACAAAGGCTATATGCCTCATTTTCAATCCAATTCACTCCTAACTCACCCGATAGACTTTAACACTGATATAAAAGCATAAAACATACAATTTCAACATAACGGGGTGGTAATTCCCGTGACGACGGGCCGGGTCGTCACAAAAACTTAAAAATATGCTTCTTGTATAAGTCCTGTTTTTGTTCATTAAAATTTAGATAATATTATTAAAAAAAAATTAAAAAAAGAAAGCGAAGTATTAATTAATAAAATGTATATAGAACAAAGAGGTTATTGAGTAACTATATAAGTACCCTTTTAATAGAGATTTCGTTATTGGGTATATTGAATTGACAAGTAAGATGACAATTGAATTTCGTTAAAGCAATATAATCTAATAGGATCAAACAAGCCCGATCATAATTTAATTTAATTAATATTTTTTAATATTGACCGCACATCGCGGGGGTACAACAACTAGTTACTACTAAAGGTAATATAAGAGAAAAAATAATTAATTTTATCTTGTGCTTTCTAAAATAACAAAATAATTTAAAATAACTATTTTTAAAAATTAAGATTGGTTGTGAGTTGCTCTGATAGTAAGCAACCCTAACTTCCATCGAGAGGTTGTGAGAATGTGGTAAGTTCTTGGAGGAAAGGATGTCGGGGGTCTATTTGGAAACAGCCTCTCTACCCCAGGATATGGGTAAG
>JASVEL010011933.1:0-58762 GCA_032618575.1 Nicotiana noctiflora
TGTGGTGACTAGAGTATTATCCAACGGCGCTCTATGTCTAACTGATGTTGAGGGAAGATGCACCGATATGGCTATCAATTCTGATGCGGTCAAGAGATATTATGTGTAATTCTTTAATGCATTTGTCAACGTTTGGTTTCGTTTGTGTGTATTTGGCATTTTTCGGAGAATGAAATGACAGAGGCAATTTTTCTACTACCCAAACACTTTAACCTTTGTTTCCCCATTTGAACCTTAATTATTCTTTCATATGCCCTCTTTCGGAATCATCAAGGAAGATGTGTAACAGAATAGAAAAGAAACAAAGAAGTAACACAAGAAAAAGTGAACTACGTTCGACCTGATTCCTCAAGAAGGATACGTAGGCGCCACACGGCTCGGTCATAATAAAATAAAAATCAAAAAATTCCCCAAGCAACAAAACTGGGGCAGAAGTCATTGTTTCGTTGGAAAGTTAGTGTGGATTCCGAAAGTTGTAATAAGCTAACCGCTGAGGCTAAACCCCTTTCTTCAGCCTCACGCGCAGAAACCATATTAAGAACCAGAAAGACCTCTTGATCAGTGTTTGAGAAGTGCCAAGTCATGTGAACAAAAGCCAAGAGTGACATCCCGACCCTCGATTGAATCCAGGATGCACAAGCCGAAAGGGGATAACGCTCTAGGAGGAATCTCAGGGGTGATACCCCGCCGCAGGGAAAGAAAACGTAAATGAGAGAGTCTTAACGGTGAAAACCCTCGCGGGCACCTTAAGGCGAAGGAAGTCGAGAGAAGTAAAATGAGAGAGTCTTACGGTGAAAACCTTTACGGGCACCTTAAGGCGACGGGAGATAGAGAGAAATGAGAGAATCTCATTAGTGAAAACCCTCTTGAAGGGCACTGTGAGGTGACAGGACGAGATGGTTACAAGATGTCTGCATGAAACAAGGTTTGGACATCCGTTTACCTCTAGCAGAACGCGGCATCAGAAAGTGATTGACATGAATAGACCGGGTAGTTTAATCTCAAAGGCGCGGCATAACCATTGGATCAGGCACACATTCAGATAAGTTTTCCTATTTTTGAGTTCAGAAAAGTTTTTCTCTTCTTTTGTCATTTGCGGTCAGTATTCTTTTCTTTTCTTTCATTTTTCGAAAAGTGATTTTTCAAAGCTTACTACCAAGTCTCCCAAAGCAGTATATTGAAAGTGAATAGGCATGGAACGAGGCAATAAGACAGAAGTCGTTACGATAGTAAGATTGGGATGACAGGCTGAGTGGAAGGTTCGCAAGAATTACGGAGTATGATGGACACATGTGGCATGTCCGAAAGATGATTTCACGCAACAGATCACCGGCTAAAAAGAGTCGGATCAAACCAAAGATTGGAATAAAAGGAAAGATGAGAGGTCGTTCGTGGAAAAAGCATCGTCCCCAGCAAGCGTCAACGTCGCCCTCAAAGTTTGAGAGAGGCCAAGCAACTGAAAGAGAAAAGAAAATGGCCCCAACAAGAGTGGCACGACCACTCACCGCATTTTGAAACTAACAATTTTTCTTTGATTTAGAAGCAGGAAAAGAGGGTTCGTTGGCGGAAAAGCATACCGTCCGGAAGTTTATCAAACTGGGGCAGAAAATTTTCTCCTGTTGCGAAAATTTTCTGGAAAGCAAGACTCAGAGGATAAGGGTAGAAAGCAACACAAGATTTCGGAAGTACCAGCTCCGAGCAGAATAGTTTTGAGAAAGGCCAGATGGCACGATGGGGTAATATTTGAGCTTGGTATCACCCCCAGCAGTTGTGGGAAAATAAAACAATGGCTTCGAGATTCCCCCAGCAGTATTACATCCTATAATTTGATCAAGGAAACAAAAGCGTGAGTCCCAGAAGAGGTAGGGGAAGAAGGAAGAGAATGAGGGGTGAAGGAAACAAAGAATACTTCCTCGGCAGCATCACCCCCAGCAGGCGGGTAAACAGTTCCAAAAATATCCCCAGCAGCCGGAAGAAAAGTAATACGACCGGGGGAAAGCAATTCCAAGACAGGATAATTCAGAAGAGAAGGTGGCCCGAGAGGCAGCGCAGGAAGAGGGAAATGGTACAAAAGGCAAAGGAAGGTAATCAAGATAGGATGAAATCGGTGAGTAGTAGTTGAAGTCAGGGAGCCCGCCTGGAGAATGGAGTGGCGATTTTATTTTGAAGTAGTAGTTGAAGTCGGGGAGCCCGCCTGGAGAATGGAGTGGCGATTTTATTTTGAAGTAGTAGTTGAAGTCGGGGAGCCCGTCTGGAGAATGGAGTGGCGATTTTATTTTGAAGTAGTAGTTGAAGTCGGGAGCCCGCCCTGGAGAATGGAGTGGCGATTTATGTTGAAGTAGTAGTTGAAGTCAGGGGAAGCCCGCCCGGAGAACGGAGTGGCGATTTAATTTTGAAGTAGTAGTCGAAGTCGGGAGCCCGCCCGGAGAATGGAGTGGCGATTTAATTTTGAAGTAGTAGTTGAAGTCGGGGAGCCCGCCTGGAGAATAGAGTGGCGATTTAATTTTGAAGTAGTAGTTGAAGTCGGGAGCCCGCCCGGAGAATGGAGTGGCGATTTAATTTCGAGATGATGTTGAAGTCGGGGAGCCCGCTCGGAGAATGGAGTGGCGATTTAATTTTCGAGTAGTAGTTGAAGTCGGGGAGCCGCCCAGAGAATGGAGTGGCGATTTTATGTTGAAGTAGTAGTTGAAGTCGGGGAGCCCGCCCGGAGAATGGAGTGGCGATTTAATTTTGAAGTAGTAGTTGAAGTCGGGGAGCCCGCCTCTGAGAGAATGGAGTGGCGATTTAATTTTGAAGTTGTGATTGAAGTCGGGAGCCCGCCCGGAGAATGGAGTGGCGATTTAATTTTGAGTAGTAGTTGAAGTCGGGGAGCCCGCCCGGAGAATGGAGTGGCGATTTAATTTTGAAGTAGTAGTTGAAGTCGGGGAGCCCGCCCGGAGAATGGAGTGGCGATTTAATTTTGAAGTAGTAGTTGAAGTCGGGGAGCCCGCCCGGAGAATGGAGTGGCGATTTAACTTTGAAGTTGTAATTGAAGTCAGGGGAGCCCGCCTGGAGAATGGAGTGACGATCTGTTTTAATTTGGCAGAGGAAAGCGGTAGAATGTAACAGGAAATCTCCGGCATGAATCCAAGTTCGTAAGAAGAAGAAGGCAACAAGGATCGCCAAGTCAGACCGGATGGCAAGGAGCGCGACAAGATCAAGTTAAAAAGGATAGATAAGAACTTGTAGTACCGTAACTTAGTCTAGCTTCTTGTTTTTGTTGCTTAGTGCGATGTAACAAGGAAATCAGCTAAGCAGTGGTAACAGCAGTAACAGCGGCAACAGCAGTAATAGCGAGATCGCAACAGCCATGGTAGTCCCAGCTACCAGAACTTCCCGAACTACATTGACCTGATTCCCTTTTTGCCAGGGATATGTAGGAGACCTTTGAAGCAAGGTTCGGTCAAGACTTTTCCAAAATGCTTCATACGGAGTGCTCGAATGGGCAAAATCGCTTATATCCGCTCACTTATCTTTGCACGAAAACTCTGCGTGTTTACGCGCAAAGAGGGCAGCTGTGAGCACGTGATTTTTGCCTTACCTGAGAAGTACTCCCAGAAAATTCAAAATAAAAATAGTTTCGTGTTGGGCATGATTTTTGTGATTTTGTGTTATTTTATCTTAAATTTACATTTTTTGTGTGCATGTTTATTTGTTTAAATTAATAAAATACATTAGATTTTGCATTTCTTATGTGATTTACATTTTTCAAGTGATATGTAATTATGTGGGATAATTGTAGTAAAAAATAGTTGTGTTATAGGTTAGTATATATGTATATATATATATATATATATATATATATATATATATATATATACATATACATATAATACATCATAAAGAGCAGACTTGGGCCATGTTTTAGTCCAAAAGACTGGCCCAAACCCCTCATCCGTCCAGCCCAATATTCACCCCGGATCAGCTTAATGTAACGTTTGATCTGGACCGTTGGATTTTATTATCCAACGGCCCAGATTAATTGATAAATCACAGATACACCCAGGCCGTTATTTTAACCAAACGACACCGTTTGGTTATGAGAGGAGATCCTGGTCGTTGATCAAGTTTGATCCAACGATCAGGATTTAACTTCTCAAATCGTATATAAACTCATTTTTCATACCCCGCCCCCCAAGCCAGACCCCCCCTCTCCTTTCATCTCCCAAAGGGGCTTCTCTCCGCCGTCCGCCGCCATTGCGCCGCCTGCCGGAAATCGCCTCACGGCGGTTCCGGTAGGCCAATGGCCACCAAACTAACACCCAAATCTTCCCCTCACCTCCCCCATTACGAATCCGGCCTCCGCTAACCTCGAATCACCACCAAACGTCTCGAATCTTCATTCAAAGATTCGAGTCAAAACCCAAACTACGCCAAACTTCACCAAATTCACACCACAGCCTCCTCACACCTCCCCCACACTCCCATTAACATTGGTTTGGTTCGAATCTAACCAGAAATGCAAAAGCCCCAAATCCGAGCCCAAGAACCCTAGTTTTCAAAAAAGCCAATTCAAGTCGGATTAGTCTTCAATCGAAGTCCAATGGACTTTAGTCTAGGTGTTCCCAATCGAGAACACCTCGATTAAAGCCCATTTGGCTTCGACAAGTCAAGTTCGAAGTTGAGCCGCCTACATTTTGAGTTTCTGGGGTAAGACTTTCCCCTTTTCCGTGTCTATTTGATTTTGTTTAGTTAGTTTAGATTAATTGGCTTGTCAATTTCCTTTAAATGATTCTGTCTCTTCTCCTCCTATTGTTCATTATATTTCTGGTGACAAATCAGTAATGGTCGAATCTGTGGGTCATCATAAGGGGCTTAAACGATTCAAATATGTTGTAACCAGTCTAGACGACCTCGTCGATTAGTTGTATAAACCCGTGGGAATGACAGGGCAAGAATGCCCAGAATCACTGTTACATAGGGCATTTGGATATAGCTGATGGCAATTTAGTTAGTGTTAGCCTGTTTTTGGATTTTTAAAGTACCCTTGCCCATAAAAGGGCTAGTGGAACCTGCTACAGCAGGGTATCCCCACTAGGTGTGGCAGACCATTAGCTTAGATTAATGAAAACCCATACTCAGACTAATCTGAGTGGAAAAAAGGCAGAGTGGGATGGGCAAGGCCTTAGTCTAGTCTGTTGGCCATCCAGATTTGAAAGTTTTAACTATAAGTATAGGGTTGAAGGGATTGAAAAGGGGAGAAAGGGGCAGCAAAGATACATTTTTTGAAAAACATAAAAGAGATAGATAGAAAGAGCTGAGAGTTAAGAAAAACAGGGGGGAGAAACGATATTGAAACCAAACATACAAAGAGAACAAGAAGGATAGACAAGTACTGTTTCATTGGCTTTTTTGTTACTGTTTCGTTTGTTGGTTGCTGAAGTCCTGTTTGCCATTCTTTGGCTACTGCTGTGGTTGTGCTTTGCTATTGGAGTGTTTGGTCGTTGGTTTGTTGTTGTTCTTGTGTTGGTGGTGCTGTGCTACTGTTTTAGCTGGTCCATTGTTGTTGCTGTTGTGAAGTCCTGTTTTGCCATTCTTTGGCTACTGCTGGTTGATTGTTGCTGTTGTTAGTCCATTGTTGTTGTTGTTTTTGTGTTGGTGTGCTGAGATCGATTGTGTGTTATCTGCTGAGTTTGGAAGTGTCGAGCCACTGGCAGTGCTGTTATTTTGTCACTGGCAGTACTGTTTTGGGATGAGTCGTTTGTGTGGCTGTTGGTTTACTTTGGTTGCTACTGGCCTATTGTTGTTGCTCCTGTTACTGTTGCTGCATTGCCATTGCTCACTCTTCTTTGTTCTTCCGCATTCCAGGTACACATCTCTGTTATTGTAATTCCTTGGTTCGAAAAGAATGAAGTTTGAAGCTTATGCTTAAAGTCTATTGAATCATGTAGTCGTCCAAAGTTCTTATATTTGGTTACGTTCTGTTATTCTTTAATTAAGTTGGTATTGCTAGTTTTGTTATGGAAAATGTAGCTAGACCAAAGATACACTATCATTAGATATGCGCGTAAACCTGAATTAGTCCGTTGTATCTCTGTTCAATCTTCCCTACTCATGTGTGTAATCTCCAAACCTGTTAAACGTTAGATCTTATGTTAAAAGCAAGATTAACTAGGGAGTTATTACTCAACTGAATGACGTAATTAGATTAAAGGAGTCGGGGGTGCATTTCATGTGACCCGACCCCAATTTCGGGCAAGAGCAAATAAAGCATGTCAGGAACCACAGGCGCATTTCATGTGGTGTGGTTCGTAGCAAGTTTTAAATAATTTGGAATCAACTCCTAAGTAAAAATACAGTGGGATGTAGTTCGCTTTAGATTTGAATTAAAGGTGTGCCTCGCCCAGTAGTTACACTAATCGCAAGGCCTTTATAAATGTACATATAAAATACTTAGATTTCGAGATGTGTCGTTTCTTAGCAAATATCACGTCCTCCTCGACAGTGTAAATAAGTAATCGCTCCGGGCGCATATTTTAGTCCTACCTTCTTAAATACGGGTGTGCATTTCATGCGACCCAAATCCAAACCCCGAAATGTTGAATAAGAATATGTCGAGAATCCGGGTGCATTTCATGTGACGTGATTCGAAAGCATATTTTTTAAGCAACTTTCTCTTTCGTAAATCATAACCAATAATAAAAGCGGTAAAGGGATATTAACTTGCACTAAGTACATAATTGTAAAAAGCGGATAGATAAGCCAAACACGACAGTTGAGCGACCGTGCTAGAACCACGGAATTCGGGAATGCCTAATACCTTCTCCCGGGTTAATAGAATTCCTTATCCGGATTTATGGTTCGCGGACTGTTAAATAGAGTCATTCTTTTCCTCGATTCGGGATTTAACCGGTGACTTGGGACACCATGTATTCATATGACTAATTAAATAAAAATGTATTTATGGGTATAGCTCTTGCTTTTCATATTTAAATTCAATCAAATGCCACCGTAATATAGCTATTAGTATATGGTTTTGCATTTTTTCTTTCAAAATGTAAAATCAATTAGGTGTAACTATATATCTTAAACTATATATGCTACGGCGTATGATCAATAATCTCAAGGTGTTTTATCATTAATGAAAGGTAATAAATACCCTTAAAATTAGCCGGTGATGCATATATTGGTCTGAACACCACGATAGTAAAGAAATAAAAATACTAAAGTGTTCAGCATAATAGGGAACGGTAAGAAGACACTTACCAAATCATTTGCGGTGCTAATTTTTTGTTTGCTTTAATTTATACATTCTAATTTTTATTTTTATGTCCTCTTTTACTTTAATAAAATATTCCCGTCACTTTTAAAGGCCACTAATTTGAAAGTACACGTGTTGCAAACTACTCAGACCATGATATACAAACTTAATAAAAGTCAAGTTATAGGTATTAATTTTCTAGTATTCTGCAATACAATCATTCAGTCCGGTAAGATTTTGGTTTGATTTGGACCTTTTGATTCTTAGCTTAGGAGTCCAGGGGCGGAGGCAGGGGGCGCAAGGGTGTTCACCCGAACACCCTTCGCCGAAAAATTTCACTGCGTATATAAGGAAAAATCTTGGCTTAGTGGTCAAGGGTGTTCAAAATTAGTATAGGATCACGGGTTCAATTCCCATGAGTTGCATTTCAAATTTTTTGAACACCCTTACTATAAATCCTCCCTCCGCCACTGTAGGAGCCTAAGTTTACTATGTTGACTTAACCTTGACTTTTGTGAAAATGACTTCAGAACAATATTTTTATGGGTCTGATAGGCCCATATTGTAATTTTGGACTTTGTCGCATGCATGAAATTGAATTTGAAGGTTTGTAGGTCGATTTGTGCTGTTTTGCCCAAAAAATGCCAATTTTATGTTTTGAAGTATGTCTGTAGGTTGACTTTTAGCTATCGGATTTGGAATTTAGTTTTGAACTTGGAATAGGTCCGTTATGCTATTTAGCACCTCTCTGCAAAATTTGGTACCATTTGGAGTTGATTACGCTTGGTTGTAATTATAGAGGTTCTAGAACTTTATTTTGAAATTCATGCATTTTCATGACCGATTCGTAGTTCTAGATGTTATTTTTGTATTTTGATCGTGCAAGTGAGTTCGTATGATATTTTTGGACTTGTGTGGATATATTGTTTGGAGCCTTGTTGGCTCGGATGAGTTTTAGACGTGTCACAAAATGATTTTGAAATGAATTAAAATTGTTGGTGTGTTGGTGCTTTGATGTCACAATTGCGAGCACCAGCCTCGCAATTGCCTAGTGGGCATGGGTGGTCAGATGTCGCAAATGCGAGTTTTACCCTTCGTAATTGTGAAGTCAGCACGCTTGGGTTGGGGTCACAATTGTGACCAATTGGTCGCTTTTGCAAAAGATGTCAACTTCATATTTACAAAGATTTCATCGCAATTGTGACTTCTGTGGAGTCTGTCAGGGTTTGAATTGCAATCCCTAATTTTCAATTGCAAGGCTTCGCATGTGTCGCAAATGCGACATCTATAGCTGAACAGAAGGGCTGGGATCGTGATTTTTCATCATTTTCTCCCATTTTAGAATACTAGGCTCGATAAGAGGTGATTTGCAGAGGGAATTTTTATCTACAAATATTGGGTAAGTTATTCTTAATTAATTTCCAACTATATCTCATGATTATATCTTAGATCCAACATCAAATTTATGAGAATCAAAGAAGAAAATTGAGATTTTTGTCAAAGTTTTGAAAAATGAAGATTTGGATTTTGAGAGTCGATTTGGACTCGAATCGAAAACAAAAAATATATATGGAATCGTGGGGTCATGGGTAGTCGGAGTCAATCCTTGGACCTGGGCTTTAACTGGGCTGGCAGGCTCGGGGTTGACTTTTGTTGACTTTTTTTAAATGTGTAAAAATCAATGCTTTATCTATTGTATTTAATTTCTCTTGCATTTCTTGATATTATTATGTTGTTTTTGGATAGATTTAAGCCATGTGGTGGAAAATTTTAAGGGAAAAGATATTTTTGATGGATGAGGTAGCCTAGTTGAGGTAAGTATCTTGCCTAACTTTAGGTGGGGGAACTACCTCTTAGAATTTGGATTGATTTTTCTATTTATGTTATGTGGAAGATGTGTACGCGAGGTGACAAGTGCAAATACGGTCAATGTGGTATTTGACAAGTTTAGGTTAATTAGACTCTTTTCGCGACTTAAATTGAATTTCCATAACATGTTGTATGTTTCATTGTCAATCTACTCTTATATGTGTTAATTTACTCTTATATGCTTTATTTGACGTTGTTAGAACCTGTCCCAAATTATTACTTGTTATATTTCCTCTCATATGCTTTAGTTGAAGTTTACCCCCCTTATTGTCTTGTTACCTCCTTATTGTTGCATTACTCTTATTTGAAAGGTTGTTATTTTGTCTTCTCGTTGGATTATTGATGTTGAAGTTATGAAAGATATTATTAAATAAGGATGAAGTTGTTGATTTTGGATATCTTCCCATGTTGAGAATTTCTGATTCATTTTATCATTATTGAGATTCTTGTATATATTGTGATTTAGACGTGGGTTAATTGTCGAGAAATGTTGGTATTATTGATTTGGCATGTTGTTGCATATTGGCACTTGTGTTGCTATTTGCTATAGTGTCGTGATATTGATACACATACGGTAGTTAAGGATAAGGGTTGTTACGCATGCAGTGAGATAAGGTGAGCTTGATACGCGTGTTGCTAGTAAGGAAATTTCTCAAAGTCACATAGTGAGATAGGGTGGGCTAAAACACGTGTAGCTATTTTGGAAAAAATAATTTTTAAAACTAAATGTATTTCTCATGCGGTGATATTAGGAAAGATTGTAATTGAAATTGTAAAATCTGAATACGAGGCGGTACCTCAGTTGTGATTCTTGTTGTACATTCCATGTTGAAAAGGCTTGTTGGCTGATCAGTTCTTATTGTTTCTTCATTGTTTTACTTGTAATTATCTGTTTTTGTCGTCTTGTTATTTCATAATTTGTTTACTCCTAGTTGCATTTACTGCTTAAATTTCTGTTGTTATCTTGCATTATTGAACTGTTTGCTTGTCATTTACTTCCTCGTTTCCCATAATTATATTATGCCATACTCCGTTTAGATTCTTTTCTCCTTGTAGGTGTCTTGACTTGATGTGATGTACTCATACGACGCTTCTGAATATTTTATGTAAATCCAGGTACATCTTCCCGTGTTGGACGCCAGTGATTGATTAGCTATCTCTATAGACTTTAAGGTACACCTGCTCGGCGTTCGCATGCCTCAATGTCTCCTTATGCTTTTAGATATTCTATTATTTATTTCTTGTTCCGAAACAATACTGTATTTTGAGACTATTAGTATATTCAGAGCTTATGACTCTGTCCCATCAGATTTTTGGAAATAATTGACAACTGTACTATTGAGTTTATTATGATGGTTAATGGTTGAATTGAGGTTTTATTATTATTTCTATTTTTTCTTAATGTATGTTAGGCTTAACTAGTCGTAGATTCTAGGTACCATCACGACATCTTAAGGTAGGAGATCAGGGTTGTGACAAGTTAATAGGTTCATAGGTGCTTTAAGTCATAAGAAAGTTTATGAGTCTTGCGGATTGGTACGGAGATGCCTGTACTAATCTTCGAGACTATTAGGAAATTCCACTTCTTTGGTTCCTTATTGTCCCGGATTGGTTTGACTTCAAAGTCTGAATCTTTGTTTTTCTATTTTCTCACAAATGGTGAGGATACACACTGCTGGATCCGATGATAAGACGCTTGTGCCAGCGAGTTGGCTGACGAACACGGTCTACGTCCAAATTACATGGTCGATGTTAAAGCTAATGCGGAGGTGGTGGATTTTACGCTATCCGTGAAACCATGTCCAAACCAATTCCAAAATTGAAGAAATGCAAACCACATAGCTCAAGCGTGGACACGGTCAAAATTAAGCCTCCGCAAAACTTCCACAGGGGCATTTTTGTCCGAGAATTTCTACCTAGTATAAATAAAACTTTTTTAGATTTTTAGGTTATGTTTTGTTAAGGTGAACATGTGAACAGCTAGATTTTACCTTTTTGAGTAATTTTAGAGTAGATTCATCTTCAATATTTAGATTTGACGAAATGACTTCCTGGCCACTCAAACTTACAGTTGATTTTAAAGCCGATATAGGAACTTTTGACTTTTCCATTTAAACACTTAAACTCTCAAAACCTATAACTAATAAGCAAATTTTATCCTTGATCATATGTGTGTGTATTACACATTCACCAACATGTCCATCCAGTCAGCTAATGACTAATGAGACCAATACATGTCAATGGCGCCAAATTAAAGCCCATAGATTTGGGGTCCCCCCTTTTTTAATCAATACACCGACAAACCCTCCCTCACTTTTCATCAGTTTTCCTCTCTCTAACCAAACCCTCCCCTCTTTGATGATGGTCTATTAACCTTGTCCCCTCCTTCCAAAGTCATCATAATCACTCCAAAACAACACGATTTGGGTCCCCCCTCCTTTAATTAAAAGTTGTTCGAGTTTTGTTGGATCTTTCAATTTCTGTCAAGTTTGTAGTTGAAGGTTAGTTGGTTTCATTTTGATGTCGATTTCATCTACTTCTTCTATTTTCTTATGAAATAATGTGGGTAATATTTGATAGTGAAAACTATCTATTTTTGCATGCTTATTTTATCATCTGATATTAGGTATTTTATATTAGGGTTTTTATATTTGGGAAAACACTCGAATATTCAATATTTTAGGTTTTTTTGTTGTTTTCATGACTGATCTGGCATTTGGGGTTAAAAAATTAGGGCTTTTGTCTGCATGCACAAGTTATAGAATTTTATATTAGGATTTTGGGAAAACACTCGTATCTTCACTTTATTTTAGGGGTTTATCTTTTTCACGAGTGATATGGCATTTAGGGTTAAAAAATTAGAGCTTTTTTGAATATCAAAATATTTTTGTCTCCCATTTTGTTAAAGTTTATTACTTTTTAGGGTTAAAGTGTATCTGACTTGTCCCCCATTTTTTATAGGTTTCAATGGTTGTTTATGTGAAATTACAGTTTCATCACTTAGGGTGGTTAGTGACTTACCCAATTATGAGGTATGTAAATGGTCAAACTTGGCAGTTGTTCTTCAAGATGACATTGACGAATTACATATAATTCAATTTCATTATTGGGCTAAGGATATGGGGTATTTAATAGTAGATAAATATGCATGTAAAATTAACCAAAAGGGAGAATTTAGATTTTTGAAATATGATGCTGATGTGTTAGCTTTGTGTCAAGACTTTAAGGATGGGGATTTTATTGATGTGTATATGTGTCACATAATTAATACACCATGTACTGATTTGGAACTAGATGAAATGGTAAGTAGTGGTTATTTAAATGCGGACCCCACTAATGTTCAGCCTGCTGATTTGAATGAAATGCCACATGGGCAGACAAGTGACTTTAATACTACAACAATACACTCACCTAACATTGATATAAATAGGGGTGATAACACAAATGGGAAGGGTAAAAAAAAAGCTGCTGAAAGTTCTTCTACTGAAACTTCTTCTGCAACTGAAGATTTTAGTGAAGATGAAGGTGACTTCTATACCTTTCATCTAGCAACTGATTCTGAGGGTGATGTTCATGGTAATGCCGAGGGTGATGAGTTAAGTACTGAGAGTGATACGGATTATGAGGCTATTTCTAAAGATGATGATGATGATATAGATTAGAGTGAAAGTGATGGAGATGATGACTGGAATGAGAGAATTTGCAACAAGGTGGATTTTTGATGTATCTCATATGGCAATGGGGTACATAGAAGAACAATCTCAATATGTTGTTAAGCATGAATTTAAACAGAATGGGGATATTGGGTATGAGATACAACATGAGGTGTACAAACATATTGCTGACTTTTCAAATAATACATGCACATGTAGATCATGGTAGCTCAAAGGACTACCATGCTCCCATGCAATATGTGAAATGTTTTTTCAGAAATTTGAGCCTGCTGGCTGTGAAACCCAATGGTACAAGAAAGAAACATATCTGAAGGCTTTTAGTTATTACATACAGCCAGTAACCAATATGGACATGTGACCATCAACACAAAATCCAACTGTTAAGTCTCTTGTGATTACCAAGATGCCTGGTAGACCAAAGAAAAATAGGAAAAAAGCTCAAGATGAACCTAAGAAGAAGTTTGGTAAGAGATCAAGGAAAGTGACACCAATGACATTCTCTAATTGTAAGACAGTAGATCATAACAAGAAGGGGTGTCGTATCCTAGTAATGTATTCAATTTGTGTTTGATTGTGTCTTGTACTTTTTAAATTTCTATATCTCATTTTCTATTTTGAAAATTTCAGAGAGGAAAAGGATCTGGAACAGCAGGAACCAGTAATGCTGGTTCTACTCAACCATCACAGGCTACTGAAACAACAACTCAACAATCAGATCCTACAAGTGATTCTAGAACTGCCAGGGCCAGAAATACTCAACCATCACCTATTGCAAGTGCATCTGTAAGTATTCATTTTAGTTAATCTGTATTAGGACTAAAAAATTTAATTTACTAGATAGTGCTTAATTTATCTTACACCAGGATATTGGAAGTATGAGATCAAGAACTTCTGAGGATATTATAGCATGTGTTAGAGGAAGTCCAAGAGGTAGTGGACTATGAGGAAGACCAAGAACTACTGGATTTGGTATATTTTTTAGTGATTCCGAAATAGTGATAGAAAGGGTAAGATCATTAAGGATTTAAATTTTTATTTATATATTAGTCGTTTGTGTACTAATTTGAGTTCTTATGTAGTGTGGAGAAAGAAATAAGGTATATTATGCTCCTACAAAAGTTGTGGATGCTGGGCAGACCAATATCGATCTTGGGTACAATGCACCTGGATTAAGGTGGCAGGGAAGAAATGCTATAACACAAAGGAAACTTTAACAACAGTTGAGGAGAAGACAAAATCAAGCAAGCCTTAGCCAACCTCAAGTCCAATTTTTATCTCAACCAAGCCAAATTCAATGTCCAAACTTGAGCCAATCTCAGCAAAACATCAACCAATCTCAACCTTGAAGCTGACTGAATGTTTGTTTTTGTGGTAACTTAAGTCTGTTAGTTGCAGAATTAAATTTGTAGTTAACTTAAGTCTATTGAACTCTGACTTCTCTTTTGGAACAATGTTAAAACTATTTTTACTACCTGACAGCAGTTCAGTGCTAATTTTGTCAACCAAGAAGGCCGATCTTGGTTGTTTATATATGTGTGCTTGTTTATGTTATAATTTACTTTTCATTCCACCAAAAATACATCAGTCATTCTGTCATTATCATTGTACATAGGGTTATGATGGTAGTGCTAACTACACTAAGAAGAAAATTACAATTGTTACTGCTACTACAATAATTAACATTACAATGATCTCCACCCTCTTCCTACTCTATAATCAATCTCTCTCTTTAATTCTTGATAGCATCCCTGAAATCACTTGTTTATAGTGATCTGGAAGAGGTAGGTCAAACCACCTAAAAAATTACAAGAATTGGCTCGACCATAGTTTGAGCACCCATAAAACCTCTTTCCTGGATTTGTTGGCTTCCAAGTGATGCAAATATGTGCTTCAACTCCACAATGACAAACTATATGTCTTTGATTCATTATCACAAATTGGAAAAAGAAATCTAAAAAAAAATCAGCAGTAGAAGAAAGTAGGCGAAATGAGAAGCTTCAGATGAATATAATAGAGGAATATTGTGTATCCAATTGAAAGAATAAGGACCCCACTTAAATACACCTTTTTTTTACCGTTCATGACATTCACGTAGGGGGATGACTAGGACCAACTGACGCCACATAGGATAGGTCAACGGTCAAATGTGTTTATTAGTTATAGGTTTAAGGAATTTAAGAGTTTAAATGGAAAAGTCAAAAGTTCCTAAATCGGCCGCAAGTTTGAGTGTCCAGGAAACCATTTTGCCTTTAGATTTTCATCTTGTATTTGAATATTATGGTTTATATTCATCTCCATCTTTGATTTCTACTATTATTATAAGTAGCTAAACCCCATACATAGGGCTCTGGCTCAACCCTAGTGTGGGTGTTTAAATGGTCTTGAATATTAGGGCTTAATTGTTATTGGTTCCACAATGGAGTAATCTTGTACATTCATTTTTCTCAAAAACTCCTCCGCTTCTTCTTCAGTGACTTGTTTCTTTACTAGAACTGATTGTCTCTGAGTGTTTTAGCTTTCCTTAACTCTTCCGTGGCAAAGTGTCTCCCCAAACAAGTTAATCCATGGGCCTCATTAACTTCTTCTTTCACTTCTTTCCCCTTATAGGTCATTATCACCCACTCATAGTTCTATGGGATAGCCTTGGTGTTGATTACCGGCAGTCGAGTTACATGCTTGATTATGATAGGTCCATGCGGGCACCCTCTACAATTATGATAGGCTTATTAGCCAACCCTGACACGATCAGCTTCCTTCTCCGTTATGCTACTGGCCTTAATCATCATAACAGACTGGGACGGCTTCCGACTGCTCTCATCCTGCGCCAATTCTATCATATGCATTTCATGGTGAGCTGGCAGTGGGTTCTGCGTAATGTATGGAGCCTCCGGAGCCTGCACTTCAATCTTCTGGCTTTCAATAAGTTCTTGGATAGCGTTCTTCAGATTCCAACATTTTTCAGTATTGTGTCCTGGTGCTCCTGAGCAATACTCACACCTGACCGACTGATCGATGTTCCTCGGAGGTGGGTTTGGAAGCTTAGGCTCAATTGGGCTCAACATTCCCAATTCCTTCAATCTGTGATAGAGGCTAGTATAGGACTCCCCCAACGGGGTGAATGTTTTCTTTGCCCTATTCCTCATCTCCGGGTCAGGCCTGGGTTTGTTTGGGTTTCTGTAGGTTCTATAAGAAGGGTATGTGTTTTGTGTGTGGTAAACATTATGCGGGGCTTGGGCTCGCCATACATGTGGTGGTGGCGGTGGATAGGTTTGGGCTTATGGGTGGTGGTAATGCGGGGTAGTTGGTGGGTAATATGGTGGCGGTGGGTTGTATGATGCTGGTGTGTTGTATGAGGTTGGTGGGTTATATGTGGTTGACGAGTTGTACGAAGTTGGTGGGTATGGATGGTATGGTCGTGGTGGGTGATGATGTTGGTTGCGGTTCCAAGGCCTGTTTTCCACGACTGCTACTTCTTCTTTTTTCTTCTTCCCAATTGTTCCTCCATCCCCAGTCTGTATGGCCTGATTTGTGGCCTTAATTGCCGAAAAACTCATGATCTTGTTGGTTTTTAAACCTTCCTCAACGAAACTTCCCATCTTCACAACCTCATTAAAACTTTTCCCAATAGCTGACACTAAGTGCCCATAATAAGTAGGCTCCAAAGCCTGTAAGAAACAATCTACCATTTCACCTTCCTTCATCGGCGGATCTACCCTCGCCGCTTGTTCTCTCCACCTAAAACCAAACTCCCTGAAGCTTTCTCCCGACTTTTTCTCCATCTTCGTGAGCGATAGTCTATCTGGTATGATTTCCAAATTGTATTGAAAATGGTTTGCGAATACTTGCGCGAGATCATCCCAGATGAACCATCTGGTGTGATCCTGGCGAGTGCACCACTCCAAAGCGGAACCGCTTAAACTTTGGCTAAAATACGCCATCAACAGCTCATCCCTGCCTCCTGCACCTCGCATTTTACTGCAATATCCCCTGAGGTGGGCCACCGGGTCTCCATGTCCACTGTACATATCAAACTTTGGCAACTTAAATCCAACGGGAAGTTGCACTTCAGGAAACAAACACAGATCCTTGTATGCCACACTTACTTGTCCTCCCAATCCTTGCATATTGCGAAAGGCGTTCTCCAAACTCTTCACCTTCCTAGCCATCTCCTCCTGCCCTGCATTTTTAGCAGGCTTCTCTTCGCTCGTCTCCATCAGCAGAGTGTGAGATTCGTGCTGTCGGAAGGTCGGCTCAGGTGGGTGGTAGTGGGGGTCTTGTATATGGAACATTGGTTCACTAGATAATTTGTGTAGGGTGGCAGGTAGAGGTGCCACATATACTGGAGCAACCTGGGGTGGATGGGGTGGTACTTGTTTCGTTAGAGGTGGTGGCACTTGGGAAGTGGAAGCATAATAGTGGTGATAGTCAGGGTATGTAGAGGATGAATTCATCGTGGGTGGCTTAGGGTTGGGATTAGTTGGAGGGATGTATGTGGGATTGGCAGGATAAGTTGGCAAGGGTTGACCCCTCGACCAAGCCTGATACATTTCAGCCATCTGCTGTTTTAGTTTGTACATCTCTTCCTTCATTCCCGCCACGTCCACTATTTCCTCCTCCTGGGCGGTATCCATGACTGTTGCTTCAATCTCTTGCGACACAGCTTTTGTCATTTTCTTATATCTGGTGTTGTAAGGGTGAGTAGCCAGAATGCCAGTTGCCACTAGAATCTGAATCTCAAAAACATCAACACCCGTTAGTGGTTAGCGCATGAAGAGATAAGATGCAACGATTTTAGAATAAACACATTTTCCTTGGGTCGTCATGCATCATCCCGACCTTTACTTATTTGAACCAATCATCTCTTTTTTTTCTTTTTTTTTCTTTTCCCTCACTTTAAAATTACGTTCCTATTTATTTGCCTATCGTAATTAAAAGAATTAACATAAAGCAAAGAATTGACAACAACTCTTGATTTTCATTGATAGCTCAAAAACATTGATTTACAAGATGATGTTGTAATGCTAATGTAAAGAAACATAAAAATAGAATGCATGTCCTAAGAATACATTAATGCTCCTAGTGCCCGCGAGACATCGTTCGGTCTTGCCGCGGGCCTATATGCTAATCCCTTTTGGAGGTTATCCAGGTCAGACATGACTTGCTGTACAAAGAACTTCACCGCTGATATAAAGGTTTCTTGGGACATATCTTCACACAGCTGACTCTTCCGGGTGATGTATTGAGCAATACGAACAATCTTCTCTCGAATAACCCCTTTTTCTTGAAGCAATCGACTGATCTGTTCAGTGCGAGCATCTAAGGTATGTTGGTTATCCTTCTGTATTTGCTGCAGCTCCAACTCTAGTCGAGCCATAGTTGTGTAACAATTCTCTCTTTCTTCTTCGAGATCCTTGATAACCTTGTTACTTTTAACCATGGCTGAAACACTTTTCTTTCTTAGTCGAGCTACCTCAAATTCATGCATATCCTGTAGCTGCTGAACCAACTTGGCCCTTTCCTCAGCATCTCTAGTTATTTGCTTCCGAGCCCTGACTAATTCCTTTTTCGCCTTGTCCAAGTCAAAGTTGTAGTCGTTTACTTTGCGCCGGAGAGTCTCAATCAATTTCTCATCCCGGGCTAAGCGAATGGGGGTCTCGGATGCGATTTTCATTTGGGCAATCTGAGCCTTCAACATTTAACTTTCTTTCTTCAGCTGCTTTTTCTCTCCCTCATCAGATGTTGCCTGTAAACCACTTTCAAACTGGAGATTTCTCAATTGTTCTTCCAACAAGCTGATCTTGGCCTTGTATTCACTTTCTTTGGCCGCCCAATTCTGGTTTTCCTTAGATTGCTCCACCAAATCTTGCAGGTGAGGTCTTTTCAAAGGCCGTTCGTGCTCAATACCCCTTCGATACCATGCGGAATATCCAGACGACACTTCCCCTCGAGCTCTATTTTGCACACAAGTGTCTACTTTCAAGTTTTGGCATTTATTCCAAATTTGACGGATCTTTTCTTCCGGGAATTGCCCATCCGGACTAATTTTTATAACTTGTGAACTGAGGTCCCCGTCTCTCGGTATAACTTGACATCTACCCAGCTGTCGCAGGGCCTTGTACGGGGCGTAAGGTTGGATGCTTTTTAAACCCATGATCAAAAAAGGTGACCCTTCTGTCAGCATATAGATTACCTCGTCAAGAGGTAGCTAATTATATGTCCAATCAATCTGGTCGTCGGTCAATGATCGAGGATGCGAAATCCAATCCTTTACTCCCTCTGGCAATTTAACTTATTTTGTTATCGTGTAAAATTCTTCCATACATGTTCTTCCAGTCGGACCATAATTTGAGAACGAAGGATGATGGCACAGATGTTCAATCAACCAAATCTGCAAAATCAAATTGCATCCCTCGAAGAAGTTGGCTCCAGCTTTGCATGCAGTCAAGGCACGGTAGATGTCAGCTAAAATCATTGGAGCTAGAGTACAATTGTCTTGTACTATCAATGTGCTTGCTACCCCGACAACCTTTATACTGATGTGCCCATCTTTTCTCTGAAATATGACAATTCCGAGAAATGCCACTAAGAAAGCAAACCTTCGATGCTCCTCCCATTTTGCTTGGTTGGACTTGCTGCATAGCTTGTTCGTGGAGTCGTTCAAACCCCCAATATGTCCATACCTACTATAGATGAAGTTCAGGGCGCAAAATCCGTTAGCTAAATCCTTGTTGTGGGCATTCCTAGCAATTTTCAAAGAATCCAAAAAGCGATGCACCGTTACTATTCTTGGAGATACCGGGTATTTTCCTTTCAAGGGGATCTCATTCTTCCCTATGTAGAAAGCAATCTCCTCCAGAGTAGGAGTGAGTTCAAAATCCGGAAGATGTAGTACATTGTGTGTAGGATCCCAATATGTGACCAAAGGGATTTTTTTCATTAAGGAGAAATGTTCATTCGACATTGTGCTCATCCTACACATTTATTAACGTGATTTTATTTAGAAAAGAGAAAAATCTTTTTCAATGCAAATTTTCATTTTTTGAAAGAAATATGGCTCTCGAAGTGGCCACTTTTGCCAAAACAGCCTTCCGGCGTCCTTTCGGGACATTCGGCCGTTTCCCAAAAATAGCAATCACTTCGATTATTTGAAAAGAAAAAATCTTTTGGTCTTTTTATAAAGGTGTGGTTGGACCCGTTTAAGGGTTGCCTACATATCCCACCTAATGGCGAGAATCAAACCTGCGTAGTTCGGTCAGATTAGTTGACCAATTATTTCAAAACCAATTTTTCCAATTTTCGGATTTTTCGGATACCCATTTTCACTAACTCTTATTTCTCTCTCTCTTTTTTTCTTTTCAACAATTTTCTATCCTCGGGAATTTCGCCGATCCGCATAACGATCAAGGACAATAAAAATGCAACACATAATATGCTTGGTCTTTTTCAAATACCGGGTCACCTGTCCTAGACGGACCCAACCCGTGTGTTGAGTCCCCTAAGTCAGATATGATGCAAATAATCGTCCTAAACCTATGTTCAACATCTTATAGTTTTATAGAATGATAGACCGTGTACCCGAGCGGACAACTCGAATCGAGGAGGGGGCTACGTACCGGTGACTCGCGGAGTCAATCGGCTTTGTAACTTATTCGGCCTCTGTTTTCTTAATTTTTGGGTGACTTAACAGAAAGGGGAGTCTCAACCAGTAAGCACATCCCCGGGGGTGAAGAAAAGAAGGGTTTTCGGCATAAGTTTTATATACAATCCACATAGTATCAAAGCGATAAAGCACATAGCATGTTGTTCAAATCATATAGCGAAATCAAATAATATCAAGAACGGCAATTCTAAGGAGCTCGCGTTCTTAAACCCTGAAACCGAAGTTCGGGGTTGGAGTCCCTAGCAGAGTCGCCAGAGCTGTCACACCTCCCTTTTTACTACCCCTCGCAGAGGACACAAAAATATGTGTGCTTGTAGGGTATACCTCGATGTTCAAATACCCGAGACGGATATAATAGCATAGAGGAAGGAGTTTTTCTACTTAAAGGACAATCGGTTCGGGATTTTGTTTTGAAATATCAGAGTCTCCACTTGAGAAAATAATGGTGTCCCAAGTCATCGGTTAATCCCGAATCCGAGGAATTTGACTCTTTTATTAATGTCCGCGAAACAAAGATCTGGATAAGGAACTCTGTTAACCCGGGAGAAGGTGTTAGGCATTCCCGGGTTCCGTAGTTTTAGCACGGTCGCTCAATCGTCATTCTTGACTCTTGTTTGACTCATTACAGATTTTAACAACATATATGTGCTTTTACTTAAATATTTTATAGAATTGCGACATTGCAAAAACACGCCTCGAGTCACACCGCAACCAGTACGCCTATGACTTTTGGTATATTTCAGCTTTGCCGGGATTTAAGATTTGAGTTGCACCAGGTGCACACTCGTTCATAGGAAAGTACATTAAATTGTGCCCTAAACGGTCTATCGGCTTGGAATTATTTTGGGTAAGACTATGGAATTTACTATTAGTCTTCCCGGACATAATTATGTTATCTTATTACTAAAGGGGGGCCCCGCTTGTTTAATATCGTGCGAGGCTCGTCCCAATTATTTGTTAAAAGTCCAATCCTATTTATTCAACTATATTTTCTATACATATGTTTTTTCCTTAATCACGTTTCAGCTATTATTAAACCCAGGCAACCCTTGTCTTTTCTTCATTGGGCCCAGGTCTTCACTCTATTATTCAGGTAGACAGTAAACCTGCCCAGGCCTTAAAGGCCCAAGTCATTTTTGAGCTTCTGCTCATCAAGCCAGTTAGCCTTGCGTAATGGTTCAGGCCCATGACGTTTATTGGGCCCAAATTAGACAGGAACAATGGTAATAAGAACAGAAACATGGAAACTTAAACAGAACAATCATACAGAATTAAGCATTGCATTTTTATTCATCAAAAGAGAAAAATCATGATACAAATTGTCAATGTTGACTCTGAATAAACTATCTATTGTACATGAGAACTAAAAGACTGTTTCTGTTTTTTGGTCTTTAGCAACGAACTTGCACTAATAAACGAATTACTTACTAGTTCTGAGAAAGCGATTTGATCATATAAGATGCTTGAAGAACAATTAAACTAATTACCTACTGATTATCTGAGGCTAAGGCAAGTTACACACAGGGTTGAGATTATCACTGATCTGGTTACGAGCTAAGCCCCCTTATCATTGCAAATACATACTAATATTACACAATTTAATCAATTAATCAACCAACCCCAGTACTTTGATTCTAGTGATTCCCTGACTTAAGTATGGTTAAACTACTGATTTTACTATTACTTGGATCCTTACATAGTTATTAGCCCCAGTGCAAAGTCATTAAACCTTAATGGTGAGACAATTACAGATTGATCTACCATTATCCTCTTCAGATCTTACGTATTGTTTAAGTACGACTTCATGATAAGTGATTGACTGCGTGGTTTTGGTTTACGAAATGCTATTATGATAATCAATTAGTGATTTGTAATTGAGATTAGTTAGCTTATATTTAGAGTTTTACCTATTAAACTAGGTGAAATATACTAACTACACTACACTGCTACTTCATCACTAGCTATTACAATATCTCTTGTGTCTGTTTCTCTACCACTACCCACTACAACATAATTAAACTACAAATTCAAACTAACACCACAGCTATTAAGCTAACAGTACACAACATTAACACGAAAACTTAAAATGAATCTTCATTTTATTTCATCAAAATCATAAATACAGCTTTAGTTGTAAGAGAAGTGTACCTGGATCAATAAGAAAACCGATGAGTCTAAGGGGATTTAAGCAAATAAGCAACAGCAGTGACTCAAACAGCAATGCAACAGTGATGATTTGAATATCAGCCAAATAGAAGACCACAGCAACAACAAAAATGAGAATCCAAGCAAATCTCAAACAGAAAACCACGAAAACAGTTGAATATCAAGTGCTTTCACTCAAAAAATGCCTGGAAAAAGACTATTGCTATATTAATGCTATTATCTCTGAACTTTTCTTTCAAAAGCCAGCCCTTAATTCACTCTTTTCATGAGTATTTATAGGTGTGGGAAAGGGCTGATGACTTGGGGAGAAAGTTTGGGATTAAATCCCACTTCTCCCCTCTTAAAAGTATAAAACTTACACTTAGGCCCTCTGTTTCTGTTATCAAAACCCTTCCAGCATGTGCTGGAAGGTTCTAAAGATTCCCTTTTGGGGCCTTTTACTAATATAACCTTGGGGTTAAAGATTTTTACAGATTTGCCTTTTTAGGGAGACCATTATACCCTTAAACTTCTGCAAAATTGCAGAAATCAGGGGTACAAATGACTCCCTTAACCCCGCATGGTTCAAACTACTTACCTATTTACCTTTTGGCTTCCTTTTATGCCCCTAGGGACACTGCTGAATTACCCGATCTACCTAGGTCTGGTTTCCAACATTTTTAGACTTATTTAGCCTGTGGCCAGTCCTTGCATTGGTATTAAGGACTGGCCAGTTCTACTATTTAGAACTTAGCCTCTTTTTATTTCATTTTCAGTTAATCAACCCTATTTAATTCATTTTAAAGCTAATTGCAGGACTAGCCTGCTTTATTACTTAGCCTATTTAAAACTTAGCCAGTCTCAAGTTGAGACTTGGTTTGGGTAATTGAACCCATTTGCTGAACACAATTGGGCCCAAAGCCTTTGCAGGCTTGGCCACTTAAGGTTCAGGGCTCAAAAAGAGTCTGGGCAAGTCTGAATTTGCAGACTTAACCAATCCTTTGCATAATTAACCTATTTAATTCCTTTTAAAACTAATTGCAGGACTACCCTGCTTTATTAATGCATTTAAATTATTTAAATTTTAGCCAGTCTCAAGTTGAGACTTGGCTTGGGTAATTAAACCCATTTGCTGAACACAATTGGGCCTAAAGCCTTTGCAGGCTTGGCCATTTGTGGTTCAGGGCTCAAAAATGAGCATGGGCAAGTCTGGTATTGCAGACTTAGCCAATCTTTGCATAATCTAGCCTTTTGACTGATCACAGGCTGGGCTAAGGTCTTTGCAGACCCAGCCACCTAAGATTCAGGGCTCAAATGAGCCTTGGTGAGCCTGCACTTGCAAGCTTGACCAGTTTTGCACAACTAGCCCCTTTTGAGGTGGACTAGTGTGTTTGGACCTTATAGAGTTGATCAACTTTGCAAAGTTGACCAATCTTTGGTCAATTATTATCTAATAGCCTATTTTTGTTCATTTTCAGTTTTAAGCCTATTTAAAAACTAGCCATTTTCATGGGATCTAACTCTAACAGCTATAACCAATCCCCTAAAGTTTAATTAATGTTAATCAAACACTCATATTTAACAAAAACTACTAAAACGCAGTCATTTTCAACATGGATTGCATACAAAGGCACATAAGATCAAACAAGATGCATTAATCAACCAAAACTCAGAAAAGGCAATTGATATGGTTGAATCTCAGTTAATTAATTCACATTATCCAATTTTATGAGACAAAGTAAGAACTCATGTCAATTCAGACCTAATTACTACCAGTTCAAGTCATATGACAGTTTGAAAAACTTCAGAATCACCAAGGTTCATGACACAGTAGTTCCTAAACATGCATGAAAGTCTAATGACTAATCTTGGAATCATGTTGAGAGGGAAAATAGTGAAAACATAAAAATAGATAAATCATGACATTCACTTCTAAAGATGAGGCATTTGAAGACCAGACAAAGACACTTATAGACAAAAGTGAAAAATGCACAGAAGAGACTCAATATGAAGAAAGAAAAGATGACAGAGTACGCAAGACAATAAAAGAGAAGTTTTGCTATAAGAGTCAAAACAGATCAAAGACCATATGGTTCACAAGATGAAGAAGAGAAGAAAAGAGAAGTAACTTTTGACTTATCAGAAATAGAACAAGACTCGAAACAAACAAACAGAAGAATAAGTATATAAGAGATGAGAAATAACGGCTAAACATTTAAAGAATCAGAAGATTAATCATGATTTTGATAGGTCAGAAACCACAAGTCAAGAAAACGAAGAAAAGATGGATCTTTTAACTTAGAAGGAGAAGAACATGATAGATAGAACAGAAGAACAAAAATGAAAAGAAGAAGAACAGTCAAAATAATATGAACAAGATGAACCCTAACACCACGCAGGTCTTTTTTGAATCAGAGAAAGCAAAGAGAAAAATAAAATAACATAAAGGTGAACATAAAACCCTAACGTTAACAGGATCTTTGGATCAGAGAAACAAACACAGATAACATAGAAAAATATCACAAAAGAAAGATATGAACAATAAACAAATCAGAAGAAACCCTAGTAGTAACAGATGAAGCACAAGATTTCAGGTTCTTAAGAATAGAAAAACAAACAGAGATATCAAGACAAAAGTAATAAAACAGAAGGGAAAACAAGAATATGAATAGATAAAGGAAGCAAATAAAGCAAAGAAGAGGGCTAGTGTACTTAGCTTGTAGGGCCGGTCCCCTGAGCTTCCCTTTTTACTCTTTTCACTCCGTTTTTCAGTCTCTTTCACACTCTTTTCTTTATTTCTTTTCTTTATTTTCTTTTTCTGGTTTTCTTGTTAGACTTCAAGACGAAGCCTTTTGGGGTTTTCTAGTTAGGGGTGGTTATTTAGAAAGGGTAAAGGTGAGATCTTGATTGGGATTGGGTTCTGAGTCGTCGGAGTTAGGTTTCCGGCGACCCTTTTTGGGATATTCGAGGAGCTCCGGGGATATTTGAGGGAGGTGAGTGGTAGGGTTCGATAGATCGGACCAGGGCGGTCCGATTAGCGTTGGTTTGGGGTGGTTTCTCATAGATTTGGGTCACCGGAGGTAGATTCCGATGACCGGAAAACCAAGAACAGGGGAGGGTTTCCAGGTTTCTTGGTGTTTTGGGTGGTGTTTGAGGTGAAGAAGATGAAGAAGAAGGTCTTGGGGTGTGGGGTGTGGCCGGAGACCACCGTGGGAGGTGGTGGCCTCCATGGCCGGCAAGGGTTGCAGAGTGAGGTGAAGAAGAAGATGAAGGGTGAGAGAAGGGAGAACCTGGCGGCTAGGGCTTAGGAGTTTGCAAAATGGCTGGTCTTCAACAGACCAATGCCTTTTATAGTCGAGGCAACTAAGGTGATCTGGGCCGTTGATTTGATGAAGATCAACGGCCATTATTGGCATTACTAAAACGGTGCCGTCTCACTGCGAATGAGACCAATTCTCTTAACCATTAGATTAGCTTGGACGGACATTAATCCTTGAATTTTAGTTAATTAATTAACACCGGATTGATTCTCAGCCGTTGGATTTGGTGCAATGAACGGCCGAGATCAATGTGGGTTATTGAATTGGACCGGACTTTTGGGCTAAACACACTGGGCCAACCAATTGGACTTCAATTGGCCCAGTTCCTATTACACCATGTATTTTTGTATTTTTTTAGTATTTTAATTATTTAAACACCTTCTTTTGTATATATTTTTTTTCTTTTCTTCTATGAATTATTAGAAAAATATAATTTCCTACTTACACTAATTATCTAATATTTTTGCAATTTTTCTGCTATTTTTCCCTAATTTTCCACTATTTAAAACTATTTTTTGATGATTTTCTTCTTAAAACTAATTAATTTAAGTAAAGTAAGTACTTAACCTATTTTTTTTATTTTTCTAATTTCCAATTATTCAAACACACAAAATGTAGCTAGTTTCAAACAAGGCATGCAATTGCACTCAAAAATATATTTATTTTAATTTTGAAATTGTTTGCCCGGTGCAAAAATCATGTGCTCACAACATGTATCAGATTTAGTGTCGAAAATTCAAAGTCATTAATGGCTTGTGCTCAAGCCAAGTCTTCATTAGTTGAGCACAGTAAGGCCACCCAATACAAGGATAATCGATTATAAAAATACAGAGATGAGGCCTTAGCTGGTAAAAGCAGGGATATGATTGTTGAAAGTGATGGTGTTCTTCAAATAGGTGACATGCTATGTGTAGAAAACATAGATGGGTTAAGACATGCTATTATTGAAGAAGCCCACAACTCTAAATACACCATACATCCTGGATCCACAAAACGTACCATGACATGAAGCAATTTTATTGGTGGGAAGGTATGAAGAAAGATGTTGCTAATGTTATTTCTAGTTGTCTGACTTGTTAGTAAGTCAAGGCTGAGCATCAGCGACTGGTAGGACTACTACAATAAATTGAGATTCCAGAGAGTAAATGTCAAGGAATTGCTATGGATTTTGTCACTGGGCTACCGCAAACCCTTAGAAGTTATGACTCTGTATGGGTGATTGTAGATCGACTGACGAAATCAGCACACTTTTTTTCCAGTGAAGACCACATATGGTGGAGTGAGGTATGCACAGATATTAATGAATGAAATTGTCCAACTTCAAGGTGTTCCAGTACACATCATCTCTGATAGAGGATCACAATTTACTTAACGCTTTTGGAAAACTTTTCAAGAAGCATTGGGTACATAAGTAGATCTTAGCATTGTATTTCATCCACAAACAGATGGGCAGTATGAACATACTAAACAAATCTTGGAGGATATGTTGAGAGCTTGAATTCTTGAGCTTGGAGGTATTTGGGACGCTTATCTACCTTTAGCTGAATTTGCTTACAATAATAGCTTCCAGTCTAGTATTCAAATGGAACCGTATGAAACATTAAATGGTAGAAGATGTTGTTCTCCTATTGGATGGTTTGATGTTTGTGAGACTAACCTATTGGGACCTGAAATACTACAATAGACAAGGTCCACTTGATCAGACAGAGATTGCTTGCAGCTGAAAGTAGACAAAGTCTTGTGATGATAAGACAAAAAGAGTTAGTGTTCACAATTGGGGGCAAAGTGTTCCTACGAGTCTCCCCTATGAAATGTGTGATGCAGTTTGGGAAAAGAGGCAAGTTGAGCCCCAGATTTATAGGACCGTATAAGATACTAGACCGAGTGGGAGCTGTGGTTTATCATTTGGAACTTTCTCCTGAGCTGTCCTTTATTCATCCAGTTTTTCATGTCTCAATGTTAAGGAAATGTATATCAAACTCAACTCAGGTTGTAACGACCCGGCCCGTCGTTACGGGAATTACCACCCCGTTACCTTGAAATTACATATCTTATGCTTTTATAACAGTATTAGAGTATATCGGGTGAGTTAGGAGTGATTTGGATTGGAAATGAAGCAAATAGCATGCTTGAAGGAAGCTTGAATATGGAAAGTCAACCAAGAGTTGACTATTGAGTTAGAGTGCTCGGAACCGGATTCTGATGATTCGACTAGTTCCGGGGGATCATTTATGACTTAGGAGAGCAATCGAAATTGAATTCGGAGGTCCGGTGTAGTTTTAGGCTTGAATTGGCGAAGGTTGATTTTTGGCGAAAACCGGATGGTAGGTGATATTTTGATCCGGGGGTCGGAATGGAATTCTGACAATTTCTGTAGCTTCGTTATGTGATTTTGGATGTGTCCGCAAATTTTCAGGTCATTCGGACATCGTTTGATCGGGTTTTGGATTGAATGTTAGTTTTGAAAGTTTTGAAGAAACTTAGGCTTGAATTCGTGTGTAAATGGTGATTTTGATGTTTATTATGGTGTTTTTATGATTGGAACAAGTCCGTATCATGTTTTGGAGTACGTTGGTGGTTTTTGTTGGGGTCCCAGGGGGCCTCGGGATGACTTCGGACCATCAACCGGGCATTTGGACTTGGCAAAAATCTGCAGAAAAAACTGCAGGTTCTGTCCGGGCATTTAAGCCTTCGCGTTCGCGTGGCATGGGCCGCGTTCGCGAAGGCCAGGCGGATCATGCATCGCATTCGCGGTCGGGGTGTCGCGTTCGCGTAGGCCAGGGGTGTTGAGCATCGCGATCGCGTTCCTGGGGTCGCGTTCGCGTAGGTTCGTGGGAGTGTGCTTCGCGTTCGCGGGAGGTGTATCGCGAACGCGTAGAAGGATTTTGGGCGGCTGGGAATCTTGTCCATCGCGAACGCGTGGAGGAGTTCGCGTTCGCGTAGGGTAAGCCAAGTTGAGCATCGCGAACGCGTGGTAGGCATCGCGTTCGCGAAGAGTAACTGGAAAATGAGCATCGCGAACGCGTGGGAGCTCACGCGAATGCGTAGAGCAAATTGCTCTGGCAGTGAATAAAATCACAGAACAGAGGGGTTACGGGTTCATTAACCCAAAACTCAATTTTGAGCCCTTGAGAGAAGAAAACTCGAGGAAATCACTGAGAAGTCATCGGGTATTCGTCGGAGGTAAGATTCTTGACTCAAAAACATCATTTTATGGTAGAATTAACATCAATCTTCATGAATTTGGGTAGAATTTTGAAGAATTGTGGCCTAAGTATTGAAAACGGGATTTTTGGATTTGGAAGGCCATTTGACCTCCGATTTCGATAAATTTTATATGCACGGACTCGTGGCGAGACGAGGGTCGCGTTGGTACTAATTTCGGAATTTTCCGAGCAGTGGGCCCGGGGTCGGGTTTTACCAACTTAGTGTATTTATGCGAATTTCATGTAAATTGAAATGGGTTATGATTCTTTGACCCGTATTTGATATAATTATTGTGGTTTGACTAGATTCTACGCACGAGGGAACTAAATTCAAAGGAAAAGGCATCGCGGACGAGTCTACGGCCGGCTAGAGGTGAGTAGTTTGTGTATATGGTAGCCTGAGGGTTCGAAACCCCGGCTTAGCACATTGTGACGCTAGTAGGGCATGGCTCGCACACCGTGGCAGGTGCGGGATTGATTGTGACTGGGGATTGAGACTTTGTCCATCCCGGAAATGAATAATATGTTATTAGTGTTGGAAATACACTGTATTTGATATATTTGTGGGTTGTAAGCCTTGTTTGGGGCCTTGTGCCGACTTGTAGCGTCCTTAGAGGACAATATTTATGTGATAGCTATATTTGCTTAAATCACTAATCTCAGTCCTGGAAATTGAAATCACACTATTGAAATGAAGTCACCAGTTTTTGCAAATTAAATAAAAGTTAAGTATTTTTCATAAATTATGAACTGGAAATTGGAAATTTACAAGAATGAACTGTTTTGTGACTTATTTGCTTATTGTGGATTGAGCATGGGATCGGGCTGCACGCCGCAGTGGTTGATATGAGGATCGGGCTGCACGCCGCAGCAGTATTGCGCTTGGGCTGTAGGAGCCCCTCCGGAGTCTATACACACCCCCGGTGAGCGCCGTCGACGCTAAATTGGATCGGGCTACACGCCGTAGCGGTTATGTGCATTGCATTGCATCTTTATTTGTTAAATTTCTCTGTGGTAGCTGAATTGTACTGTTGATGCTAGTTCGTAGGAGATTCGGACTGTAGTGTAGCTTCATATTATGGTATTCTGTGGATTTCTTATTTTCAGCTACTTGTATATATTTATTACTCACTGAGTACTTAGTACTCACCCCTACTCCCTGCACCTTTTGTGTGCGGACTCAGGTACTCAGGAGCAGTAGACAGGCAATTCCAGCGTTTGCAGTGTCATATCGAGTTGCTGAGGTAGCTGCCTACGTTCGCAGAACCTAGCTTCTCTTCTCCTTTCCAGTTGTCACTTTGTATTTTGTATTCGGACTTGAGTATTTCTATACAGTACTCTCTATTCCTATTGGGTTTTGTTAGAGGCTCTAGACTTGTGACTCCGGATCTTTGGGAGTGTCAGTATTTTGTTCATCATTATTATTATTGGAGTTCTTAAACTCATATATTCTTCTTGGGTTGTCCATTTGGGACCGATATCGTTGTGATAATTAAATTGTTGGTCTGGCTGGCCTAGCTTGATTGTTGGGCGCCATCACGACCGGATTTTGGGTCGTGACAAGTTGGTATTAGAGCTCTAGGTTATTAGGACTCGCGAGTCATGAGCCGGTTTAGTAGGCTTTCGCGGATCGGTACGTAGACGTCCGTATCTATCCTCGGAGGGCTACAGAAACTTTAGGAAAAACCTCATTTTCTTGGATTCATATCGTGCGATCTGTGTTATCATGAAATTAAAATTTTCCATATTCTATTCTCTCGCAGATGGCGAGAACACGAGCTAACGGACGTGGCGGACGACCACCATTGGCACCCGGAGGCCGTGGTCGTGGTAGAGGTAGGGCAGCAGTGCCAGTGCCTGCTGACCCACCAGCTGACCAGACTCAAGGTCAGATTCCTACACCAGTGGCCCAAACTCAGGACCAGATTCCAGCGGCAGACGCTCCGACAACTCAGGTTCAGGTACCGGCAGTGCCCATTGTCATACCAGGTCTTCAGGAGACCTTGGCTCAGATCTTATCAGTGTGCACAGGCTTGGCTCAGGTAGTTGCAGCTACTGCTGCAGTATCTTCTTCACAGGCAGGGGGAGGGAATCAGACCCCCGTGGCTCGCACACCCGAGCCAGTCCAGCCAGTTGCGCCCGTTGCACCAGCTCCTGCTTATATGGTTCCAGTTATGCCCGACGATGAGCGGCGTCGTTTGGAGAGATTTGAGAGGCTACAGCCTCCGACATTCAGTGGTGCCGAGGGCGAGGACGCCCAGGGTTTTCTTGACAGATGTCAGCGCATGCTTCGCACTGCGGGTATTCTAGAGTCCGGCGGTGTTTCATTCACCACTTTTCGGTTTACAGGTGCAGCATTCCAGTGGTGGGAGGATTTTGAGAGGCGTAGGCCCGCTGGGGCAGTGCCCCTCACTTGGCAGCAGTTCTCCATGGTATTTTTGGAGAAGTACGTGCCTCAGTCTTAGAGAGAGGAGCTGCGACGTCAGTTCGAGTGGTTGAAGCAGGGAGATATGACGGTTAATCGGTACGAGATGAGATTCAAATAGTTGGCCCGTCATGCCATGTGGATGGTTCCTACAGATAGAGAGAGGATTCGGAGATTTATTGATGGCCTTATTTATCCCATCCGCATATTGATGACCAGGGAGAGAGTTTCGGCAGTTACCTTTGAGGAGGTGGTTGATGCTGCCCGTCACATTGAGACAGATCGCCGCAGAGAGCGGGAGGAGAGAGAGGCTAAGAGGCCTCGTGGTGCTGGCAGTTATAGTGGTGCTCCGTCCAGGGGCCAATCTCAGCATAGCAGAGGTCGTTCTTTCAGGTCTCATCAGTCTGGACGAGCAGAGTCCAGTGGGGTTTCATCAGATCGTGGTCGTCAGGGCCATCAGGGTTATCAGGGTCAGCAGAGCCGTCAGCAGAGTCAGCCTGCACTGAGTGCTCTTCCAGCTCAGAGCTCTGCTCCTGTTTCCTCAGCACAGGGTTCATCCGTAGCGAGGGGTCCTCAGCAGCCCCTTCTTCCATCTTCAGGCCGTTGTTTTGAGTGCGGTGATTTGGGTCATATCAGGAGAGAGTGTCCTCAGTGGCTTCGTAAGCGGTCTCAGCAGAGGGATCGGCCCTCGTCTTCTACTCCTGTTTCTTCGGCGCCAGCACAGTCGGCTAGGACTGGTGGCCAGGTATCCAGAGGTCGCCCTAGGGGTGAAGATCGTACTGGTGGAGGCCAGGCTCGTTTCTATGCTCTTCCGGATAGGAAAGATGCTAGTGCTTCAGATGCGGTCATTTCAGGTATTATCTCAGTCTGCCACAGGGATGCTTCTGTCTTATTTGATCCCGGATCCACCTATTCTTATGTCTCTACTTATTTTGCACATCGTTTGGGTATGACCCGTGGTATTCTTGCTTTGCCCGTACATGTGTCTACCCCAGTGGGGGATACTGTTGTTGTGGATCAGGTATATCGATCCTGTATTATTACTATTGGGGGTCCGGAGACCCGAGTTGATCTATTACTACTGGGCATGGTAGATTTCGATGTAATTCTAGGCATGGATTGGCTATCTCCTTACCATGCGATTCTGGACTGTCATGCCAAAACAGCCACACTAGCTATTCCAGGTAATCCGAGGATCGAGTGGCGTGGCTTAACTGATTATGTGTCCGACAGGGTGATTTCTTATATAAAGGCCTAACGAATGATTGGCAAGGGTTGTTTATCTTATTTGGCCTTCATTAGAAATGTTGAGGCTGAGACACCCAGTCTTGATTCGGTTCCCATTGTGAGGGAGTTTCCGGATGTATTTCCAGTAGACCTACCAGGCATGCCGCCTGACCGAGATATCGATTTTGGTATTGACTTGGTGCCGGGCACTCGGCCCATTTCTATTCCTCCCTATCGCATGGCACCAGCAGAGTTAAAAGAATTGAAAGAACAGCTTCAGGAACTCTTAGATAAGGGTTTCATTTGTCCGAGTGTGTCACCTTGAGGTGCACCGGTGTTGTTCGTGAAGAAGAAAGATGGCACAATGAGAATGTGCATTGATTACAGGCAGCTGAACAAGGTAACGGTGAAGAATAAGTACCCATTGCCTCGTATTGAGGACCTATTTGATCAGCTCCAGGGAGCTAGTGTATTTTCTAAGATTGATCTTCGATCGGGCTATCATCAGTTGAAGATTAGGGACTCGGATATTATGAAGACAGCGTTCTAGACGAGATATGGGCACTACGAGTTCCTGGTGATGTCTTTCGGGCTAACTAATGCCCCAGCTGCATTCATGCACTTGATGAATAGTGTATTTCGTCTGTACCTTGATTCCTTTGTGATTGTGTTTATTGATGATATTTTGGTGTATTCACGCAGCCAGGAGGAGCATGCAGAGCATTTGAGGGTGGTATTGCAGAGGTTGAGAGAAGAGAAGCTCTATGCGAAATTCACTAAGTGTGAGTTCTGGCTTGATACTGTGGGTTTTCTGGGACATGTAGTGTCTAGTGATGGTATTCGGGTTGATCCACAGAAGGTTGAGGCAGTGCAGAATTGGCCCAGACCTTCCTCAGCTACAGAGATTCGGAGTTTTCTCGGCTTGGCAGGCTATTATCGCCGGTTTGTTCGGGGTTTCTCATCTATTGCTTCACCGTTGACTAAGTTGACACAGAAGAATGCTCCATTTGTGTGGTCTGATGAATGTGAGGAGAGCTTTCAGAAGCTCAAGGAGGCTTTGACCACATCTCCAGTACTTGTGTTCCCATCAGCCTCAGGGTCATATACGGTGTATTGTGATGCTTCTAGAGTTGGACTCGGTTGTGTGTTGATGCAGGAGGGTAGAGTTATTGCATATGCTTCTCGTCGGCTAAAGCCCCACGAGAAGAACTACCCTGTTCATGATTTGGAGTTAGCTGCTATTGTTCATGCCTTGAAGATTTGGAGGCATTACCTATATGGTGTATCTTGTGATGTATATACGGACCACCGCAACCTTCAGCATTTGTTTAAGCAGAAAGATCTAAATTTGAGGCAACGGAGATGGCTTGAGTTGCTTAAAGACTATGATATTACTATTTTGTATCATCTCGGGAAAGCCAATGTAGTGGCTGACGCATTGAGCCGGAAGGCTATTAGTATGGGTAGTTTGGCGTATATTCCAGTTGGGGAGAGACCCCTAGCAGTTGATGTTCAGGCGTTAGCTAATCAGGTGGTAAGGCTGGATATTTATGAGCCCAATCGGGTGATGGCTTGTGTAGTAGCTCGTTCTTCTTTATATGATCGTATTCGAGAGCGCCGGTATGATGATCCACACTTACTTGTCCTTAAGGACAGAGTTCAGCATGATGATGCCAGAGATGTCACTATTGATAGTGATGGTGTATTGCGGATGCAGGGCCGGATATGCGTGCCCAATGTTGATGGCCTTCGTGAGTTGATATTGGAAGAGGCCCACAGTTCGCGGTATTCTATTCATCCAGGAGCCGCGAAGATGTATCAGGATTTGAAGCAGCATTACTGGTGGAGAAAGATGAAGAAAGATATTGTGAGCCATGTGGCTCGGTGTCTAAACTGTCAGCAGGTCAAGTATGAGCATCAGAGACCTGGTGGTGTATTCCAGCGTATTGATATTCCTGAGTGGAAGTGGGAAAGAATAACTATAGACTTTGTTAGTGGACTCCCTCGGACAGCGAGGAAGTTTGATTCAGTTTGGGTGGTGGTGGATAGGTTGACCAAGTCAGCTCACTTCATCCCAGTGTGTACTACTTATTCCTCAGAGCGGTTGGCAGAGATATTCATCCGTGAGATAGTGAGATTTCATGGAGTTCCCATTTCTATTATATCGGACAGAGGTACCCAGTTCACATCTCAGTTCTGGAGGACATTTCAGCGAGAGTTGGGTTCACAGGTAGAGTTGAGCACAACATTTCATCCACAGACGGATGGGCAGTCTGAGCGTACTATTCAGATATTAGAGGATATGTTGCGTGCTTGTGTCATTGATTTTGGTGGTTCGTGGGCTGATTATTTGCCTTTGGCGGAGTTTGCTTACAATAATAGCTATCAATCCAGTATTCAGATGGCACCGTATAAAGCTTTATATGGGAGACGATGTAGGTCTCCAGTCGGTTGGTTCGAGCCCGGCGAGGCTAGGTTGTTGGGGACAGAGTTAGTCCAAGATGCCTTAGACAATGTGAAGGTGATTCAGGAGAGACTTCGCACAGCTCAGTCGCGTCAGAAGAGTTATGCGGACCGGAAGGTCCGAGATGTGTCTTATTCGGTAGGTGAGAAGGTGTTGTTGAAGGTTTCGCCTATGAAGGGTGTTATGAGGTTTGGAAAGAAAGGAAAGTTGAGCCCCAGGTTTATTGGACCTTTTGAGTTGCTTAGGAAAGTTGGGGAGGTGGCTTATATGCTTGCTTTGCCACCCAGTTTGTCGGGAGTTCACCCGGTGTTCCATGTATCTATGCTCCGGAAGTATGTCGGAGACCCGTCTCATGTGTTGGACTTCAGCATGATACAGCTAGATGAGGATTTGACTTATGATGTGGAACCGGTAGCCATTTTGGGTCGACAGGTTCGTAAACTGAGATCTAAGGACATAGCTTCAGTAAAAGTGCAGTGGAGAGGTCGTCCCGTGGAGGAAGCAACTTGGGAGACCGAGCAGGAAATGCAGAGCAGATATCCACACTTGTTTGATGCTCCGGGTATGTTTCTTAACCCGCTCGCGGACGAGCGTTTGTTTAAGTTGGGGAGAATGTAACGACCCGGCCCGTCGTTACGGGAATTACCACCACGTTACCTTGCAATTACATATCTTATGATTTTATAACAGTATTAGAGTATATCGGGTGAGTTAGGAGTGATTTGGATTGGAAATGAAGCAAATAGCATGCTTGAAGGAACCTTGAATATGGAAAGTCAACGAAGAGTTGACTATTGAGTTAGAGTGCTCGGAACCGGATTCTGATGATTCGACTAGTTCCGGGGGATAATTTATGACTTAGGAGAGCAATCGGAATTGAATTCGGAGGTCCGGTGTAGTTTTAGGCTTGAATTGGCGAAGGTTGATTTTTGGCGAAAACCGGATGGTAGGTGATATTTTGATCCGGGGTCGGAATGGAATTCCGATAATTTCTGTAGCTTCGTTATGTGATTTTGGATGTGTCTGCAAATTTTCAGGCCATTCGAACATCGTTTGATCGGGTTTTGGATTCAATGTTAGTTTTGAAAGTTTTGAAGAAACTTAGGCTTGAATTCGTGTGTAAATGGTGATTTTGATGTTTAGTATGGTGTTTTTATGATTGGAACAAGTTCGTATCATGTTTTGGAGTACGTTGGTGGTTTTCGTTGGGGTCCCGGGGGCCTCGGGATGATTTCGGACCATCAACCGGGCATTTGGACTTGGCAAAAATCTGCAGAAAAACTGCAGATTCTGTCCAGGCATTTAAGCCTTCGCGTTCGCGTGGCATGGGCCGCGTTCGCGAAGGTCAGGCGAATCAATGCATCGCGTTCACGGTCGGGGTGTCACGTTCGCGTAGGCTAGGGGTGTTGAGCATCGCGATCGCGTTCCTGGGGTCGCGTTCACGAAGGTTCGTGGGAGTGTGCTTCGCGTTCGCGGGAGGTGTATCGCGAACGCGTAGAAGGAAAATAGGTGGCTGGGAATCTTGTTCATCGCGAACGCGTGGAGGAGTTCGCGTTCGCGTAGGGTAAGCCATGTTGAGCATCGCGAACGCGTGGTAGGCGTCGCGTTCACGAAGAGTAACTGGGAAATGAGCATCGCGAACGCGTGGGAGCTCACGCGAACGCGAAGAGCAAATTGCTCTGGCAGTGAATAAAATCGCAGAACAGAGGGCTTGCGGGTTTACACCCCCAAAACATAATTTTGAGCCCTAGAGAGAAGAAACTCGAGGAAATCACTGAGAAGTCATCGGGTATTCGTCGGAGGTAAGATTCTTGACTCAAAAACATCATTTTATGGTAGAATTAACATCAATCTTCATGAATTTGGGTAGAATTTTGAAGAATTGTGGCCTAAGTATTGAAAACGGGATTTTTGGATTTGGAAGGCCATTTGAATTCCGATTTCGATAAATTTTATATGCACGGACTCGTGGCGAGACGAGGGTCACGTTGGTACTAATTTTGGAATTTTTCGAGTAGTGGGCCCGGGGTCGGGTTTTACCAACTTAGTGTATTTATGCGAATTTCATGTAAATTGAAATGGGTTATGATTCTTTGACCCGTATTTGATATAATTATTGTAGTTTGACTAGATTCTACGCACGAGGGAGCTAAATTCAAAGGAAAAGGCATCGCGGACGAGTCTACGACCGGCTAGAGGTGAGTAGTTTGTGTATATGGTAGCATGAGGGTTCGAAACCCCGGCTTAGCACATTGTGATGCTAGTAGGGCGTGGCTCGCACACCGTGGCAGGTGCGGGATTGATTGTGACTAGGGATTGAGACTTGGTCCATCCCGGAAATGAATAATATGTTATTAGTGTTGGAAATACATTGTATTTGATATATTTGTGGGCTGTAAGCCTTGTTTGGGGCCTTGTGCCGACCTGTAGCGTCCTTAGAGGACAATATTTATGTGATAGCTATATTTGCTTAAATCGCTGATCTCAGTCCTGGAAATTGAAATCACCTTTTGAAGATGCTAAGTCACCGGCTTTTGCAAATTTATTAAAGTTAAAGTATTTTTCATAAATTATGAACTGGAATTAAGAAAAATAAACTGTTTTGTGACTTATTTGCTTATTGTGGACTGAGCATGGGATCGGGCTGCACACCGCAGTGGTTGATATGTGGATCGGGCTGCACGCCGCAGCAGTATTGCGCTTGGGCTGTAGAAGCCCCTCCGGAGTCTGTACATACCCCCAGTGAGCGCCGTCGATGTTAAATTGGATCGGCTACACGCCGTAGCCGTTATGTGCATTGCATTGCATTTGTATTTGTTGAATTACTCTGTGGTAGCTGTATTGTATTATTGCTGCTAGTTCGTAGGAGATTCGGACTGTAGTGTAGCTTCATATTGTGGTATTTTGTGGATTTTTTGATGTTTAGGATGGTGTTTTTATGATTGAAACAAGTTCGAATAAGGAATTAGGATGTGTTGGTGTGTTTGGAGGAGGTCCCGGGGGCCTCGGGGTGTTTTCGGATGGCCAAACGAGAGAAAATATGGAAAATTGCAGAACCTAGCTTCTCCTCTCATTTCCAGTTGTTATTTCGTATTTTGTATTCAAACCTAAGTATTTCTATACAGTACTCTCTATTCCTATTGGGTTTTGTTATAGGCTCTAGACTTGTGACTCCGGATCTTTGGGAGTGTCAGTATTTTGTTCATTATTATTATTATTGGAGTTCTTAAACTCATATATTCTTCTTGGGTTGTCCATTTGGGACTGATATCGTTGTGATAATTAAATTGTTGGTCCGGCTGGCCTAGCTTGATTGTTGGGCGCCATCACGACCGGATTTGGGTCGTGACACAGGTGATCAAAGCACCTGCTATACCACTTGATGAGAAGTTGACTTATGAGGAGGAGCCGATGGCTATTATTGTTTGACAAATAAGAAAACTACGGTCAAAAGAAATTAAATTTGTGAAAGTCTTACGGAGAAATCACACTGTTAAAGAAGCTACACGAGAAATAGAAGATGCTAGGCGAGACAATTATCCTTATTTATTTCAGTATACAAGTTCGTACCTGAGCTACATTCGAGGACCAAATTTCATAAGATGGAGAGAATGTAATACTTTATATTCAAGTTGGGGTATTTTTGTCATTTAATGTTACTTAAACTAAATTAAAGAAAAAGGAAAACCTAGCTAAAGAAAAGGTAAAGAAAGGCAAACGCAACAGAAGTTAAAAACGAAACAAAGAAAGGGTAAAAGGGGTCTGCTTCAGAGAAGAAGAAGAAGAAGAAGAAGAAGAAGAAGAAGAAGAAGAAGAAGAAGAAGAAGAAGAAGAAGAAGAAGAAGAAGAAGAAGAAGAAGAAGAAGAAGAAGAAGAAGAAGAAGAAGAAGAACAAATTTACTTAGTATTGAGTACAAAAGATAAGTGCCAGTTAATACCAAATATTATGGACAGTAAAGTCATTTCAGTTTCAATTTATGCACACGATTAAGGAAATATAATAGTACAGGGAATAAACCATATAAATACCTTTTTTTACAAGATTTTGGACTAATTTAAATTACCCATAGCGTGGGTAAATATAATTCGGCGAATTGATGATAAAATATTAAAACGGAGGATTGGGTATTCTCAATTAGTGATGTATTTAGCCTAAATGAGGCGATCAACATGAGATCGATATTATATAATTATAGATTGATTGGAGAAATTTGTACGAATTGCTCGAGGTAAAGCATTTGGTATTTAGGTACGAATACAGTGAGTAGTAATCTTACCGCAATTTGTATTTTCATAATATACATGATTTACACAAAAATTTTAATATGAATATGTTACCAATTATTTTGAGTTGCATGTGGGGCAAGGTTTTACTCTATATGTTACCGAAATTATTTGAGAAGATTACGTTGTTTTAAATATTTTTGTTGTCACTAGATCTATTTTACCGCTACGTGAGTTTACTGTTATCGAAATGAAATTATATTATTTAATAAGAACCGAAATGCCCTATATTTATTTAAAATATTTTACGAGCATATACGGATTACAGAGACAAGTACAAATAGGAGTAGACATTGAAGGATCTCGTAGCTAACTTCGCTAGGTGTGGTGCACCTTGTCATTACTGATTATCGTTATAGATATCACTAGTTGGAAGGTAGAACTAGCATACCGTTACCGATTTCCCTCGAGTAGGGACTACCGTTATATTTAAATTATTGCGAAGAAGTCCACAGTTATACCGATTACATAATACATTCATCGAAAACTCCCAAATATGAATATGATATTATACAGTGGTTACCGAGATCATTACGAAATTGTCAATCGTATTATAATATAAAAACATGATGAGACTAAAAATTGTTTATTGCTTCTGAAAGGGACGTCATGCCCCATCCTCGGGAGGCGTGAGTGGCACTCAATCGCGTGAACCCAACTGAGCAAGCATTATTAACACTTTCTACCCAACTCAATATAATCAAGGGATCCATGCTTTCGTTTGTTTAGACAATAGGGGAGGCCATACATTCAACATTTTTAGTTCATTTTATATCACAAACCTTATACTTGTGGTTATATTCCCATAACATTACGCAGTTACAGTTTAGAGGAAAGAAGAGTTTAGAATTACAATATAGTCTAGTGTCCCATCCAACACCCGAACACAACCCACACAGACGTTTACGGAGCCACTAAGGATACAAAAGACAGTTGTGATAACACCGGAAATAAGGCCCGGGCCATACCTCTAAAGTGTACTTTTATAACAAAAGGTGTACAACACAACCCCTGAAGGAAAGGGGCTCACCAAGACGTTTGAGTGAATGATACTTCGCTAGCTGCAATCAGCACTGTCCGCTACGGAACCACCTAGCGCCCCCGGTAAAAGGGACGTTAATACCATGGAATAGTACTAGTATTTATAACTAAACACGATCATGTTAGAAAGAATAACCATACAAGAGTAAAAAGAAATTATAAAAACTACAAAGCTTCAAACAATCATCATGTTAGCAATATAAAAGGTTCACATAGTTTCTATAACTTTAGGTTGGGGCATTCCATATTGTTGCATCGTCATTCACAATACCACCGCTTTCTTGAGCGAAGTCCGATCATGGTCTGATTACCCAAGCTGCCTCATTTGGGACATATATCTCAATTATTATTTCATTCTCACTTTCCGATTTCAATTACCAACACAATGTCACCATGTGTGTAGCATGGCGTCCGATCACAGCCCGATCGGCTAGGGCGTCTTACCAAGATGTTACCCTTTTCCATTAATCATCTCACTTTAATTTTTATCTTCACATGTATTAGTTCATCAACACTTGGGGCCATAACTACCACATCATACTTGGCACTAGGCGACATTCCATAACTCACGTTTCACATTATTCCCATTTTCAATATTAACCTTGCCATTTAAGATCATAGTCACATACAAGAGTAATTCAAGTTATAAGCATAGAGAGGAATTGATCTAGTTCGGCATATTAATCACAATGTAACCTCGACTTGAAATTTAGGAATTTTAGCACATAGTTCACGTTCTCCACACATCCTCAATTTTACAAAGAATAGAATTTTAAACACATGAAGACGCACCTTCCACATACATTCTCCAAACATCAATTCATTTGATATAACAAGTACTACATCAATTAAATTTTGGACTTACAATATTTGCACGGACACCGTGGAATCTCAATATCTAAGAAGAGGGAGTTTTAGCCATACATACCTCAATAGAGATTTCGTTAAACCTTTACAATAAAGTTTGGAATTTTCTAGCAACTTCGATCTATTTCATGAGAATTACAAATTGAACCAAGAATTAGAGACATGATTAAGGTTCTAGCTCATTTAAGTATATTACCAAGCACTAAGTGTGCATTATGATTTTAGGACCCTTTTGTAAGAGATTTTTGTTACCTTACATCCCAATTGCTATATTTTTAACTCACAATCTTCCCATACCCCATTATAACTCATGCATGCAAGATAATCAACCCTTATACCTATGAACCCACTTGTTAATCACTTATTTTAATAGAAATTTCGAAATTATAGGTTAGGGAACAAGTTCTTACCTTTTAGAATGAAGGCCTAGCAGATTTTACTTGAAAGTCTTCAAAGATTTGGGCAAGAATTGTAGTGACTTGATGAGTGTTAGTTTCTCCCTCTAGAAACTCTCTCACTCTATTTTGCAGTAGAATAGCATAAAAGGTGTCTAATGGGGTATTTTTAATGGGATGGGGTCGGGTTTTAAAAGTTAAAAAATAGGAGCCCCGACACAATCTGTGTTGCATATGCGATCGCATAATGGACATGTGGCCCGCAAAAGGGACTGCAAAATGGCCCCCAAAACCTGAATGAACTGCTCGGGTATGCGACAAGAATGCAATCTGCACACCTATTCTGCGATCGTATAATGCACCGCAGAACTGCCCCTCACAATATTTCAAGGAGATTATGCAATAACTATGCGGTTCGCATATTAATTATGCGGTCGCATAATTGACTGCATAGTTAAATTCAAAACTAACCAGCACACTAATCACTCAATAGCGACTATGCGGTCCACATAGCTATTATGCGACCGCATAATGGACCGCAGAAATGCACTTTTCTAAAAAATATTATTCCTTGCATTTTGATGCACATATCGATCCAAAAGGTCCAAACCGCGTAACATATATTCCTAACTAGGCACTACGAGATTTTGGGTCTTTGAGTGGAAATTCCACGGGGCCTTACAAGGGCATTTGTATGTTATTTTCTCTTTGAGATACTGGCATATTTCTGACATGTCCCCAATAAAAATGGTTTTGGTTAAGTGTTATTACTCACTGAGCTAGCAACTCATTCTCAGCTAATTTTAGTTTACAGAGACAGCAGTTGAAGCAAGCAAGGATTCATTAATTAGTACGCACAATAGTTGTTGGTGAACCATGCACTTGTTCGCGTGGGAAGAGATTTTATTTATTGTTATGCTCATTTCCTTGAACTCTTATGAGTCGCTCCATAGTCACTATTTTAGTGTCATGAGTATTATTTTATTATTATAGTCTTATGCTGAGTACCGTTCTTTATTATCGAAGTTAGGGATGATTAGTATTTTTAGTTGTTAGTGGGTTGATTAGCAATGGTGGAGACTTGTTTTGATTAATTGATAAGTTGTCGATTGGTTGGTTTGATATTAGGATGGTTTGTTGTTGATTTTGAGACAGGAAAATTTTTTGGATAGTCCAAAATAGGGGAATCTCTGTCCGATTTTTTGTAAAGTATCGATGAGGCTTACTTGGAAGCACTAGCTCCTGAGCACCGGTCACGATCCTAAATTGGATCGTGACAGTTGGCCATGGTGTATGGACTTCAAATCCATCGATGAATGTTAAAACAACCTTATTAAATGAAAATTTAGAGAAAGATATTTACATGGAACAGAAGGTTTTGTAGCTCCCATAAAAAGAAAAGAAGGCGCGCCGACTTGTTAAGTCACGCTACCCACTAAAGTAAACACCCAAATAATTGCATATGAAATTTGAACAAACAATATTGACAAATAAATTTAAGATTAATGAGTATGAAAAATGTGTTTACATTAAGAACACTCCAAACTACATAGTCATTATTTGTTTATATGTTGATGAGATATTATTGCCGACATAAATGTTACTAAATATATGCTTGCTAGCAAGCTTGATATAAAAGACTTATAAGTTACAAATTTAATTCTGGGAATCAAAATTCAAAACACTCCTCAAGATCGAGCGTTTTCTCAACCTCATTATGTTAAAATGGTACTTTAAAAAATTCAAATATTTAAATTTCAAAGTTGCAGAGACTTTAATTAAAGTAAATGTTACTCTTACAAAGAATCTAGGTCATAGCAATTCTCAATTAGACTACTCTCGAGTGTTGAGAATTTTTGTGTACATAATGAATTGTACACAAGTTGTTATTACTTTGCGGTAAGTAAACTAAGTCGTTACCCAAATAATCCCGACCAAACTCGTCAGATGGCAATAAAATAAGTATTGGGATATCTAAAATACACCCATGATTATGCTTTGCACTGTAATAAGTATCTTGCGATAATTGAAGGATATAGTGATGTAAATCAGATCACTAGATCAATAGAATCTAAATCCACAAGTGGATACATTTTTTCCATTGGTGGATGAGCAGTGTCCTGGAAATCGTCCAAACATACATGCATTACTCGCTCTACAATGGAATCTGAGTTTATAAGCGTTAGACAAAGCTAGTGAAGAAGTTGAATGGCTCCAAAAAAAATTGGAAGATATTCTACTTCAGTCTAAATTGGCGGCTCCTATATGTATACATTATGATAGTCTATTAGATAGAAAGGGTTGGGAGAATTATGTATAACTAAAACCCTCTTCACATACGGCAAAGACATAATACCGTTAAATAATTTCTCTCCAATGAAATTATTATAATTGACTACATAAGGTCAAAAGATAATGTGTCGGATCCGCTTATAAAAGGCCTAACTAGAGAAGAGTTTGATAAACAATCTAAGAGAATGGGAGTATGCTACGGACAATTTATTATGGTGGTAACTCTACCTAGAAGACTGAAGATCCCAAGATCTAGGTTCAAGAAGATCAAATAAAGTCATTAATGACGGTTCAACATAGTCAAATAAACTTTTCGTCTATTCTCGTGACAAAGAGAATATTGGGAATCAAGGGTACAATGTTATGACTTTTTAATGGTTTCTAAATTTGATACAGAGTATATCAGATAGTATATCTATGGGATAATATGTTTAGGAATTACCTATGTAAGTGTGAAGTATAAGCCATTTCAAATAGAATTTTTAAGGCCAGTTCTCTATTCATTTATAAACCGAGCGATGTTCATGGCTGAAATGAACAAAATAATGAGAATCAAAGACGATTAAAGAGTTGATTAAGTGACATATGGTCGTCTAGGTATACAACAAATTTTGACGGCTTAAGGACATCAAATGTACCAATTGGCTGAGTATATCCAACATAAGATCACTACAGAAAGTTCAAAGGGAAACCTACTTATCCATATGAGATTAATCATTTCTTGTAAATCACATAATTTTTTGTGCATGCATATTTTTTAGATAGCCATTCCCCATTCATGTGGGGAATTGTTGGAGTTTTATATAATTAAATAAAGTGGTGTGAATGAAAAAAAAGAATTAAATGAAAATAAAAAGTCTGAAGTGTTCCTTTAATAAGCCATTTTGTCCCTGATCGAAAAATGAAAAGAAAATCGTTTGTGCTTATATAGAGAAGCACATCTTCTAGCTCTTAAAAGAGTTGAGAAGAAGCAATAACTCTTGGGTAAACTATTAAACTAATAAGAGTTGTATCGTCTAACTTCATTCAAAAATAAAACTTGAATTTTTATAGAATCAAATTCTAAAATCATTTCTATTTTGATCATTTCTTAGATTCTGTTGAATTGTATCAGTTGTCATCGTCACTTGCTCACTCGGCTTGGCTCAGATTCGGCTTCGAATTCAGATTTAAAATCGAATTTGGTCAATCTGATTGATTGATATGTTTTTTGGACTAAATTTATTTGATTTCGTTTTCCTAATACTTTTCGCGTGAAATCTTATTAGTCAAATTTGGGGTTTAAATTTATTATTTCCAATAATAATATCTAAATTGAAATTTATGGATTTCTCGAATAGTCCCTAAAGGCCCCCGTGGAGTACAAGATGCGGGAAGCAAGACTCATATGGTTCGGGCACATTCACAGGAGGAGCACTGATGCATTGGTGAGGAGGTGTGAGCGACTGGTTGTGGTGGGCACGAGGAGAGGTAGAGGGAGACCTAAGAAGTATTGGGGAGAGGTGATCAGGCAGGACATGGCGCGACTTAGGATTACTTAAGACATGAGACTTAATAGGGAATTGTGGAGGTCGAGCATTAAGGTCGTAGGTTATGGGAAAGTTGTGAACATTTCTACAGCGCACTAGTGTGACACCAGCCAGTTAGGAGTTAGTCTTAGAATACTACTGATCAGCTACTGATGATGGGCTATATCTGTTGATTATTACTATACTTTACATCTTTTCATATTTCTTATATTGCTGTTATTTTGTTATTTTACGGTATTTTATATTATGTTATGGATTTATGTTATTTTAGTATGAGTCTATTGATGGTACTAATATATCGTCTCTTGTTGCCTTCTTGAGCCGAGGGTCTCCTGAAAACAGCCTCTCTGCCCATCGGGGTAAGGGTAAAGTCTACGTACATTCTACCCTCCTCGGATCCCACTTATGGAATTATACTAAGTTATTGTTATTGTAGTTTCTTCAAATGGTCCCTAACAGAAATTTTAAGTATTTTTGTCAAACAGACACCTATTTCCGTATAGGCACCTATCACTTGTTCAGACTCCAACTTGCTGGCTATAATTCAAACGCTTGGCTTCATTTTTCACTCACCAAAAATCTGAAAACACTCTCCCTTCTCTCTTCTGTATATTGAGTTTTGCAAAGCAAAAATGTAATTATCCAGTGTGATTTGCAACTATTTGTTGAGTTTGTTGAAGTTTTGTAATTTTCATTGCTAATATTATAGAATAATTATTTTGTCTATCCTGAAAGGACTTAATCCAATAATTTCGGGCAACAGTAAGAGAATTAAATTTCTTATGGAAACGCAGTTTTCTGTTGGGCTCGGAACATTTTAATTCTCCTACTTCTGTTTCTGTTTTATTTTTTGCAGAATTTATTTTTGAACATTTTACTAACATATTGTTCATAATATTGGTTTGGCTTTGCAACTTGTTTATTTTGATTCACGCTTTTATTCTTTAATGTTCAGTACGTGCTTTTATGTTTATTGCTTTTATGTTTTAACCTATTTGTTGTAAAGCCCAATTTTTTTTAATCTTTTATTTTGAACTAATTGCAACTTTAGTAACATGTTTAAAATATGTTCAAAGTATTAATAAAGCTATAGAGTGTTTTAATGTTACATTGCTGTTAATTGTGTTGCTCTAAATGTTCTTATCCCTTATAGCTTGTTTGGATGACTGTTACCTATGTATCATTACTTTAAATACAATATTTGTTTTAATTGTTGTTTAAATTTTATTGTATCGTATCGTTAAATTCGTCGTTACGTAACGATGAAATGTGCCACTTTATGTAACGACCGATTTGGCGTGGTCACATCATTTTCTTGTATTTTTCTCTCAATCTCACCCTTTATTATTATTAAATAATTTTATTTTATCATTTACCCTACCTTTTTATACACTGTATCATAATATTTCTTTATAATATTGCAAGTTTATTCATCATATCACGCGTGTGTGATACCATGAAACGACGCCAAAATGACACAATGCATCCAAACATTGTATTTATCAAACGATACAGTACAATACAATACAATACGATACGATATATTATAAAATGATACGTGACAACCATCCAATCAAGATGTTAGACTAATTGTCTAGTGGTTCTCTGAGTGTGTTCAATACTTAGCCCCTTTCATTGTACGTTTGTGGATTAATGACTTTTTAGTGCCTTTCTTTTTCTTTTCATCTATGTTTCCTGATATTAAGGAAAAGCATAGGATTGAATCTTTGGCTTATTCTCTATTCCAGAGGTACAAATTTTATGTGGTATCCAGTTTTGCGTCACTCATCGAATTTGGACTCAATTTTTCATAATTGCTACCCAATTTTTAGATAACTTCAGATACATACGCTTTTCTTTTTCTTTTTCCTGCTATTCTCTTCTTCTTTGTGCTTAGAATTTCTTATTCTTCTTGGTTGCAAAATGGATTTGTTAATTTGTTGTTGCATTGACAATTTGCTTATTAAGATTTGTTCCTTATAATATTTCAAAAGTTATGTTTCAAATTTGAGCTCATTTGGAGTAAATTTGAACATTGAATTGTATATTGGATTGTCAAAATTCAAAGAACAAGCTTATGTTTTAGAATTAGAACTTAAAATTCGAAATCTAAAGTTGCAATCAATAGATTGAACTAATTCAAATTTGAATTTCTAAAGTTGAATTTGAAAGATAAGAAGAACTTCAGATATGATTTTGAAGTTACTTCACATTCGAGCGACTACATTTTGCAAAATTTTGTGCGATAAGAGTATAACTTCAATGGCGGCGCCAAAAGTGACCGCATATGAAAATAACCCTTACACACCTTCATTTTTTCTATCTGCAAACAGGCATTTTGATCCGCCACCGTTCAAATTCATCTCATTGGATGGTAGAGATATGACTACAGAGTTGGGAATTTGTCAATAACACGAGGGGCTGCACTAATATTAACAGAAGGTATAACTGATCTTCAATTGAAGAAAAAAAAGAGAGATAATCATCACTGTAATACTAAATATATATGAAGGTGTGAAGTCAATCCTATGAATCAATTTTACAAGAAAGAATTCTACTGGTGGTGTCAAAATCTAAGAAAATTATGGAAGTGTTATCTTTTGTACGCAATGTTTTGGCCTCGTTCAACAAAGAATTTGCTATTTTTTCTGCAGAAATTTCTTCATCTGTTGAGCTTCTCTCCTTTGTCTGCACATCATAAAATTTCAACATATGGTTAAAGAAGCTATAGCTTGGGAAAGAATCGGGCGCCTACCTCCTACACAGTCACAAGAGAATCATACAAAGTGCTCGTACCTGCTGGACTTGTTGAACTGCCTTCTTCACATTAATTACGTCCCAGAAGCCATCACTGAAGCAAATCGACAAGCATGTTTTAAGCCAAAAGTATAGTTTATCTATTAGTCTATGGCACGTATTGAAGAATCGGTAAGAAATGTACTTATTGATGTCCTAGAGTTCGACACAAGTATTTCAAGGCAACCCATGTCACATTGATAACAAGATGGAAGATAACATACTTGACAAAGTTCATTTTTTCTATTATTTAGGTAAAGGTGAAGAGGAAACGAGGAGAAGGGATAAATCAGGATAGAGAGAGAATGAAACAGCTCTGCAGCAATACATGAAAGGACGTGGAATTACCTAGCTAACAGTGCAAATCCTTTGCTAGCTTGATGTATGTACACAACTTGACTAATATAAGGTTCTGAACTGAAGCGAACATCTTGCTGCTTAAGAAATTTGTCTCCAAGCATACGAGCAAGGTTTAAACCTAGTTAAGAGCAAGCAAATCAGTTGCTGGTTGATCATTGAGATTCTACAGGGGATATACAAGCACAATAGAGACGAGAGTTCCTCTTTTTCTTTTTCTTTTTTTTGGGAAAGGATCACAGACAAAAGATTTCTCACCACATAGTCTTGTTTCCCCATCTTTTAAAGGATCCCCTGTTGCTTGGATACGCATCCTTTCAGAGTAACTAGTTATTCTGTGATCTTCAGTCATTTTTGTCAGCTTCCCGTCAATACTGCCTCAAACAAAAACAGAATGAATGAGTTTAAACTAAGCGGTTTATAAGAAAGTACATATCTTAAACTGCTTCTAAACCTTCACTGGCACGTTGACAAGGTATTGCATTAAGACAACTTATAGCTGCATAACATCTCACTAAAGCATAGTCCATACAAACACGAACTACATACTGTCAATCAAACAACAACTAATCCTCAACTAGTTGGATCAGCCATATGAATTCTAGTTATCCATTGCGCTCTATTCTAACCCATTTTATTCTAATGCTAAATGGTATTTTGTTTTATAAGTGAATTAAGGATGCTCTAAAAGTAAAGGTTCTCTAAATCCAAACTAACAATTTCTTTAATAACAATGGTGTTCACGCCAACTATGCACACATTGACTACTTACACCAATACAGATACCGGGTATCCCTACCCACTAAAACGTAGGCAGATGGAAAAAAATCACCGTCTATTTTTTTCTCTGTTAGGATTCAGACTCTGATCTCCTACGGTTCATAATTCCAGCTTTATCGATGGCCAGACCACACCATGGGAGGCAGTCCAAGTTAACATATAAGTCTTGAAACACATAAAAATTTCATGAAAACAGTGGACCTGATGCAAAAACAATATTTGGATCTTAATCCTAATTGGTTGGTATTGCCTGTATAGAACCTTTGTTTCCATTATGTTGTGTTCTTAGGATAAGTCCACATCAAAATTCAGTGTTGCACGGTAATCCCTACAAAACCGATGCATTTGAACGTCCATATAAGACATGGTGAAACCATTTCAGGCAAACTACTCCTAATTTTTCTTCTATGCATGTTGTTTGGAACCTTTTGTTGAATGAGATCATCTCTAATACTGTATGATTGCAGATCCCCTCTACGACACCCATTTAATGAATATGTTGGGCTTTTGAGGCCCAATTTTAACTCTGATATAACATTTTTGGTTTCACACAATGTATGATGAAATTTTGCAGACTGCGTATTAGGCCAAGTTAGAGCTGCAACATATTAACAGATAAATGGTTTATGTTTCTGTAACATTGCAAAATATTAAAGCTCAATCTCTCTAATAATGATAAATGTCAATCTTACCAATTCAAGGCATAAATCTCGAAAGTTGGAATTCATAGTTTGAAGAATCGAGGTATTAGTCGTCTGAGCAGAAGTAATTGAGAAAATAAAACTATGAGAACTATAGAAAACTAGACTATAGATCATGCAACGTAAACAAAGATCATTATTACGCACAATACAAGAATGAAGAACGCCAAAAGCAACCAAAGGCCAAATGGAAATGCAGCCATGTATTTAGTAGTTAGCAAATGAAATTACTGTTGAAAGTGTGGGGACGCACTTTACAACACAAGCTGAATCTCCAACATTTGCACATTGCGCATAAAAGTTTTCATGATCATCAGCCCAAATCAGAAGCACTGTTGCAGTACATCCCTAACAGATTTGATTGTCATCAATAAGGAAAATATTAGTAAATCCAACAAACTAAAACCTTTTAACAGCTTTACTCTGCAGTACGAACTTAGTAATCAAAAAAAAAAACAATTAATATCCTGTAAGAATGCAAATAAGCATGAGAACAAGGGATAGCTGCATCAGCGCATGGACTTAACCGCAAAATTCTTCCGCTCAACTCACAACATTCATATAAATAAACTTGTTACACACAGAAATAAAGCTTTAACCAGGTGAATAAAGCTTATAAGATATACTACAAAATAAGTCTAGGTAAAAACCTCATAGTGGTGATCTATACTCGCTTCAGTTTGAGAGAACGCTTCTCTAAGAACATCTGAAGCATCACATTGTGACAACACCCTCTCCCTTCTAAATGAATCTGACAAGATGCTAGCAACTATCTGAGGCATTATTCTGTATAGGGACAACAAAAAAGCACGAAGATATATTAGCACACAAGGGTGACAAAGAATTTGCTCACCTAGCAAAGACAAAGTAACAGTGAATTCAGTAAATGCAACTAAAGATTTAATTTTTAAAATTTCATTCCAAAATTGCAATGAGAAAAGAAGATATGATATGATCCAGAATAAAGAATGCTTTCAAAAAATTTTTAGCATATGCCATTTTTCAGCAGAAAAAACAACCAATTGCTTTGTGACTGTTAAATTGAAGAAAACATCATGTAAGATTCTTTGGGTCAAGATGACTTTTTATTTTTACTGGTGGAGTTACATAACACACTGATTATAACTTACTTGCTGACAGACGTTGCAGCACCAGCTCCTCCGTGTCCATCGCATATCCCAAACAATCCAAACTACAATGGCAAATATACAAACTTCTTGGTCATTATCTTTTGACTGGCAAGATAATATAAGCCTTTCAATTGTCCAAACCTTATCCGTCCCAGGAACAGGCCAATGGTAATAACAAACATCTTCCATAGGCAGCTTCTTTCCTCCTCGACGTACAGCCATGGCATCTGATGCAACACCAATCCCAAATGGGACCTGATGCTCACTTTGGGATCTAATTTGTACCTGGAAGAGAAAATATTGCATGACAATGAGCACCTACGTTCACGCCTGCAATCCTACATTAGTTAAACGTTACATTTATTATTTTCTCTTTTGGTTTGTCTGGAAAACATGTAAGCTTTTCTCAAATGGCAAACCGTAGGATTTTAAACCAAGCATAATGGTATAATTTTGTGATTAATCGACTCCAATATAGGTTTTCCGCCCAAATATTAGTAACTTCTAAGTCACACAGCTCAAGCTTTTCTTTCATGATGTCTATCCGAAATCAAACCAGACTGTTAAATAGTAAGAGGTAACACATTTTAGAGAGATTTTCTTCTTTACTGCCATTGAAAAAATTGGTTAAGTCACATAGGACTCAGCTTATGAATTGGAAATTATAATTGCCAGCCTTTTAGCTCGAGACAGGATAAAAGGCCTCACTTCAAATAGAAACAGCCGGGCCCGGGATAATACTTACCAAAATAAACACAATTACAGTAATAGTAACAGCTTAAACATGAATAGATATACGAAGAGAACTAAGGTAAGAACTACACAGTATTGTGCAATTAAGGACAATTGACAACAGACGATGGTAGGTGGCTTCAGAGGTCATGGTTGTTCACTAAGACTATGAGTCTATACAACAGTACAATAAAAAAAAGGCGTACTATACCAGAATATTGTACACTTCCTACTACTGCATCTGTTCACTAACACTATAAGTCTATACAACAGTACAATAAAAAAAAATTAAAAAAAAAAAGGGCGTACTACACCAGAATATTGTATTTTATTTTTCAAAAGGTAACAAAACTATACCAGAATATTGTACATCTTCCTACTACAGCCTCCCCCTTCAAAGAACTAATTTGGATTACAAGGGAAAAACCGACCAACTTTGGTCCAAATTTATGTATTCAAATGTTTGCCTTTCTGGTAACAAAACGTGTAAATTTTGAGCTAGTGTAAGGACACATCCAAACACAAAAGCTAGAATCTAGAAATATCAAATTGTGGTCATACAGGATGGGCTCACTCCATAATGTTAGTAGGTAAATCTTCCTGTGAAGTTAATATAAACCTGTTTGAAATCACTCCTTCCCACCATATCCTCGACTCATTTGTTTCACTAACTCGGCCTTTGGTTCCTTCATAGGCCATACTGTGCACTCCATTTTCTGGAAATATCAGATATTAGTTTTTTATGAAAGAACATAAAAAAAATTTTTTTTTTTTTGGATTAACTAAATAGTATTTTCAATAACGGTGATGTTCAGGCCAGCGCGTTCGTGCACCTCAAGTAATTCATTGAGCACCCACAGCCTCCCAGCGCCACTAGTATGGGATAAAGCCAACCAAGACTTAAGCAGATGCAAAGAATTACTAGTATCGCCTCTGTTGAGATTCAAACCTAGGTTTCAAGGTCCCTTCAACCTCTACGACCTCTAAGCCACTCCATCCCGAAAATTATTAAAAGAAAATTTGACACATTATTAGATCAACTTTTTATATTGAAAAACCAAGCTAGGATTCCTAAACTGCGTTTGTATCACGCAAAAAAGGTTATTTTAATCTTTTTCTAAATCCTACTTTGCTATTCCGTATTCACCTTGCCGTTATTGGTTTCAACTCTCATTTAATTCGGAGAGATCAAATTAGCCATGTTCAGTAGAGTAAGGGGTAAACTATAATTTTTGTGATCCATATGTAGCTAATCCTTGTATACCTATAACACTAAAAACATCCAAATTTCAGTAACATGAAATGTGCCGATTTGGTTTCTTTCACATGACATATTAGTTCTGGAAGCTGCTAGAGCATAGGAAGGACATTAGTGTGAAGTTTCCCTTCTTGATGGTGCTCCTTGACTACAGTAGTCCAATTGTTTTTATAGCAATTTCTAGGTCGTAAATTTTGCAACAAATAAATTTTATAAGCTTTTCAAATGGCCAGCGTTGGATATAGTTACACATAAAAGTATTAGAAAGCAAAGATACTATGTCTCCATTAGAAATTGGTGCCTTTATTTAGAGGGAAAGGATCACGAAGGAATTGGTTGTCTCTTTTAATAAATTTGTGGGAGGGGGGGTGAGTCCATCTTCAAAACAAGAATCTTAGTAAAATGACAACAGCACAAAGCCCATGTGCACTTACAAATATTTGCGAAGTTGTGCCAAGGGTTATTATGTCTCCATTTGCAAGCTCAACTGGATCACCCCACTGTCTGCTCCCAGAATGAGGACTATGGACAGCACGGGAATTAACTAGTGTGCCGTTCAAGCTACCCATGTCAACCAGCTCCCACCTCAATTTCTGAAACAATAGAAGTGAAATGTGACTTCTACTTTATTTTCTTTCGTAAATAAATAACTAAGAAACATAACAACATGTTATTAACATCTGCCAAGATCCATATGAAACCACAGATTTTCAATCGGCGTACATTTATATTCCAGTTTATCATTGCATGCTTGCCAGAAATTTCTGAATCCTTGAGCAAGATATTGCTAGGTGTCACTCTTCCAAGAGTAAGTGGAAGCCTAGATGTATCTGTTGATTGCATTGAATGTTGAAGACCTTGACAAGGTCCCGATATAACCTCCAGCATGAGGATGCTTCCTGCACTTCTAAAAGAAAAATATGATGACACTGTTTACACATACTGTCAATCAAAAAGTGTAGAAAACATCAAGCACTTGTCACAGTGATAGAAGAAATTACTTTGATCTTTAGTATCTTTTGGAGCAAAATCTCCAAACTTTTCATTCTGTATTGCCACATTTGGTCTGTACTTTACATCTTCCGATCTTATGTGTTTCTGCTCTTCTGCTAACTGATTAATCACAAATGGACGCTTAAGCGTCTGGCCAACAGAAATATCTTCTGAAGTATCACAAACATCCAGAACAAAACTGTCGCCTGGAAAAAGCAATTTAAGTTATGATCTATAAAGAATAAAAAGCCAATCAACAAGGAAGGAAGCGTTATATACTATGCATTAATTGAGAATTTATGGAGGTCAGCCTTTGTTTATGAACAAGTCCCTGAGTCCAGGGTGAACCATAAGCCCCTTGATTCTGGTGACCACCTGCATCGTGAGCACAACTTCTAGAATAGTCATGACTCTGGCTTTCAATCAAATGCAAATCATCTGAAATAAGAGGCCTCTCTACATCATCAGCCTACATAAAAATATAATTACAGCAATTTCAAAAGAATGCACAAGAAGGGGGTGGGGGAAGGAAGAGCCAAGCTTATACTTTATAAACACGAATTATGAAACAACTAAGAGGACATTAAGGTAACCACCGGAAAGTGGTAGCTCCATTAGCATCATTTGTAAGTGATTCATATCAGTCAGTCAATACTAACATAATTTTGCATAGGACCAAGATAGTCCACACCCTACAGTTAGCATTGAGAGTCTTTTTCTTTTTTTCTTTTTTTTTTTTTGTATGTGTGTGGGGGGGGGGGGTTAATTAATTAGTAAATACATTGAAATTTTTGTAAGGACTAAACGAACATTCGCCTAGAGCAAAGCCTAAAATGACCAAAGCATAATGTTCAAAAATTTATCTCTGCGCTTTTATATGTTAAGCTTTGTCAGATTTTAGAAAGCCAGGACACTGGGACAAGGCAAGTACTAAAAAGATTGGCTGGCCAACTAGATCTCTTGACAACTTCAATATTCGATGTCGTACCGTTCAAAAACAAGAATAAACTTGGAAGAGGTGGGCAAATAAAGTAAGAAAACATAACGTGGAAAAGGAACGAGTAGTGTAGACGTGATCAGACACCTTCACTCAAACATTAAAGTCAATACACATAAATTGTTGCAATCTATAGAAGCTCAGTTTCATCTTAACAAGTTTTATCAAATTATAAATAGGAGTAGTAGAGTGCAGAAGAATTAATCCCTCACCAATATCCACGTACTACTATACTTTGGTCAAAGAGTGATACTTGAAGAGCTGAATTATCTATTTATGACATTATGTTGATAATCTAGAGTCTCTAGGTGCTAATATGATCTATCAAATCATATAGAATCCCTCCATCGAAAATTGAATGTGCATTTGACTTTCTTAGCATCAGATAGGAATCTCCTAATTAATGTTTACAGTCTTTACACATTATAACCAATAAAGCTTTAGATAATAGCAGTTAAGTAGAGATTAGTTTCTTCTGTATAGTCATGCAAAGCAGAACAACTAATAGCTAATATTACCATAAAAATAATCCATAAACACATATTCTACTGTAAGATCAATTAGAAACAAATGAAATTCAAGTGCTTTTTCAGTAACGCTAATAGAAATATATTCAAGAACACATTTTGAATGAAGTGATCACACAATTCAACATAACAACAAAGCAAGCAAAAATCCTAGTCAAGTCTCCCATCACCCATCAAAGATTTTTCCACGTGCTAAGAAAATAATCTTACCACACACAAAGAGACATCTTGACGAGATAATTAAATAGGACGACCCCACTTCAACACCTTAACCTTTTAAATGAAATAGTCACACAGTTTTAGAGCAAACATATGTCCTAGGTTAAAATCCTCACTAGCACTTATCATCAAATTTTCACATACTTACACTATGATAAAGAATCCAATCTCACGTGAAGGGTGTTACATCATAACTAAGTAAAATTATCCCCATCTAGTAGCTTACACTTTTAAATACGGCGGTCACACAATTCAACCACAAAAAGTACGTTATTACTTGAGTTTTCTACATCCTTTTGCAAGGTAAATGAGAAAATACTAACTTTCAGTAACATTTAGAGTGTAAATCAACTAAAATTTTGTATTAGCTCAATAATTCCCTCTGGAAATACTACTCCTAGAATAGACAACTGCAAACACTTCACTCTATCGACGTACAAGAGTAATGAGACATATTGGCAACACAAGCAACACCACCAAGAGAAGAACATCTACAAGAGATTGTCGTAGAACTCTGGAACCTTTTCCTTTATGCTAATTTCAAAAGTCATTCAAAAAAAAAGAGTGCAATAGCATTTGACTTAGTCCTTGCTATGATAGGAATTATTACTTTGTCAACAATGTTTGTCACCGGTGCTTATTCTTGATTTATTCCTTTTTCCGATAAAATACAGCCATTAAGAATCCTTATTAAAATAAAATACAGCCATTAAGAAGACAGCTAAAACAAATGATCCATATAGGTGATACCAAATAGTTAGGACTAAGTCTTAGGGATCTTTTATTTAATTTTTTTGGTAATAAGATGGGATTAAGACTTAGTTATTGTTGTTTAACCTGTATTAGGGCCGTGCCGTTCAGGTCAGAGACAATCATGTCTATGTAAGTACAATTGAAAGGTTTAGAGAACATCTAATTTGCCTTGAAAGAGAAATTATTTAGTAGATGAAATTGGTGTGAAAAGAGAGAAATGAATATAGAGGATTAATTCAGCTGACCACACCTAAATTAGAACTAAGTCTTGGTCGATTGATCGATTGATATTGATTATACAACAGTGCATGATATCTAGGTCGCCATCTAGATAGTCAATATCTACTCTTCTTTTTTTTCTCTTGGGCCTTAATCATAAAAATAGAATAGATATCTAGATAATGAACTAAATATATTATATGCCTATGCTAGCTGAACCTCAACCTCTATATCTTCGCAAGGTAGGGGTAAAGTCTGCATAAACACTACCCTTCCCAGACCCCATAATGTGGGACAATATTGGATATGTTGTTGTTGTTGTTGTTGCTTGTTGAACCTGTCATTTCCCTTCACATTACATGACGGATAAGGTAGGAAATAGGTATTTGTAACAATTTTAGTACTTTCGATGGATTCTCCAAAAGTCTCAAGTGTACCTCTGCAGCAGATATGTATCATGTCTAATACCACATTAGGGTCCCCAAAACGAAATTTTGAACTGTGAATATCCAACTACTAGCAAGTAAAATCTCACCGGAGGTACGGGTAAATCACCTCTTAGAACCACCTAGGTGACTTACATAACAATGCAGTTAGCTCTTAAAGAAAACAAAAATAAGTTCCTCATTTCCTTGAAGCTTTAACTGCACTCAAGTTTTGGGATCGCATTGATGTTCACAGTTCCTAATAGGGTATGAGAAACTTTTCCAAGAGTAAGAGTTTCTCCTCTGTCCAAGCTCGCTTGAAACACATATGCAATGTGAAAAACATAGTCTCCCCTTAATAAAGGAACCAGGCTGAGCTGCCCACTTTCAACCACTGAACTAAGCAACTATAACAACTTCCAAAATTAAGAAAGTTTCAAACTTTGCCATCCTCTAATACAATTGAGCAGAACCAAACACGATCCATCAATGACATTACCATCTCCTTAAAACTACAATCACTGAACTACACCTCAAGCCAAACAAAGATGGATAGGCTATAAATATCCTCTATAATCTTTCCTTCTATTCGGCCCCACGAGAACTATAAACCCTAGCAAATTTATTCCAAGCAATAAAAATTACAATCTTGTTTGTATTTCACCCACATTAAAAACAAATATAATTAGAGTCAGGCATAAACAAGAATCAAAACCCTATGACCAAATTACAGAAAAGACCATTTCTTGTTATCATCCTAAAAACATTTAAGGTCAGGCATAAAAAATAAGCAAAACCCCTTCAACCGAATTGCAGAAAAGATCATTAAAAAAATGGAAAAGGGGCTAATCTAACCTTGATGATGTTCTTGTTGCGAAAGACGGAGTTGGAGGAGACAGGAGAAGAGTAAAAGAAACGCCATGGCTTATACTTGCAGGCGATAAGGATAAATAAGAGGATCAAAAGGAGCATAACAAAAATAACAATAAAAATGGCCTCTTTCGATAAGACAATGTTGCTGCTGCTAAGAGTGGTCATGTTCATGGTATCATCAGCACCTGGCATTGCGAGAAGCTCGCTTTGAAATATTGAAAATGATGAGAGAGAAAAAACAACACCCTAAATTCTACTTCAACTCTATTCCTATTAAAATCCAATCAATCTTCTCTCGGCTTCGCGACAACCTCGCTTTGAAATGGTCGCATTTATTTTTCTCCTCTTTGTTTTCTCCATCCAA
>JASVEL010011934.1:0-198894 GCA_032618575.1 Nicotiana noctiflora
GTAGTGTCCAGTGATGGTATTCGGGTTGATCCACAGAAGGTCGAGGCAGTGCAGAATTGGCCCAGACCTTCCTCAGCTACAGAGATTCGGAGTTTTCTCGGCTTAGAAGGCTATTATCGCCGGTTTGTTCAGGGTTTCTCATTTATTGCTTCACCGTTGACTAAGTTGACACAGAAGAATGCTCCATTTGTGTGGTTTGATGAATGTGAGGACAGCTTCTAGAAGCTCAAGGAGGCTTTGACCACAGCTCCAGTACTTGTGTTCCCATCAGCCTCAGGGTCATATACGGTGTATTGTGATGCTTCTAGAGTTGGACTCGGTTGTGTGTTGATGCAGGAGGGTAGAGTTATTGCATATGCTTCTCGTCGGCTAAAGCCCCACGAGAAGAACTACCCTGTTCATGATTTGGAGTTAGCTGCTATTGTTCATGCCTTGAAGATTTGGAGGCATTACCTATATGGTGTATCTTGTGATGTATATACGGACCACCGCAGCCTTCAGCATTTGTTTAAGCAGAAAGATCTAAATTTGAGGCAGCAGAGATGGCTTGAGTTGCTTAAAGACTATGATATTACTATTTTGTATCATCTCGGGAAAGCCAATGTAGTGGCTGATGCATTGAGCCGGAAGGCTATTAGTATGGGCAGTTTGGCGTATATTCCAGTTGGGGAGAGACCCCTAGCAGTTGATGTTCAGGCGTTAGCTAATCGGATGGTAAGGCTGGATATTTCTGAGCCCAGTCGGGTGATGGCTTGTGTAGTAGCTCGTTCTTCTTTATATGATCGTATTCGAGAGCGCCGGTATGATGATCCACACTTACTTGTCCTTAAGGACAGAGTTCAACATGATGATGCTAGAGATGTCACTATTGATAGTGATGGTGTATTGCGGATGCAGGGCCGGATATGCGTGCCTAATGTTGATGGCCTTCGTGAGTTGATATTGGAGGAGGCCCACAGCTCGCGGTATTCTATTCATCCAGGAGCCGCGAAGATGTATCAGGATTTGAAGCAGCATTACTGGTGGAGAAAGATGAAGAAAGATATTGTGAGCCATGTGGCTCGGTGTCTAAGCTGTCAGCAGGTCAAGTATGAGCATCAGAGACCTGGTGGTGTATTCCAGCGTATTGATATTCCTGAGTGGAAGTGGGAAAGAATAACTATAGACTTTGTTAGTGGACTCCCTCGGACAGCGAGGAAGTTTGATTCAGTTTGGGTGGTGGTGGATAGGTTGACCAAGTCGGCTCGCTTCATCCCAGTGTGTACTACTTATTCCTCAGAACGGTTGGCAGAGATATTCATCCGTGAGATAGTGAGATTGCATGGAGTTCCTATTTCTATTATATCAGACAGAGGTACCCAGTTCACTTCTCAGTTCTGGAGGACATTTCAGCGAGAATTGGGTTCACGGGTAGAATTGAGCACAGCATTTCATCCACAGACGGATGGGCAGTCTGAGCGTACTATTCAGATATTAGAGGATATGTTGCGTGCTTGTGTCATTGATTTTGGTGGTTCGTGGGCTGATTATTTGCCTTTGGCGGAGTTTGCTTACAATAATAGCTATCAGTCCAGCATTCAGATGGCACCGTATGAAGCTTTATATGAGAGGCGGTGTAGGTCTCCAGTCGGTTGGTTCGAGCTCGGCGAGGCTAGGTTGTTGGGGACAGAGTTAGTCCAAGATGCCTTAGACAATGTGAAGGTGATTCGGGAGAGACTTCGCACAGCTCAGTCGCGTGAGAAGAGTTATGCGGACCGGAAGGTCCGAGATGTGTCTTATTCAGTAGGTGAGAAGGTGTTGCTGAAGGTTTCGCCTATGAAGGGTGTTATGAGGTTTGGAAAGAAAGGGAAGTTGAGCCCGAGGTTTATTGGACCTTTTGAGGTGCTTAGGAAAGTTGGGGAGGTGGCTTATATGCTTGCTTTGCCACCCAGTTTGTCGGGAGTTCACCCGGTGTTCCATGTATCTATGCTCCGGAAGTATGTCGGAGACCCGTCTCATGTGTTGGACTTCAGCACGATACAGCTTGATGAGGATTTGACTTATGATGTGGAACCAGTAGCCATTTTGGGTCGACAGGTTCGTAAGCTGAGATCCAAGGACATAGCTTCAGTGAAAGTGTAGTGGAGAGGTCGTCCCGTGGAGGAAGCAACTTGGGAGACCGAGCAGGAAATGCGGAGCAGATATCCACACTTGTTTGATGCTCCAGGTATGTTTCTTAACCCGCTCGCGGACGAGCGTTTGTTTAAGTTGGGGAGAATGTAACGACCCGGCCCGTCGTTACAGGAATTACCACCCCGTTACCTTGCAATTACATATCTTATGCTTTTATAACAGTATTAGAGTATATCGGGTGAGTTAGGAGTGATTTGGATTGGAAATGAAGCAAATAGCATGCTTGAAGGAACCTTGAATATGGAAAGTCAACGAAGAGTTGACTATTGAGTTAGAGTGCTCGGAACCGGATTCTGATGATTCGACTAGTTCCGGGGGATCATTTATGACTTAGGAGAGCAATCGGAATTGAATTCGGAGGTCGGTGTAGTTTTAGGCTTGAATTGGCGAAGGTTGATTTTTGGCGAAAACCGGATGGTAGGTGATATTTTGATCCGGGGGTCGGAATGGAATTCCAAAAATTTCTGTAGCTTCGTTATGTGATTTTGGATGTGTCTGCAAATTTTCAGGCCATTCGAACATCGTTTGATCGGGTTTTGGATTCAATGTTAGTTTTGAAAGTTTTGAAGAAACTTAGGCTTGAATTCGTGTGTAAATGGTGATTTTGATGTTTAGTATGGTGTTTTTATGATTGGAACAAGTTCGTATCATGTTTTGGAGTACGTTGGTGGTTTTCGTTGGGGTCCCGGGGGCCTCGGGATGATTTCGGACCATCAACCGGGCATTTGGACTTGGCAAAAATCTGCAGAAAAACTGCAGATTCTGTCCAGGCATTTAAGCCTTCGCGTTCGCGTGGCATGGGCCGCGTTCGCGAAGGTCAGGCGAATCAATGCATCGCGTTCACGGTCGGGGTGTCACGTTCGCGTAGGCTAGGGGTGTTGAGCATCGCGATCGCGTTCCTGGGGTCGCGTTCACGAAGGTTCGTGGGAGTGTGCTTCGCGTTCGCGGGAGGTGTATCGCGAACGCGTAGAAGGAAAATAGGTGGCTGGGAATCTTGTTCATCGCGAACGCGTGGAGGAGTTCGCGTTCGCGTAGGGTAAGCCATGTTGAGCATCGCGAACGCGTGGTAGGCGTCGCGTTCACGAAGAGTAACTGGGAAATGAGCATCGCGAACGCGTGGGAGCTCACGCGAACGCGAAGAGCAAATTGCTCTGGCAGTGAATAAAATCGCAGAACAGAGGGCTTGCGGGTTTACACCCCCAAAACATAATTTTGAGCCCTAGAGAGAAGAAACTCGAGGAAATCACTGAGAAGTCATCGGGTATTCGTCGGAGGTAAGATTCTTGACTCAAAAACATCATTTTATGGTAGAATTAACATCAATCTTCATGAATTTGGGTAGAATTTTGAAGAATTGTGGCCTAAGTATTGAAAACGGGATTTTTGGATTTGGAAGGCCATTTGAATTCCGATTTCGATAAATTTTATATGCACGGACTCGTGGCGAGACGAGGGTCACGTTGGTACTAATTTTGGAATTTTTCGAGTAGTGGGCCCGGGGTCGGGTTTTACCAACTTAGTGTATTTATGCGAATTTCATGTAAATTGAAATGGGTTATGATTCTTTGACCCGTATTTGATATAATTATTGTAGTTTGACTAGATTCTACGCACGAGGGAGCTAAATTCAAAGGAAAAGGCATCGCGGACGAGTCTACGGCCGGCTAGAGGTGAGTAGTTTGTGTATATGGTAGCATGAGGGTTCGAAACCCCGGCTTAGCACATTGTGATGCTAGTAGGGCGTGGCTCGCACACCGTGGCAGGTGCGGGATTGATTGTGACTAGGGATTGAGACTTGGTCCATCCCGGAAATGAATAATATGTTATTAGTGTTGGAAATACACTGTATTTGATATATTTATGGGTTGTAAGCCTTGTTTGGGGCCTTGTGCCGACCTGTAGCGTCCTTAGAGGACAATATTTATGTGATAGCTATATTTGCTTAAATCGCTGATCTCAGTCCTGGAAATTGAAATCACCTTTTGAAGATGCTAAGTCACCGGCTTTTGCAAATTTATTAAAGTTAAAGTATTTTTCATAAATTATGAACTGGAATTAAGAAAAATAAACTGTTTTGTGACTTATTTGCTTATTGTGGACTGAGCATGGGATCGGGCTGCACGCCGCAGTGGTTGATATGAGGATCGGGCTGCACGCCGCAGCAGTATTGCGCTTGGGCTGTAGGAGCCCCTCCGGAGTCTATACACACCCCCAGTGAGCGCTGTCGACGTTAAATTGGATCGGGCTACACGCCGTAGCCGTTATGTGCATTGCATTGCATCTTTATTTGTTAAATTTCTCTGTGGTAGCTGAATTGTACTGTTGATGCTAGTTCGTAGGAGATTCGGACTGTAGTGTAGCTTCATATTGTGGTATTCGGTGGATTTCTTATTTTCAGCTACTTGTATATATTTATTACTCACTGAGTACTTAGTACTCACCCCTACTCCCTGCACCTTTTGTGTGCAGACTCAGGTACTCAGGAGCAGTAGAGGTGTTTTCGGATGGCCAAACGAGAGAAAATATGGAAAATTGCAGAACCTAGCTTCTCCTCTCATTTCCAGTTGTTATTTCGTATTTTGTATTCAAACCTAAGTATTTCTATACAGTACTCTCTATTCCTATTGGGTTTTGTTATAGGCTCTAGACTTGTGACTCCGGATCTTTGGGAGTGTCAGTATTTTGTTCATTATTATTATTATTGGAGTTCTTAAACTCATATATTCTTCTTGGGTTGTCCATTTGGGACTGATATCGTTGTGATAATTAAATTGTTGGTCCGGCTGGCCTAGCTTGATTGTTGGGCGCCATCACGACCGGATTTGGGTCGTGACACAGGTGATCAAAGCACCTGCTATACCACTTGATGAGAAGTTGACTTATGAGGAGGAGCCGATGGCTATTATTGTTTGACAAATAAGAAAACTACGGTCAAAAGAAATTAAATTTGTGAAAGTCTTACGGAGAAATCACACTGTTAAAGAAGCTACACGAGAAATAGAAGATGCTAGGCGAGACAATTATCCTTATTTATTTCAGTATACAAGTTCGTACCTGAGCTACATTCGAGGACCAAATTTCATAAGATGGAGAGAATGTAATACTTTATATTCAAGTTGGGGTATTTTTGTCATTTAATGTTACTTAAACTAAATTAAAGAAAAAGGAAAACCTAGCTAAAGAAAAGGTAAAGAAAGGCAAACGCAACAGAAGTTAAAAACGAAACAAAGAAAGGGTAAAAGGGGTCTGCTTCAGAGAAGAAGAAGAAGAAGAAGAAGAAGAAGAAGAAGAAGAAGAAGAAGAAGAAGAAGAAGAAGAAGAAGAAGAAGAAGAAGAAGAAGAAGAAGAAGAAGAAGAAGAAGAAGAAGAAGAAGAAGAAGAACAAATTTACTTAGTATTGAGTACAAAAGATAAGTGCCAGTTAATACCAAATATTATGGACAGTAAAGTCATTTCAGTTTCAATTTATGCACACGATTAAGGAAATATAATAGTACAGGGAATAAACCATATAAATACCTTTTTTTACAAGATTTTGGACTAATTTAAATTACCCATAGCGTGGGTAAATATAATTCGGCGAATTGATGATAAAATATTAAAACGGAGGATTGGGTATTCTCAATTAGTGATGTATTTAGCCTAAATGAGGCGATCAACATGAGATCGATATTATATAATTATAGATTGATTGGAGAAATTTGTACGAATTGCTCGAGGTAAAGCATTTGGTATTTAGGTACGAATACAGTGAGTAGTAATCTTACCGCAATTTGTATTTTCATAATATACATGATTTACACAAAAATTTTAATATGAATATGTTACCAATTATTTTGAGTTGCATGTGGGGCAAGGTTTTACTCTATATGTTACCGAAATTATTTGAGAAGATTACGTTGTTTTAAATATTTTTGTTGTCACTAGATCTATTTTACCGCTACGTGAGTTTACTGTTATCGAAATGAAATTATATTATTTAATAAGAACCGAAATGCCCTATATTTATTTAAAATATTTTACGAGCATATACGGATTACAGAGACAAGTACAAATAGGAGTAGACATTGAAGGATCTCGTAGCTAACTTCGCTAGGTGTGGTGCACCTTGTCATTACTGATTATCGTTATAGATATCACTAGTTGGAAGGTAGAACTAGCATACCGTTACCGATTTCCCTCGAGTAGGGACTACCGTTATATTTAAATTATTGCGAAGAAGTCCACAGTTATACCGATTACATAATACATTCATCGAAAACTCCCAAATATGAATATGATATTATACAGTGGTTACCGAGATCATTACGAAATTGTCAATCGTATTATAATATAAAAACATGATGAGACTAAAAATTGTTTATTGCTTCTGAAAGGGACGTCATGCCCCATCCTCGGGAGGCGTGAGTGGCACTCAATCGCGTGAACCCAACTGAGCAAGCATTATTAACACTTTCTACCCAACTCAATATAATCAAGGGATCCATGCTTTCGTTTGTTTAGACAATAGGGGAGGCCATACATTCAACATTTTTAGTTCATTTTATATCACAAACCTTATACTTGTGGTTATATTCCCATAACATTACGCAGTTACAGTTTAGAGGAAAGAAGAGTTTAGAATTACAATATAGTCTAGTGTCCCATCCAACACCCGAACACAACCCACACAGACGTTTACGGAGCCACTAAGGATACAAAAGACAGTTGTGATAACACCGGAAATAAGGCCCGGGCCATACCTCTAAAGTGTACTTTTATAACAAAAGGTGTACAACACAACCCCTGAAGGAAAGGGGCTCACCAAGACGTTTGAGTGAATGATACTTCGCTAGCTGCAATCAGCACTGTCCGCTACGGAACCACCTAGCGCCCCCGGTAAAAGGGACGTTAATACCATGGAATAGTACTAGTATTTATAACTAAACACGATCATGTTAGAAAGAATAACCATACAAGAGTAAAAAGAAATTATAAAAACTACAAAGCTTCAAACAATCATCATGTTAGCAATATAAAAGGTTCACATAGTTTCTATAACTTTAGGTTGGGGCATTCCATATTGTTGCATCGTCATTCACAATACCACCGCTTTCTTGAGCGAAGTCCGATCATGGTCTGATTACCCAAGCTGCCTCATTTGGGACATATATCTCAATTATTATTTCATTCTCACTTTCCGATTTCAATTACCAACACAATGTCACCATGTGTGTAGCATGGCGTCCGATCACAGCCCGATCGGCTAGGGCGTCTTACCAAGATGTTACCCTTTTCCATTAATCATCTCACTTTAATTTTTATCTTCACATGTATTAGTTCATCAACACTTGGGGCCATAACTACCACATCATACTTGGCACTAGGCGACATTCCATAACTCACGTTTCACATTATTCCCATTTTCAATATTAACCTTGCCATTTAAGATCATAGTCACATACAAGAGTAATTCAAGTTATAAGCATAGAGAGGAATTGATCTAGTTCGGCATATTAATCACAATGTAACCTCGACTTGAAATTTAGGAATTTTAGCACATAGTTCACGTTCTCCACACATCCTCAATTTTACAAAGAATAGAATTTTAAACACATGAAGACGCACCTTCCACATACATTCTCCAAACATCAATTCATTTGATATAACAAGTACTACATCAATTAAATTTTGGACTTACAATATTTGCACGGACACCGTGGAATCTCAATATCTAAGAAGAGGGAGTTTTAGCCATACATACCTCAATAGAGATTTCGTTAAACCTTTACAATAAAGTTTGGAATTTTCTAGCAACTTCGATCTATTTCATGAGAATTACAAATTGAACCAAGAATTAGAGACATGATTAAGGTTCTAGCTCATTTAAGTATATTACCAAGCACTAAGTGTGCATTATGATTTTAGGACCCTTTTGTAAGAGATTTTTGTTACCTTACATCCCAATTGCTATATTTTTAACTCACAATCTTCCCATACCCCATTATAACTCATGCATGCAAGATAATCAACCCTTATACCTATGAACCCACTTGTTAATCACTTATTTTAATAGAAATTTCGAAATTATAGGTTAGGGAACAAGTTCTTACCTTTTAGAATGAAGGCCTAGCAGATTTTACTTGAAAGTCTTCAAAGATTTGGGCAAGAATTGTAGTGACTTGATGAGTGTTAGTTTCTCCCTCTAGAAACTCTCTCACTCTATTTTGCAGTAGAATAGCATAAAAGGTGTCTAATGGGGTATTTTTAATGGGATGGGGTCGGGTTTTAAAAGTTAAAAAATAGGAGCCCCGACACAATCTGTGTTGCATATGCGATCGCATAATGGACATGTGGCCCGCAAAAGGGACTGCAAAATGGCCCCCAAAACCTGAATGAACTGCTCGGGTATGCGACAAGAATGCAATCTGCACACCTATTCTGCGATCGTATAATGCACCGCAGAACTGCCCCTCACAATATTTCAAGGAGATTATGCAATAACTATGCGGTTCGCATATTAATTATGCGGTCGCATAATTGACTGCATAGTTAAATTCAAAACTAACCAGCACACTAATCACTCAATAGCGACTATGCGGTCCACATAGCTATTATGCGACCGCATAATGGACCGCAGAAATGCACTTTTCTAAAAAATATTATTCCTTGCATTTTGATGCACATATCGATCCAAAAGGTCCAAACCGCGTAACATATATTCCTAACTAGGCACTACGAGATTTTGGGTCTTTGAGTGGAAATTCCACGGGGCCTTACAAGGGCATTTGTATGTTATTTTCTCTTTGAGATACTGGCATATTTCTGACATGTCCCCAATAAAAATGGTTTTGGTTAAGTGTTATTACTCACTGAGCTAGCAACTCATTCTCAGCTAATTTTAGTTTACAGAGACAGCAGTTGAAGCAAGCAAGGATTCATTAATTAGTACGCACAATAGTTGTTGGTGAACCATGCACTTGTTCGCGTGGGAAGAGATTTTATTTATTGTTATGCTCATTTCCTTGAACTCTTATGAGTCGCTCCATAGTCACTATTTTAGTGTCATGAGTATTATTTTATTATTATAGTCTTATGCTGAGTACCGTTCTTTATTATCGAAGTTAGGGATGATTAGTATTTTTAGTTGTTAGTGGGTTGATTAGCAATGGTGGAGACTTGTTTTGATTAATTGATAAGTTGTCGATTGGTTGGTTTGATATTAGGATGGTTTGTTGTTGATTTTGAGACAGGAAAATTTTTTGGATAGTCCAAAATAGGGGAATCTCTGTCCGATTTTTTGTAAAGTATCGATGAGGCTTACTTGGAAGCACTAGCTCCTGAGCACCGGTCACGATCCTAAATTGGATCGTGACAGTTGGCCATGGTGTATGGACTTCAAATCCATCGATGAATGTTAAAACAACCTTATTAAATGAAAATTTAGAGAAAGATATTTACATGGAACAGAAGGTTTTGTAGCTCCCATAAAAAGAAAAGAAGGCGCGCCGACTTGTTAAGTCACGCTACCCACTAAAGTAAACACCCAAATAATTGCATATGAAATTTGAACAAACAATATTGACAAATAAATTTAAGATTAATGAGTATGAAAAATGTGTTTACATTAAGAACACTCCAAACTACATAGTCATTATTTGTTTATATGTTGATGAGATATTATTGCCGACATAAATGTTACTAAATATATGCTTGCTAGCAAGCTTGATATAAAAGACTTATAAGTTACAAATTTAATTCTGGGAATCAAAATTCAAAACACTCCTCAAGATCGAGCGTTTTCTCAACCTCATTATGTTAAAATGGTACTTTAAAAAATTCAAATATTTAAATTTCAAAGTTGCAGAGACTTTAATTAAAGTAAATGTTACTCTTACAAAGAATCTAGGTCATAGCAATTCTCAATTAGACTACTCTCGAGTGTTGAGAATTTTTGTGTACATAATGAATTGTACACAAGTTGTTATTACTTTGCGGTAAGTAAACTAAGTCGTTACCCAAATAATCCCGACCAAACTCGTCAGATGGCAATAAAATAAGTATTGGGATATCTAAAATACACCCATGATTATGCTTTGCACTGTAATAAGTATCTTGCGATAATTGAAGGATATAGTGATGTAAATCAGATCACTAGATCAATAGAATCTAAATCCACAAGTGGATACATTTTTTCCATTGGTGGATGAGCAGTGTCCTGGAAATCGTCCAAACATACATGCATTACTCGCTCTACAATGGAATCTGAGTTTATAAGCGTTAGACAAAGCTAGTGAAGAAGTTGAATGGCTCCAAAAAAAATTGGAAGATATTCTACTTCAGTCTAAATTGGCGGCTCCTATATGTATACATTATGATAGTCTATTAGATAGAAAGGGTTGGGAGAATTATGTATAACTAAAACCCTCTTCACATACGGCAAAGACATAATACCGTTAAATAATTTCTCTCCAATGAAATTATTATAATTGACTACATAAGGTCAAAAGATAATGTGTCGGATCCGCTTATAAAAGGCCTAACTAGAGAAGAGTTTGATAAACAATCTAAGAGAATGGGAGTATGCTACGGACAATTTATTATGGTGGTAACTCTACCTAGAAGACTGAAGATCCCAAGATCTAGGTTCAAGAAGATCAAATAAAGTCATTAATGACGGTTCAACATAGTCAAATAAACTTTTCGTCTATTCTCGTGACAAAGAGAATATTGGGAATCAAGGGTACAATGTTATGACTTTTTAATGGTTTCTAAATTTGATACAGAGTATATCAGATAGTATATCTATGGGATAATATGTTTAGGAATTACCTATGTAAGTGTGAAGTATAAGCCATTTCAAATAGAATTTTTAAGGCCAGTTCTCTATTCATTTATAAACCGAGCGATGTTCATGGCTGAAATGAACAAAATAATGAGAATCAAAGACGATTAAAGAGTTGATTAAGTGACATATGGTCGTCTAGGTATACAACAAATTTTGACGGCTTAAGGACATCAAATGTACCAATTGGCTGAGTATATCCAACATAAGATCACTACAGAAAGTTCAAAGGGAAACCTACTTATCCATATGAGATTAATCATTTCTTGTAAATCACATAATTTTTTGTGCATGCATATTTTTTAGATAGCCATTCCCCATTCATGTGGGGAATTGTTGGAGTTTTATATAATTAAATAAAGTGGTGTGAATGAAAAAAAAGAATTAAATGAAAATAAAAAGTCTGAAGTGTTCCTTTAATAAGCCATTTTGTCCCTGATCGAAAAATGAAAAGAAAATCGTTTGTGCTTATATAGAGAAGCACATCTTCTAGCTCTTAAAAGAGTTGAGAAGAAGCAATAACTCTTGGGTAAACTATTAAACTAATAAGAGTTGTATCGTCTAACTTCATTCAAAAATAAAACTTGAATTTTTATAGAATCAAATTCTAAAATCATTTCTATTTTGATCATTTCTTAGATTCTGTTGAATTGTATCAGTTGTCATCGTCACTTGCTCACTCGGCTTGGCTCAGATTCGGCTTCGAATTCAGATTTAAAATCGAATTTGGTCAATCTGATTGATTGATATGTTTTTTGGACTAAATTTATTTGATTTCGTTTTCCTAATACTTTTCGCGTGAAATCTTATTAGTCAAATTTGGGGTTTAAATTTATTATTTCCAATAATAATATCTAAATTGAAATTTATGGATTTCTCGAATAGTCCCTAAAGGCCCCCGTGGAGTACAAGATGCGGGAAGCAAGACTCATATGGTTCGGGCACATTCACAGGAGGAGCACTGATGCATTGGTGAGGAGGTGTGAGCGACTGGTTGTGGTGGGCACGAGGAGAGGTAGAGGGAGACCTAAGAAGTATTGGGGAGAGGTGATCAGGCAGGACATGGCGCGACTTAGGATTACTTAAGACATGAGACTTAATAGGGAATTGTGGAGGTCGAGCATTAAGGTCGTAGGTTATGGGAAAGTTGTGAACATTTCTACAGCGCACTAGTGTGACACCAGCCAGTTAGGAGTTAGTCTTAGAATACTACTGATCAGCTACTGATGATGGGCTATATCTGTTGATTATTACTATACTTTACATCTTTTCATATTTCTTATATTGCTGTTATTTTGTTATTTTACGGTATTTTATATTATGTTATGGATTTATGTTATTTTAGTATGAGTCTATTGATGGTACTAATATATCGTCTCTTGTTGCCTTCTTGAGCCGAGGGTCTCCTGAAAACAGCCTCTCTGCCCATCGGGGTAAGGGTAAAGTCTACGTACATTCTACCCTCCTCGGATCCCACTTATGGAATTATACTAAGTTATTGTTATTGTAGTTTCTTCAAATGGTCCCTAACAGAAATTTTAAGTATTTTTGTCAAACAGACACCTATTTCCGTATAGGCACCTATCACTTGTTCAGACTCCAACTTGCTGGCTATAATTCAAACGCTTGGCTTCATTTTTCACTCACCAAAAATCTGAAAACACTCTCCCTTCTCTCTTCTGTATATTGAGTTTTGCAAAGCAAAAATGTAATTATCCAGTGTGATTTGCAACTATTTGTTGAGTTTGTTGAAGTTTTGTAATTTTCATTGCTAATATTATAGAATAATTATTTTGTCTATCCTGAAAGGACTTAATCCAATAATTTCGGGCAACAGTAAGAGAATTAAATTTCTTATGGAAACGCAGTTTTCTGTTGGGCTCGGAACATTTTAATTCTCCTACTTCTGTTTCTGTTTTATTTTTTGCAGAATTTATTTTTGAACATTTTACTAACATATTGTTCATAATATTGGTTTGGCTTTGCAACTTGTTTATTTTGATTCACGCTTTTATTCTTTAATGTTCAGTACGTGCTTTTATGTTTATTGCTTTTATGTTTTAACCTATTTGTTGTAAAGCCCAATTTTTTTTAATCTTTTATTTTGAACTAATTGCAACTTTAGTAACATGTTTAAAATATGTTCAAAGTATTAATAAAGCTATAGAGTGTTTTAATGTTACATTGCTGTTAATTGTGTTGCTCTAAATGTTCTTATCCCTTATAGCTTGTTTGGATGACTGTTACCTATGTATCATTACTTTAAATACAATATTTGTTTTAATTGTTGTTTAAATTTTATTGTATCGTATCGTTAAATTCGTCGTTACGTAACGATGAAATGTGCCACTTTATGTAACGACCGATTTGGCGTGGTCACATCATTTTCTTGTATTTTTCTCTCAATCTCACCCTTTATTATTATTAAATAATTTTATTTTATCATTTACCCTACCTTTTTATACACTGTATCATAATATTTCTTTATAATATTGCAAGTTTATTCATCATATCACGCGTGTGTGATACCATGAAACGACGCCAAAATGACACAATGCATCCAAACATTGTATTTATCAAACGATACAGTACAATACAATACAATACGATACGATATATTATAAAATGATACGTGACAACCATCCAATCAAGATGTTAGACTAATTGTCTAGTGGTTCTCTGAGTGTGTTCAATACTTAGCCCCTTTCATTGTACGTTTGTGGATTAATGACTTTTTAGTGCCTTTCTTTTTCTTTTCATCTATGTTTCCTGATATTAAGGAAAAGCATAGGATTGAATCTTTGGCTTATTCTCTATTCCAGAGGTACAAATTTTATGTGGTATCCAGTTTTGCGTCACTCATCGAATTTGGACTCAATTTTTCATAATTGCTACCCAATTTTTAGATAACTTCAGATACATACGCTTTTCTTTTTCTTTTTCCTGCTATTCTCTTCTTCTTTGTGCTTAGAATTTCTTATTCTTCTTGGTTGCAAAATGGATTTGTTAATTTGTTGTTGCATTGACAATTTGCTTATTAAGATTTGTTCCTTATAATATTTCAAAAGTTATGTTTCAAATTTGAGCTCATTTGGAGTAAATTTGAACATTGAATTGTATATTGGATTGTCAAAATTCAAAGAACAAGCTTATGTTTTAGAATTAGAACTTAAAATTCGAAATCTAAAGTTGCAATCAATAGATTGAACTAATTCAAATTTGAATTTCTAAAGTTGAATTTGAAAGATAAGAAGAACTTCAGATATGATTTTGAAGTTACTTCACATTCGAGCGACTACATTTTGCAAAATTTTGTGCGATAAGAGTATAACTTCAATGGCGGCGCCAAAAGTGACCGCATATGAAAATAACCCTTACACACCTTCATTTTTTCTATCTGCAAACAGGCATTTTGATCCGCCACCGTTCAAATTCATCTCATTGGATGGTAGAGATATGACTACAGAGTTGGGAATTTGTCAATAACACGAGGGGCTGCACTAATATTAACAGAAGGTATAACTGATCTTCAATTGAAGAAAAAAAAGAGAGATAATCATCACTGTAATACTAAATATATATGAAGGTGTGAAGTCAATCCTATGAATCAATTTTACAAGAAAGAATTCTACTGGTGGTGTCAAAATCTAAGAAAATTATGGAAGTGTTATCTTTTGTACGCAATGTTTTGGCCTCGTTCAACAAAGAATTTGCTATTTTTTCTGCAGAAATTTCTTCATCTGTTGAGCTTCTCTCCTTTGTCTGCACATCATAAAATTTCAACATATGGTTAAAGAAGCTATAGCTTGGGAAAGAATCGGGCGCCTACCTCCTACACAGTCACAAGAGAATCATACAAAGTGCTCGTACCTGCTGGACTTGTTGAACTGCCTTCTTCACATTAATTACGTCCCAGAAGCCATCACTGAAGCAAATCGACAAGCATGTTTTAAGCCAAAAGTATAGTTTATCTATTAGTCTATGGCACGTATTGAAGAATCGGTAAGAAATGTACTTATTGATGTCCTAGAGTTCGACACAAGTATTTCAAGGCAACCCATGTCACATTGATAACAAGATGGAAGATAACATACTTGACAAAGTTCATTTTTTCTATTATTTAGGTAAAGGTGAAGAGGAAACGAGGAGAAGGGATAAATCAGGATAGAGAGAGAATGAAACAGCTCTGCAGCAATACATGAAAGGACGTGGAATTACCTAGCTAACAGTGCAAATCCTTTGCTAGCTTGATGTATGTACACAACTTGACTAATATAAGGTTCTGAACTGAAGCGAACATCTTGCTGCTTAAGAAATTTGTCTCCAAGCATACGAGCAAGGTTTAAACCTAGTTAAGAGCAAGCAAATCAGTTGCTGGTTGATCATTGAGATTCTACAGGGGATATACAAGCACAATAGAGACGAGAGTTCCTCTTTTTCTTTTTCTTTTTTTTGGGAAAGGATCACAGACAAAAGATTTCTCACCACATAGTCTTGTTTCCCCATCTTTTAAAGGATCCCCTGTTGCTTGGATACGCATCCTTTCAGAGTAACTAGTTATTCTGTGATCTTCAGTCATTTTTGTCAGCTTCCCGTCAATACTGCCTCAAACAAAAACAGAATGAATGAGTTTAAACTAAGCGGTTTATAAGAAAGTACATATCTTAAACTGCTTCTAAACCTTCACTGGCACGTTGACAAGGTATTGCATTAAGACAACTTATAGCTGCATAACATCTCACTAAAGCATAGTCCATACAAACACGAACTACATACTGTCAATCAAACAACAACTAATCCTCAACTAGTTGGATCAGCCATATGAATTCTAGTTATCCATTGCGCTCTATTCTAACCCATTTTATTCTAATGCTAAATGGTATTTTGTTTTATAAGTGAATTAAGGATGCTCTAAAAGTAAAGGTTCTCTAAATCCAAACTAACAATTTCTTTAATAACAATGGTGTTCACGCCAACTATGCACACATTGACTACTTACACCAATACAGATACCGGGTATCCCTACCCACTAAAACGTAGGCAGATGGAAAAAAATCACCGTCTATTTTTTTCTCTGTTAGGATTCAGACTCTGATCTCCTACGGTTCATAATTCCAGCTTTATCGATGGCCAGACCACACCATGGGAGGCAGTCCAAGTTAACATATAAGTCTTGAAACACATAAAAATTTCATGAAAACAGTGGACCTGATGCAAAAACAATATTTGGATCTTAATCCTAATTGGTTGGTATTGCCTGTATAGAACCTTTGTTTCCATTATGTTGTGTTCTTAGGATAAGTCCACATCAAAATTCAGTGTTGCACGGTAATCCCTACAAAACCGATGCATTTGAACGTCCATATAAGACATGGTGAAACCATTTCAGGCAAACTACTCCTAATTTTTCTTCTATGCATGTTGTTTGGAACCTTTTGTTGAATGAGATCATCTCTAATACTGTATGATTGCAGATCCCCTCTACGACACCCATTTAATGAATATGTTGGGCTTTTGAGGCCCAATTTTAACTCTGATATAACATTTTTGGTTTCACACAATGTATGATGAAATTTTGCAGACTGCGTATTAGGCCAAGTTAGAGCTGCAACATATTAACAGATAAATGGTTTATGTTTCTGTAACATTGCAAAATATTAAAGCTCAATCTCTCTAATAATGATAAATGTCAATCTTACCAATTCAAGGCATAAATCTCGAAAGTTGGAATTCATAGTTTGAAGAATCGAGGTATTAGTCGTCTGAGCAGAAGTAATTGAGAAAATAAAACTATGAGAACTATAGAAAACTAGACTATAGATCATGCAACGTAAACAAAGATCATTATTACGCACAATACAAGAATGAAGAACGCCAAAAGCAACCAAAGGCCAAATGGAAATGCAGCCATGTATTTAGTAGTTAGCAAATGAAATTACTGTTGAAAGTGTGGGGACGCACTTTACAACACAAGCTGAATCTCCAACATTTGCACATTGCGCATAAAAGTTTTCATGATCATCAGCCCAAATCAGAAGCACTGTTGCAGTACATCCCTAACAGATTTGATTGTCATCAATAAGGAAAATATTAGTAAATCCAACAAACTAAAACCTTTTAACAGCTTTACTCTGCAGTACGAACTTAGTAATCAAAAAAAAAAACAATTAATATCCTGTAAGAATGCAAATAAGCATGAGAACAAGGGATAGCTGCATCAGCGCATGGACTTAACCGCAAAATTCTTCCGCTCAACTCACAACATTCATATAAATAAACTTGTTACACACAGAAATAAAGCTTTAACCAGGTGAATAAAGCTTATAAGATATACTACAAAATAAGTCTAGGTAAAAACCTCATAGTGGTGATCTATACTCGCTTCAGTTTGAGAGAACGCTTCTCTAAGAACATCTGAAGCATCACATTGTGACAACACCCTCTCCCTTCTAAATGAATCTGACAAGATGCTAGCAACTATCTGAGGCATTATTCTGTATAGGGACAACAAAAAAGCACGAAGATATATTAGCACACAAGGGTGACAAAGAATTTGCTCACCTAGCAAAGACAAAGTAACAGTGAATTCAGTAAATGCAACTAAAGATTTAATTTTTAAAATTTCATTCCAAAATTGCAATGAGAAAAGAAGATATGATATGATCCAGAATAAAGAATGCTTTCAAAAAATTTTTAGCATATGCCATTTTTCAGCAGAAAAAACAACCAATTGCTTTGTGACTGTTAAATTGAAGAAAACATCATGTAAGATTCTTTGGGTCAAGATGACTTTTTATTTTTACTGGTGGAGTTACATAACACACTGATTATAACTTACTTGCTGACAGACGTTGCAGCACCAGCTCCTCCGTGTCCATCGCATATCCCAAACAATCCAAACTACAATGGCAAATATACAAACTTCTTGGTCATTATCTTTTGACTGGCAAGATAATATAAGCCTTTCAATTGTCCAAACCTTATCCGTCCCAGGAACAGGCCAATGGTAATAACAAACATCTTCCATAGGCAGCTTCTTTCCTCCTCGACGTACAGCCATGGCATCTGATGCAACACCAATCCCAAATGGGACCTGATGCTCACTTTGGGATCTAATTTGTACCTGGAAGAGAAAATATTGCATGACAATGAGCACCTACGTTCACGCCTGCAATCCTACATTAGTTAAACGTTACATTTATTATTTTCTCTTTTGGTTTGTCTGGAAAACATGTAAGCTTTTCTCAAATGGCAAACCGTAGGATTTTAAACCAAGCATAATGGTATAATTTTGTGATTAATCGACTCCAATATAGGTTTTCCGCCCAAATATTAGTAACTTCTAAGTCACACAGCTCAAGCTTTTCTTTCATGATGTCTATCCGAAATCAAACCAGACTGTTAAATAGTAAGAGGTAACACATTTTAGAGAGATTTTCTTCTTTACTGCCATTGAAAAAATTGGTTAAGTCACATAGGACTCAGCTTATGAATTGGAAATTATAATTGCCAGCCTTTTAGCTCGAGACAGGATAAAAGGCCTCACTTCAAATAGAAACAGCCGGGCCCGGGATAATACTTACCAAAATAAACACAATTACAGTAATAGTAACAGCTTAAACATGAATAGATATACGAAGAGAACTAAGGTAAGAACTACACAGTATTGTGCAATTAAGGACAATTGACAACAGACGATGGTAGGTGGCTTCAGAGGTCATGGTTGTTCACTAAGACTATGAGTCTATACAACAGTACAATAAAAAAAAGGCGTACTATACCAGAATATTGTACACTTCCTACTACTGCATCTGTTCACTAACACTATAAGTCTATACAACAGTACAATAAAAAAAAATTAAAAAAAAAAAGGGCGTACTACACCAGAATATTGTATTTTATTTTTCAAAAGGTAACAAAACTATACCAGAATATTGTACATCTTCCTACTACAGCCTCCCCCTTCAAAGAACTAATTTGGATTACAAGGGAAAAACCGACCAACTTTGGTCCAAATTTATGTATTCAAATGTTTGCCTTTCTGGTAACAAAACGTGTAAATTTTGAGCTAGTGTAAGGACACATCCAAACACAAAAGCTAGAATCTAGAAATATCAAATTGTGGTCATACAGGATGGGCTCACTCCATAATGTTAGTAGGTAAATCTTCCTGTGAAGTTAATATAAACCTGTTTGAAATCACTCCTTCCCACCATATCCTCGACTCATTTGTTTCACTAACTCGGCCTTTGGTTCCTTCATAGGCCATACTGTGCACTCCATTTTCTGGAAATATCAGATATTAGTTTTTTATGAAAGAACATAAAAAAAATTTTTTTTTTTTTGGATTAACTAAATAGTATTTTCAATAACGGTGATGTTCAGGCCAGCGCGTTCGTGCACCTCAAGTAATTCATTGAGCACCCACAGCCTCCCAGCGCCACTAGTATGGGATAAAGCCAACCAAGACTTAAGCAGATGCAAAGAATTACTAGTATCGCCTCTGTTGAGATTCAAACCTAGGTTTCAAGGTCCCTTCAACCTCTACGACCTCTAAGCCACTCCATCCCGAAAATTATTAAAAGAAAATTTGACACATTATTAGATCAACTTTTTATATTGAAAAACCAAGCTAGGATTCCTAAACTGCGTTTGTATCACGCAAAAAAGGTTATTTTAATCTTTTTCTAAATCCTACTTTGCTATTCCGTATTCACCTTGCCGTTATTGGTTTCAACTCTCATTTAATTCGGAGAGATCAAATTAGCCATGTTCAGTAGAGTAAGGGGTAAACTATAATTTTTGTGATCCATATGTAGCTAATCCTTGTATACCTATAACACTAAAAACATCCAAATTTCAGTAACATGAAATGTGCCGATTTGGTTTCTTTCACATGACATATTAGTTCTGGAAGCTGCTAGAGCATAGGAAGGACATTAGTGTGAAGTTTCCCTTCTTGATGGTGCTCCTTGACTACAGTAGTCCAATTGTTTTTATAGCAATTTCTAGGTCGTAAATTTTGCAACAAATAAATTTTATAAGCTTTTCAAATGGCCAGCGTTGGATATAGTTACACATAAAAGTATTAGAAAGCAAAGATACTATGTCTCCATTAGAAATTGGTGCCTTTATTTAGAGGGAAAGGATCACGAAGGAATTGGTTGTCTCTTTTAATAAATTTGTGGGAGGGGGGGTGAGTCCATCTTCAAAACAAGAATCTTAGTAAAATGACAACAGCACAAAGCCCATGTGCACTTACAAATATTTGCGAAGTTGTGCCAAGGGTTATTATGTCTCCATTTGCAAGCTCAACTGGATCACCCCACTGTCTGCTCCCAGAATGAGGACTATGGACAGCACGGGAATTAACTAGTGTGCCGTTCAAGCTACCCATGTCAACCAGCTCCCACCTCAATTTCTGAAACAATAGAAGTGAAATGTGACTTCTACTTTATTTTCTTTCGTAAATAAATAACTAAGAAACATAACAACATGTTATTAACATCTGCCAAGATCCATATGAAACCACAGATTTTCAATCGGCGTACATTTATATTCCAGTTTATCATTGCATGCTTGCCAGAAATTTCTGAATCCTTGAGCAAGATATTGCTAGGTGTCACTCTTCCAAGAGTAAGTGGAAGCCTAGATGTATCTGTTGATTGCATTGAATGTTGAAGACCTTGACAAGGTCCCGATATAACCTCCAGCATGAGGATGCTTCCTGCACTTCTAAAAGAAAAATATGATGACACTGTTTACACATACTGTCAATCAAAAAGTGTAGAAAACATCAAGCACTTGTCACAGTGATAGAAGAAATTACTTTGATCTTTAGTATCTTTTGGAGCAAAATCTCCAAACTTTTCATTCTGTATTGCCACATTTGGTCTGTACTTTACATCTTCCGATCTTATGTGTTTCTGCTCTTCTGCTAACTGATTAATCACAAATGGACGCTTAAGCGTCTGGCCAACAGAAATATCTTCTGAAGTATCACAAACATCCAGAACAAAACTGTCGCCTGGAAAAAGCAATTTAAGTTATGATCTATAAAGAATAAAAAGCCAATCAACAAGGAAGGAAGCGTTATATACTATGCATTAATTGAGAATTTATGGAGGTCAGCCTTTGTTTATGAACAAGTCCCTGAGTCCAGGGTGAACCATAAGCCCCTTGATTCTGGTGACCACCTGCATCGTGAGCACAACTTCTAGAATAGTCATGACTCTGGCTTTCAATCAAATGCAAATCATCTGAAATAAGAGGCCTCTCTACATCATCAGCCTACATAAAAATATAATTACAGCAATTTCAAAAGAATGCACAAGAAGGGGGTGGGGGAAGGAAGAGCCAAGCTTATACTTTATAAACACGAATTATGAAACAACTAAGAGGACATTAAGGTAACCACCGGAAAGTGGTAGCTCCATTAGCATCATTTGTAAGTGATTCATATCAGTCAGTCAATACTAACATAATTTTGCATAGGACCAAGATAGTCCACACCCTACAGTTAGCATTGAGAGTCTTTTTCTTTTTTTCTTTTTTTTTTTTTGTATGTGTGTGGGGGGGGGGGGTTAATTAATTAGTAAATACATTGAAATTTTTGTAAGGACTAAACGAACATTCGCCTAGAGCAAAGCCTAAAATGACCAAAGCATAATGTTCAAAAATTTATCTCTGCGCTTTTATATGTTAAGCTTTGTCAGATTTTAGAAAGCCAGGACACTGGGACAAGGCAAGTACTAAAAAGATTGGCTGGCCAACTAGATCTCTTGACAACTTCAATATTCGATGTCGTACCGTTCAAAAACAAGAATAAACTTGGAAGAGGTGGGCAAATAAAGTAAGAAAACATAACGTGGAAAAGGAACGAGTAGTGTAGACGTGATCAGACACCTTCACTCAAACATTAAAGTCAATACACATAAATTGTTGCAATCTATAGAAGCTCAGTTTCATCTTAACAAGTTTTATCAAATTATAAATAGGAGTAGTAGAGTGCAGAAGAATTAATCCCTCACCAATATCCACGTACTACTATACTTTGGTCAAAGAGTGATACTTGAAGAGCTGAATTATCTATTTATGACATTATGTTGATAATCTAGAGTCTCTAGGTGCTAATATGATCTATCAAATCATATAGAATCCCTCCATCGAAAATTGAATGTGCATTTGACTTTCTTAGCATCAGATAGGAATCTCCTAATTAATGTTTACAGTCTTTACACATTATAACCAATAAAGCTTTAGATAATAGCAGTTAAGTAGAGATTAGTTTCTTCTGTATAGTCATGCAAAGCAGAACAACTAATAGCTAATATTACCATAAAAATAATCCATAAACACATATTCTACTGTAAGATCAATTAGAAACAAATGAAATTCAAGTGCTTTTTCAGTAACGCTAATAGAAATATATTCAAGAACACATTTTGAATGAAGTGATCACACAATTCAACATAACAACAAAGCAAGCAAAAATCCTAGTCAAGTCTCCCATCACCCATCAAAGATTTTTCCACGTGCTAAGAAAATAATCTTACCACACACAAAGAGACATCTTGACGAGATAATTAAATAGGACGACCCCACTTCAACACCTTAACCTTTTAAATGAAATAGTCACACAGTTTTAGAGCAAACATATGTCCTAGGTTAAAATCCTCACTAGCACTTATCATCAAATTTTCACATACTTACACTATGATAAAGAATCCAATCTCACGTGAAGGGTGTTACATCATAACTAAGTAAAATTATCCCCATCTAGTAGCTTACACTTTTAAATACGGCGGTCACACAATTCAACCACAAAAAGTACGTTATTACTTGAGTTTTCTACATCCTTTTGCAAGGTAAATGAGAAAATACTAACTTTCAGTAACATTTAGAGTGTAAATCAACTAAAATTTTGTATTAGCTCAATAATTCCCTCTGGAAATACTACTCCTAGAATAGACAACTGCAAACACTTCACTCTATCGACGTACAAGAGTAATGAGACATATTGGCAACACAAGCAACACCACCAAGAGAAGAACATCTACAAGAGATTGTCGTAGAACTCTGGAACCTTTTCCTTTATGCTAATTTCAAAAGTCATTCAAAAAAAAAGAGTGCAATAGCATTTGACTTAGTCCTTGCTATGATAGGAATTATTACTTTGTCAACAATGTTTGTCACCGGTGCTTATTCTTGATTTATTCCTTTTTCCGATAAAATACAGCCATTAAGAATCCTTATTAAAATAAAATACAGCCATTAAGAAGACAGCTAAAACAAATGATCCATATAGGTGATACCAAATAGTTAGGACTAAGTCTTAGGGATCTTTTATTTAATTTTTTTGGTAATAAGATGGGATTAAGACTTAGTTATTGTTGTTTAACCTGTATTAGGGCCGTGCCGTTCAGGTCAGAGACAATCATGTCTATGTAAGTACAATTGAAAGGTTTAGAGAACATCTAATTTGCCTTGAAAGAGAAATTATTTAGTAGATGAAATTGGTGTGAAAAGAGAGAAATGAATATAGAGGATTAATTCAGCTGACCACACCTAAATTAGAACTAAGTCTTGGTCGATTGATCGATTGATATTGATTATACAACAGTGCATGATATCTAGGTCGCCATCTAGATAGTCAATATCTACTCTTCTTTTTTTTCTCTTGGGCCTTAATCATAAAAATAGAATAGATATCTAGATAATGAACTAAATATATTATATGCCTATGCTAGCTGAACCTCAACCTCTATATCTTCGCAAGGTAGGGGTAAAGTCTGCATAAACACTACCCTTCCCAGACCCCATAATGTGGGACAATATTGGATATGTTGTTGTTGTTGTTGTTGCTTGTTGAACCTGTCATTTCCCTTCACATTACATGACGGATAAGGTAGGAAATAGGTATTTGTAACAATTTTAGTACTTTCGATGGATTCTCCAAAAGTCTCAAGTGTACCTCTGCAGCAGATATGTATCATGTCTAATACCACATTAGGGTCCCCAAAACGAAATTTTGAACTGTGAATATCCAACTACTAGCAAGTAAAATCTCACCGGAGGTACGGGTAAATCACCTCTTAGAACCACCTAGGTGACTTACATAACAATGCAGTTAGCTCTTAAAGAAAACAAAAATAAGTTCCTCATTTCCTTGAAGCTTTAACTGCACTCAAGTTTTGGGATCGCATTGATGTTCACAGTTCCTAATAGGGTATGAGAAACTTTTCCAAGAGTAAGAGTTTCTCCTCTGTCCAAGCTCGCTTGAAACACATATGCAATGTGAAAAACATAGTCTCCCCTTAATAAAGGAACCAGGCTGAGCTGCCCACTTTCAACCACTGAACTAAGCAACTATAACAACTTCCAAAATTAAGAAAGTTTCAAACTTTGCCATCCTCTAATACAATTGAGCAGAACCAAACACGATCCATCAATGACATTACCATCTCCTTAAAACTACAATCACTGAACTACACCTCAAGCCAAACAAAGATGGATAGGCTATAAATATCCTCTATAATCTTTCCTTCTATTCGGCCCCACGAGAACTATAAACCCTAGCAAATTTATTCCAAGCAATAAAAATTACAATCTTGTTTGTATTTCACCCACATTAAAAACAAATATAATTAGAGTCAGGCATAAACAAGAATCAAAACCCTATGACCAAATTACAGAAAAGACCATTTCTTGTTATCATCCTAAAAACATTTAAGGTCAGGCATAAAAAATAAGCAAAACCCCTTCAACCGAATTGCAGAAAAGATCATTAAAAAAATGGAAAAGGGGCTAATCTAACCTTGATGATGTTCTTGTTGCGAAAGACGGAGTTGGAGGAGACAGGAGAAGAGTAAAAGAAACGCCATGGCTTATACTTGCAGGCGATAAGGATAAATAAGAGGATCAAAAGGAGCATAACAAAAATAACAATAAAAATGGCCTCTTTCGATAAGACAATGTTGCTGCTGCTAAGAGTGGTCATGTTCATGGTATCATCAGCACCTGGCATTGCGAGAAGCTCGCTTTGAAATATTGAAAATGATGAGAGAGAAAAAACAACACCCTAAATTCTACTTCAACTCTATTCCTATTAAAATCCAATCAATCTTCTCTCGGCTTCGCGACAACCTCGCTTTGAAATGGTCGCATTTATTTTTCTCCTCTTTGTTTTCTCCATCCAAGAATGAATATAATCTTTTTTCTTTTTCTTTTTTTTGGTATAAAATACTGTAGTAATCTAAGTTTTATCTGATTTACTAGTAATATTAAAAGTATATGCATACACGTATATTATATATTACTAGTATTAGGACCCGCGCGATGCGCGGTTTTTTTTAACTAAACATATTTTAGCAAGGAATACTCTTCAACTTGTAGAAAGCAACAAACTTGATTAAGGACAAAATAAACCGAAACTTACAATGCATTTTTCGACATAAACATGCTGGACAATGAAAGGCATATTATTTGAATTATATGCAAATAACCTTAAAATATATACTTTTCATATAAAAATTATATAACATTAGATATTAATTATGAAGCATGATATGAAATTGTTATTCGAATCTCGTAGCACACAACTTTTTTTTTAGTTATAGCAACCTAACCCCTTAATTTTAGTACTTGCATTTCGTTCTGGTGTCAATATTAAAACGTACTAAATAAGTAATGTTGTGATATGTCTTGTTTGAGCACGTTATATCATATTATTTTAACAAAATTCTTACTATCACTTTATTTTTGACTGAAAGTCAAATATATTTTATTCATCACATCGTTTTTACGTAAATTCTTTTTTATTTTTGTTATTTTCTTGTAGTTATTATATTATTTATTATTTAATATTATTAACTGTAATATAATTTTTTATTAGCTTAATAATTAAATTATTATATTTCTTATTATCCTTTTCATAGACTTTCATAAATATAAGCATTTTATTCTTGAAATTTGGCATATTTTTATGCTTATATCCTCTTATTCCGATTTTTTAATTATTTAAATTTATCAGTAATATTTTTAAATATAATTTAATAATCTATTTATTTATTTTCAATTAATTTAAAGTATTAATATCCTCACACTACATTTTTTTATACATCTCTTCCCTATTATGAATTTTAATAGTTTTTATATTAATATTTTACCTACAACCAAAAATAATAGTATCATATTTTATTTTAAATTGTAACTTTGAATTAGTCTAGAAAGTTAATACATAAGTTATTTGATTATTACGTTTCAAATATATCGATTTCTTTTATAATATTTTTCGTATTAAATGCATTTAAATTTTATTTCCTTTTTAGATTAAAGATACAAATTTAGTTTTTAATTATCATTAGTAAACACCTATAATAGAAATTAATTTTACATTTTTTAAATTTTAATTTAATCATAGAAAAATATTTTCTTAATTATTTGAACACACTATATCTAAATATTGTAGTAATATTTTTACTATTTTATTCTTTACATGGTATTTTCAAAAATAAAAAATTATTAAATAAAAAATCGCATCTCAAATTCAAATAATTCTTATCATTCTATGTTGTAAAGTGGACTGCATTTTCAAAATATTATGTTATGCTTTCAAACTTAAACTAATACTCAATTTAGACATTAATCATGGAAAACTGTTTTTTTAATTGTTTCTATATATAAATGTTATAGTAATATTTTTACTGTCATTTTATTTATTTACATGTTTTTTTAAGATACAAATTTAATTTTTGACTTTTAATTTTCATTAGTACATATATAATGAATATTTCAATTTTTATTTATTTTTTTTCATAAATAAGACTTCAGTTTCGTGGTATTCTCCATAGTTTGATCATTCTCATCTTAGTTTTAAAATATTCCTAATCTCAAATTCAAATACACTTTCCCTTTCGTTTCTAATAGTAAATTTTTAATAACTTAACATAGTTTTGCAATTTTAATCTAATATATAGTTTTATTACATTTTATGTGACTTTTTATTATATGAATATATAATTTTTGTAATCATAAAATAAATAGTATTTATTTTGTTTTAAAAATATTTCTCGACAATTTGTTGTTTCAATATACTGTTTAATTATTTTGTTCATATGGATATTTCATCATTAGTTTATGTTATAACTGTTAGCTCAAATAGTTAAAACACCTAATTTATTAGAATCATGATATAATATATAATGAATAATCACATCTTGACCCTCATCTTTTTGTCAACATGCCAATAAAATATTCAAACTTTCAAAAGAAATTTTCATGCTTCAATTGTATTCAACGTGCCAATAAGCATAGTTAAAATTTTATAGCACATATGCTTCAATTTTATTCAATCTTACCTTCTTTTTTCTTCTTTTAATTGTTATTGATATATATTTATTATTTATTAGTTAAGTTACATATACTAAAACAAAAAATACATTTATTTTGAAAATGTTGATCTATATATCTATCGATATAAAAAAACAAAGACATCCATGTAATCACAATAGTCATGTGTCACCAAAAATAAAATGATAATAGTCATGCGTATAAGTTAATACACCACAGAAAACAAATGCAAACAAACTAATAACACAAATAATTTTTAATTTCTGTAGTGCTCTTCATGAGAATTAATAATGCCAAAATAATAATTCTTGTACATTCATAATATATTTGGTCAATCCTTAAATGAGTGATTTGGTAAAACTCCTTTATATATTTCGGTTATCGTACTTGTTATTTTTTTAACTATTATTTTGCATTTGTGAGATATTTGTATATATTGTATTTATGAAAATCTTAGATTCCTCAGTTACATTTGTGACAAAAAGATTAATGTAATTTTAAGTATAAATAATAATAATAATAATAATTATTATTATTATTATATTATTATTATTATTATTATTATTATTATTATTATTATGAATATATACCTTGGTAACCTAGTAAAACTTCTTTTTGTATTTCAAGTTCTCTATCACACTTGTTCATTTTGTATTTGTGAAATATTTCTATACTTCATATCTATGGATCTTCAACTTCCTTAGTTACATCTACAACAAAAAAAGAAATGTAATGTTAATTGTAAAGCACAACAAAATAATAATAGTAAAACCAAAAATTTGGGGAAAAAATAAGTGACGACTTTTAATTTTCTTTAAATTAAAATTAATATAAGTAAAATAAGAGTAAGTAGCATATTGGGATGATTCAAAAATTTTATTTGTTAATGTAACTTATGAGTAAGTAGCATATTGGGATGATTGAATATTTTTGAAAACTGTAAGTAATGGGATTTGCTAGAAAAGAGGCGACAATATTGGGATGATTGAATATGTTTGGGCCGAAAAATCTGTATATTAAAATATTTATTTATGGCATCTTAATAAATTTAGTTTCCATGTGTCAATTAAATATGTTGCCAATTGGCATTCTAATAGTTTGACATTTGGCATATATTTAAGGCAAACTTCTTTGCTTTAATATATATATAGAATATAGATATTATATAACTTGTAGAAGAAGTGAGAGAGTGGTTCTTTTGGATTTGCATTAATATACACATGGAACTGTCATGTGCCAACGATCTAAATCTGATAGTGGCAAGTGTTAATGGACCTTACTTGGTATATGGGATTTGCCTCAATTATGTTTCTTACTTAAGTATCTTGCTTCTATCTTAATCTCATGTATTTTGATTATTGATCCTTAATTATGCAATTAATTTTCTTTTACCTAATTCCAACTCCGTTATATAATTACAAGTCCATATTACTGGGGATCTGCAAGTTAGATAATTTCAAAGGCATATTTTGTGAGTATTTTATTAGTGTTCGAAAGGGTGCCAAATGGAGGTGGTCATGGTTCCATTTTTCAGAAACTCAATGGTATTTCTCTCCTGCTCTTCTTCTTTGTAACGACCCGATCGATCGTTTTGCTTTTTAAATTCTCATTCCTCTAATTAATATATTTTGTATGTGTTTTTAATGTTTTATGACTTACGGGGATGGTTGGTTTGATTTTGGAAGGGTTCGAGTTGAAATCAGAACACTTAGTTCTTTAATATTGGCCTAAGAAGGCCAAGTTTGACTTGAATCAATATTTTAAATAAACAACCTTAGAACCGGGATTTGATGGTTCCAATAGGTTAGTATGATGGTTTGGGACTTGGGCATGTCTTCAGATTGGGTTTCGGGTAACCCGGGAGAGTTTTGGCGCTTAATGTTGAAGTTGGCGCATTGAAGGTTTTCAAGTTTTTTAAATTTGGTTTGCATTAGACTTTGATATAATCGAGGCCCGTTTGGGATTCCAAGTCTAGGAATAGAACTGTATGGTGATTTATGACTAGTACACAAAGTTCGGTGTCATTCCGAGTTGCCCGAGTATGATTCAACGCGTTCGGAGCTAGTTGAAAAGTTTGAAGTTCATATGTTGATCAATTTGGTTTTGGAGTGCGATTCTTAGTCTCAATGTTATTTTACGTGTTACGCGATCCGAGTAGGTCCGTATTATATTTATGGACTTGTTGGTGCATTGGACGGGGTCCCGAGTGGCTTGAGTGTGTTTCAGACCACCGGAAGAAAAGTCAAAAACTGCAGAAAATAATTTTCTAGTTTTCTTCTTTGCAAACATGGAGAAGGAGTCGCGTTCGCGATGAAGGAAGGGGACTGGGTGGCATTTTCCCCAATGTGTTCGCGATGCCCTGGGCCACTAGCCTTCACGTTCGCGATTTGGCCTTCGCGATCACGAAGTGTGAGGTCAGCTGGGCAAAGGGTCAGGAAATGGCCTTTGCATTCACGTTGAAGCCGTTGCATTCGCGATGGGCAGGTTAGCTAAGCCTGCGCATTCACGAAAGACAATTTTCGGGGCTTGGGCATGTTACCGTAGCTATCGCGCGTGACCTTTCATTATCACAAAAAAGGAATCACTGGGCACAAAATATTTTAAAGTGAGGACAAAGGCTTATTTTTTTATTTCTAATTGTGTTGACTAAATTTGGAGCTTCTTGGAGGGGGATTTTCATCAAGCAATATAAGGTGAGTGATTCCTACCTAATGTAAGTCAAATACATAGATTATGGGTCGATTTTAATATGTAAAATGTGGAAATTTTGGATTTTGTTGAAAATCTAGGTTTTGATAAAAATGAGATTAGGCCACGAAAATGATTATGAAATTGAGTGGAAATTATATATTTGTATCCGTGAGATTATGAGTAATATTATTTTCAAAAAATTTCGAAATTTGGGCATGTGGGCCTGGTGCTAAATTTTAGGAACTTTTCAATAATCACTCTAGTGGATAAATTATGATCTTCTAAGCACATATTGATTAGTTTATCCGACTTTTGATTAGTTTCGGTTGCTCGACTTCATTTGAGGAGTTCTAGTGAGGTTAAAGAGCTGGTTAGTGGACTTGAAAGCTAGGTAAGTCTCTTAGTTAACCTTGTATGAGGGAATTTATCCCCTTGGATGCATTAATTATTGTGTGCTACTTGTTGTGGGGAGCTACATACGCACGTGGTGACGAGAGTTTGTACGTCGCAATATTCATGTTATGTTCGAGTAGACTTAGATTCACATCATGCCTTAATTGTGCTATTTGTATCTATCATGTGTATTGATTTCCTTGATTATGACTTAGATTGAGGATTAGAATAAAGATACTAAATTAGCCCCTTACTTTGAAAAGTTTTGGGAAATATTTAATGAACTATGGTTATGCGTCTTCTCGACTCACATGTACTTCCGAGAGCGAGATAAATTTTTCTACTCTTATGGGATTGGGTCGTTCGCTTCAGTAGTATATAAAATTATTCTTATGGGATCGCGCAGTTTGCCTCGGAGTGTATTAAATTACTCTTATAGGATTGGATCATTCTCCTTAGCAGTGTATTAAATTACTCTTATAGGAACGGATCATTCGCCTCGGCAGTATGGTCACACTATTTTTATGGGATCGAGTCGTTCACCTATGTTGTACTGAGTACCACTATTCTTATGGGATCGGGTCGTTCGCCTCGGTAGCTTCATCCTTAATACTTACTAGATTTGGTTTGGTAACAGCTGAGTTAGCACCTTCGAGGCTGGTTATGACATGTTCAGTGATTTGATATAGACTCATGTGGGGAACTACTGTAATTATTTTTATCTGTCTCATTTCTACGTGTAGTACATTCTCCATGTCTACTTTATGTATTTCTATTATTGTTTGGCCATTAGTAAATGTCAAGTCGACCCTTTGTTACTACTTATTCGAGGTCGGACTAGATACTTACTAGGTACACATTATTTTATGTACCCGCGCTACACTTCTGCATAGAATATGTAGGTACTGAGACATGTACTATCAGTGGTCACACGGGCGTATAGCCGCACTTCTACGGAGACTTAATGGTGAGCTGATTGCCTTGCTACGATTTGCAGCGCCGGAGTCTCCCTCTACCTTATTTATTATTTTTGTCTGTTATCGTTCAAACAATAGTTGTATTAGTTTTGTTTATTCTCTAAATTGCTTATGCACTTATAGCAACGAGATTTGAGGGTTTCTAGCATTTGTGTACTGTTGTACATATCATTTCTATCACTATGACTTATGTGTTTTTTCATGTTTGATATTTTTGAGAAAAGAGTATGTTGCTTATTTCGCTCTTTTAAAAAAAAAACTTCTATTTTAAAAGTTAAATGGGATAACTAAATTGGATGTTCCCTTGTGGGTTTGCCGAATAATGGCGTTAGGCATCATCGCGATTTATTACGGATTTTGGATCATGACTTTCTTCTTCTTGTAATTAGAAAATAAATTCCATCTACCAACTTATAATCCTTTATTACCTTTTTATTGTGTTGGCTATTATTTTTTTAGATTATTGAGAAAATATCCTGAAAAATCTATACACTTTAATCAGGTGAATAAAATTTATAAAAGAATACATAAGAAGGTCTAAGTAAAAATCTCATACGTAGTTGTTTTCCACATAAATATGTATTCATAGTTTGCTTTTAGGAAATAGACTTAAAAAAACAAAAGTCCATTAGCCTATTAGAGATAAAATTGCTAGTACAAATTTGGATGAAAAGTATATAAAATATTAAAACTTATTCAAAAATTAATCTCTCTATATATATATATATATATTACAAAATTTTTGTATATAATTTGTCGAATTTGTTTGATTTTTTCTTCAATCTACTTTCTAAAATTCAAATCAAATATTATCGATTGTAAAAGTAAAATACCGAATCAAACTCAAAGAAAATATCAGTTTATTTAATCAGTTTGGATCGATTTTATACCAAACCTTGAACACGTCTAATCCCAACCAACAAAAGAAGTTCATATCAATCATGATCTGAACAATGTAAATGTGTTTGATCGAACAACGAATTTTATTTAATAAATTATATAATAATTATCTCGAATCTGATTTCTTAGTATGAAAGTTATAAGAGAAAAAATATAGAAAGATCACCGAGACATACCACTCGAGCACTTGCTAATTCCTTTGTTTGTTTCCTACTTGCTTTCAAATGTCCATTTTCTCCTTATACTCACTTAAGGTTGTGGCATGATTTTATCAAATTGATCATTATGGGCTAGTTCATTCCTAATGAGAATATTGACAAGTATCTTTTTTTTTTTTTTCTGTCAAGGAATATTCTAAATATAATACCACATGATCCTTCAAAATGTTAGAGAAAATTTGAATTTTTCACATAAATGCATAGTATTCTTCCAAATTAGTTTACAAGAAATGAAAGATGCAATAGGATATTCTAAAGTGTTCGGTTTTCGACTCAAGGCTAAGTGCTTCCATTTATACTATCATGTATTTTTGTCTTTTGAAAATATTCTCACTTGTTTTATGGATAAAAATTAGTTAGTCTTTATTGAGCATTATAATTTAATAAAAACAATTTGTAGTATGTGAGTTGAGCTGAACCAATTGGATCCTTCTTCCATATTATCTTTGGAAAGAAAATTATAATATTATTCCTTGTGATGACCCGAAAGTTTATCTTATATTTTAAAATCCAATTCCACTCCTTATTTTATCCCTTCTTGATTTGTGTGCACAGTTCAGACATATTTTCGGAAAGCTTTTATGTTAAAAACTAATAAAAATAGGTAAATATTGCTTGGAAATCCATTTGAGTTGACTTCGAACAATATTTTGAGCAAATAGATCATGATTCACAGACGATCCCGGTGGGTCTGTATCATGATTTGGGACTTGGGCATATTTAAACATCAAAAATAGAAGTTCAAAATTTTAAAGTTCATTAAGTTTGGATTGGAGGTCGATTAGAGATTTTAGCGTTGTTTGATGCGATTTGAGGCCTCGAGCGAGTCCGTAATGTGTTTTGGAATTGGTCGATATGATTGGTTGGGATCCCTATCGATGCCCCCTTTTTTCTCACGAAATCGGGTTTACGACATTTGGGAGGACAACTCTATTCCCTTTTGGGATTTGGGTTTTTAGAATTAAAGAGTCGCCACCTAATGATTAAGTGCATTTGGACACTAAGGATTTTTGAGTTGGAAAACCAAAGTTCGGGTAAGGGATAGAAATTAACTCGAGGGAAAGGTGTTAGGCACCTCTCAAGATCCACTAGTATGGTTCCCCGACCATGTCATATTGTGACTTTAAATGCAAAAGACAAGTAGGCGAACAAGAATTACAAATACAAAGGGGTGTTCACATAATAGTTGCAAGAGGTTAGAAAAGTTAAATAAGCTGAAATTTGGTTGAAGAAACAATTTTAAGATTCTGAATAAACAAGTAAAAAGAGAAAAATTTCACATAGTTTTTGCAAGTAGTTTAAAAGCTGAAGTTTGGCGGAAAAGTAGTTGAAATTCTGAAAAAATAATATGGACAAATAAGGGAATAGTTCCTAGGTCTGTACATAATACGAATCACTCCACACAACACCCGGTAACCATTTATACACATGAAATGGTCTTGTTTTACTTATTGCATGTTGTTACCCGTCTCATCCTATCAGTCCCGGAGGCACTTAGGACTACTAGTCCTACAAGGTGGAATATTAGGCTGATTGGTTTCAAAGGATAAAAATCTAAGGCGACATACAAAAAAAAAACACATATTGCATGTTGGGGGGAAGCATGTAAACATATAAAAGCTCATTTATACCTCAAACAAATATATATGTAGCATGACTTAAACAAAATTAAGGTCTCAAAAGATAGGTACTTTTACAACGATTAAAACTTGGTTTTAAAAAAAAATGAAGTAGTAAGAGTAATAGCATGATTCTGAGCAGAGGTGGGTAGCCGAGTAATAAAAATCAGAAGCTCAATAAAAGTAAGTAGGTGCATCATTTCAAAATCATTTTCAGTAGAGTTTTGTTTTAAGAAAGAAAGCCGAGTGAGCTTCAAAAAATCAAAGCAAGAATAGGAATGACGGAGTTGATATTTAAATGTTTGGTTGGTCTTAAACTAAATAAAACACAATTGATCAGTTCTTATCGGACCTAAAGTTTGCCTAGGCGTTGTTACACACTATTTGATTTTTCCTTCTAAAGGATGGACATGTGTATTTTTTATTATGATAAAAAAGGGGTACGCGTGATAAGGCATTTGTAGAAATTGTTCAAACCACTTATCCATATTTTAACAAAGTTATTAGATGAATGTAAACTAATTACTGTAATTCGAACGAGTGACATTGATAGCCACAATAGTGGACCTTTGGGAACCATCAAAAGCTTTGACATTGATATCACCATCCTTGATCTCATGCAGGCTATTCCCCAACGTTCTAAGAGTCACCAATGGGTAAATATTGAAGTTGGACCCTCCGTCAATCAAAGTCCTGGTGATGAAATAATCCTCACATTGCATAGTGATGTGCAACACTTTATTGTGGCTTAACCCTTCTGGGTGAAACTCATCCTCATGGAAAGTGATTTTACGACTTTCCAATATCTGCCCTACCATGTTCGCCATTTCTCATCCAGTTATGTTCTAGGTACATATGCCTCACTCAGTGTCTTCAACAATGCATTTTTATGTGCATCGGAGCTTTGCAGCAGAGCCGGGATAGTGATATGTGCCGGTGTTTTATTCAGTTGATCAATGACTAAGTACTCATTTACTTATATCTACCACCACAGATCATCGGGCCCTGTTTCAATAGACCATCCCGAGGCCTGCTTACTTCGTTCAACTAAATGCTCTACAGTAGAAATCATGCCAGTTCTGGTTATAACCTATGCTGCAATTGCTTCTCCAGACGTAGTTTTCTCCTTCCTTATCACCTCGACAGTCTAATCCCAAGGAACAACCTGTATATGGAACGGTGTTATGGATGACATTGCTACAGGAATGGGTACCCTCTCTTTGGGAGATAACACAACAACTTCAAATGGTAAAGGTGCCTTTAGAGACCCAAACTCAACCTCATTTGGCTCTTTGGTCTTTGTGGATGATGGTGTTTCAAGCTTGAGAGGTACCGACATGTTTACTTCAGCATCCCTAGAGGGTTGGATCTGGACTACAATTGGATTTAGTGTGACTGTTGGTTTCTTAGGCTTGTCACCTTCGGTAATTAATCCAATCGAACCTTTGGGGTCCAATCATGTTCATATCTCCACCTTTATGATCAGGTAGGGGATTAGTGCGAACATTAGGAGCAGGTTCCTTTGCCACGATGATCTTGTTGTTAATTAAAGCTTGGATTTTATCCTTCAGAGATCGGCATTCATCAATGGTATGCCTCTTCATGCCGGAATGGTATGCACAGGTTTTGTTTGGGTTGACCCATTGGGAAGGATTTTCTGGAGTTATGGCAGGGATTGGGGTGACATAATCAGCAACTTTGAGCCTTTCATATAGCTGGTCGATGTGTTCGATGATGGCGGTGTATTGCTTGAGAAGTCTACGGTCAAAGTTAGGACGTATTCTAGGGATATTTTGGCTAGTGGGAGGTGATTGGTAGTGAGAGGGCTAAGCATTATAGGCTTGGTAGACGTGTGTGGGTTGGGAATATCTTGGTGAGGTAGGTTGATATGTGGGGGATGGAGATGATTGGTAAGTATGTGGTGGAATTTGATAAGAGGGTGGAGGAGCTTGGTAATTAGGGATAGGTTGATATGTGAGAGGAGGTACTGGGTAGGCTTGGCATTTTACCGGGGATTTCACTTTTTGTGCAACCATCACGGCACTCACATCCTTTTTCTTGGACGTGCCACCAGACTATAGAGCCTTGTTGGTAGCATGCAATGCCTCAAAATTAGTGACCATACCACTTTTAATGCCTTCCTTAATCCTTTCCCCTTTCTTGATGATGTTGGAGAACTTATGGCCTTGGATCAGTATCAACCTCTCATAATATTGTGGGTCTTGAGCTCGGACGAAAAAACTGTTCATTTGTTCTTCTTCTAAGGCCAGCCTGACCTTAGTAGTCTCTGATCTCCAACGAGTAGGATACTCGCGGAATGTCTCTGTAGGTTTCATCTTCAAATTCTAGATTTAGAATACATCTGGCGCATTCTCCATATTGAATCTGAACCTATCAATAAAATAGGACGCCATTCCTACCCATCTTGTCCACTTCTTGGGGTCTTGGCTAATGTACTAAGATAGAGCATCACCTTTCAAACTTCTCATTAAGAGCTTCATGCGAATCTTTTCATCTCTTTCGACTCCAACCAACTTATTGCAGTATGTCCTCAAATGGACTCTAGGATCCCCTGAGGCATCAAACATCTCAAACTTGGGAGGTTTGTACCCCTCGGGAAGTTCAATGTCTGGCTGAATGCAATGGTCCTCATAATTCATCCCCTCAATACTTTTGTTTCCTTCAACACCCTGGACTTGGCTAGTCAGTTTCTTGAGTTCTGCGGCCAGGTTCTTGATGAGAGATTCTTTGTCATCAGACTTCGGTGTGCTTGAAATAGGCTGAGTGTATTGTGGCATGGTTTCCACAGATCCTTAAGGATTTTTAAATATGCAAAACGTTATAATATTTCTCATTTCACACCCTTCGTCTTCAGTTGCAAACCCTAGCCGCCCTAGCCTTCTCTCAAACACCCGCCGGAAACCTATCGACGGGAACATCACCTTCTTTGATGAAGCCACCCTTAACACTATAGGGCCTCCTCCATATCCTCTTTCACCTCATCTAATCAGTTTTCTTCGAAAACCCCAAGAAACCTTCGAATATTTCAAAAGGTATCGCAGGAACCCTACTCCGGTGAACACGACTTTTGATTCAGAACCCACCCTTAACACCGTAGGGCCTCCTTCATCTCCTCCTTCACCCCATCTAACCAGTTTTCTTTGAATGAACCCAGAAACATTCGAATCTTTCAAAAGGTGCCATCGGAACCCTACTCCGGCGAACACTTTTTCCAAAAACCACTCTGAGACATCCCAGAACACCCAACCTAAGAATATTTTCAATAAAAAGAGACTCAGCAGTCTGCCTGAGAATAAAAACCCGAAGAAATGACATCCAGAGTTTCAAAGGTTCTAGAAAATCAAGAAAAATGAAGAAAAGGAAAACAGAAGAAAGAAAGAAAAGAAAAATAAAAGAAGGAAAATGTGAAGCTAAGTATCTAAATCCATTTTCTCTTATTGATTTACTTGTGCTTATGATTGCATGACTATGATTTCCCTTCTCTGAATAGTTCTTGATAAAAATCGTAGGTTTTTGCTGTTCATATTGTTATACTTAGATTTTAGGGTTTTTAATTATTAAAATCTGATTAGTAACTATGTTTTCTGTTAATTAGATTATATATCTGTTTAAGTGCTCTTCTGAATCTCTTTAACTGATTACTTGATTCTGATTTGGGTTTTATCTGTTAAAATTGATGAGTATTTGGTTAATTTTGTGAATTAATTAAGATTTTTGACTTTGACTTCTAGGTATCTGATTAATACGACAGTTAAAAGGTACATAAGACAAAAGGCATGGTTAATTTGGGGAGGGTTAATAGGTACGATATAATAAATCTAAGGGGATAGGGGTATATTTGGGAATCCAGCTTGGTTTATGGGTAATTATATAAGGGGTAAAGGGTATTTCGGGCATAATAAAAGGGCAATTGGATAAAAATTGAAAGCAAGCGAGGGCAGGGTAGACATTTAAGGGTTCAGGAATATGGTAGATGCCACTAGAACATTCTATAAGGAGTTCTAGTGCAATTCTAAACAAAGTAAGTGTAGTTATCTGATAAATGAATCATAAGAAGGGGGTAAAAACTGAGAATATTAAATTCAAATTTTTCTCCCAATTTGTTCTATAAATAGACCTCACTTGGCCACCTTGAATAAGTTTGGAAGTTCTGGTAATCTGAAAACACTTCCATATCTCTGCAATTTCGAATTTCATAGTTTCTGTCCGTGGAAAAATTCTAAAAAATTATACAATACTATTATTTCATTGATTCCGGCTCAATTTCAAGCTTTAATTCTCCTGTATTCGGCATTTATATGTTGATTCATGTTCTACGTGGTCTGGATTTGGGTGCTGAAGCTGTTTTTTAACAATTGCTGATTATTGATCCATGTTTCATCCTAGTTTCTGATCGATTTTCCTCCTATTCCCAGGTACACTTCTATTATTTGAGGATGTAATCACAAGTTGAAGAAATAAAGTTGTTCGACTGATTTTATTAGTTTACTGTTATTTCTATGTTATCAATATAGAGTTAGCTAAGTACATTTGTATTCATTAGGGATAACCAAACATGTATAACTGGACTGTATGGACTTGGACTGTTTGATTTTACAGTAGTTTAGTTTAATTACCATAGAAATAGTCATGTTTGAAGAAGATTAGTAGTAAGACAGCTATATTAGATTAGAGAATAGCGAATTAGTAATAATATCAAAGTCTATTCTAGTTTAAGTTTTCTGGATTTTAGGCAATTATGAACTGTTAGAACGTAACGAAATTTTAAAAGTTATTTGTTAGCTTTAATTTTGTATTAGCTAGTTTTAATTTTAAAAAAGCATGCTCTTGTTAGATTCGAATGGTGTTAATAGTCGTGATATACTTAGACTAATTCAACTGTAAAAATAGTATTAAGTTCTAATAATGGATATAAAATAAGTGCTTAAGTAGGAATGAAATTTGCAATTCAATCTGAGTATATTTTATGTAGTTTATCCATCATTTGTCCAATTGAATAAAAGTAGTAATTCAACAGGAATAGTTTAATCATATATTTCTTTGAATATTGGTTCGATGCTGTAAAAATAGAAGAGTAAATTGTTCTATTAGCCATTGGACTTGTCCGTTTGGTCCAGTAATTAGACTAATTCGGGCCATTGGACCTGGATATTTTAACATGCGATCCAAAACTCAGGCCCAATCTGGAATTAATTAATCCAGTGGCAATAGGCCAGGAAACCGCACTGGGCTCTAATCAAGCCCAAAACAAATATAGCCTGAGTTGATATGAGTCCACGACCCAGATCATTTATAAACCATTACCTATATTTGACATCTGATTTGAAATTAGCCGATGAATAATAAGAGTTGGGCTTTCATCATGAGCCCGATTCGTTGGGTTAATGTTCACTAAATATTCTTAAGTTCAACCATTTTAAAATGAAACATTGCTTCAGACTTATTTCCGTCTTATTACTAGAGACAAAAACAAGTAGAAAATATAGTTGATCTTAGGATTGGCCTTAATAAAATGAGATGAGCCTCACCGCTTTAAAAATATAATTGATGGGACCTCGAATAAGTTTCTATATAAAGATTTTATATTCGGAAGGACCGTTTAGCGAATTTCACGGTCTTTCTCAAAGTTAATAGACGTAGATGCTTTAGGCGCGATTTATAATACACTTTCTCAAGTATGGGTGCACATTTATGTGACCCAAATCTAAATCTCAACAAAGTCAAAATGTATTAAAAGCCACAACCATACTGGTACGGTATGGCCCGAAATACATTTTCACGACGTTGCAATTCTTATAAAAATGATAAAGCGGAATATTAATAAATGCACATAAAAATGGAACATATATAGAAATCAGATAAAAACAAATACAATAGTTGAGCGACCGTGCTAGAACTACGGAATTCGGGAGTGCCTAACACCTTCTCCCGGATTAACAGAATTCCTTATCCGAATTTCTAGTTCGCAGACTGTAACATAATCAAACTTTCCTCGGTTCGGGATTAAATCAGTGACTTGAGACACCATTATTTTTCCAAGTGGTGACTCTGAAATTTAAATAAATAAATCCCGTTCCGATGGTCCTTAAATTGGAGAAACTCCTTCCTTTTATTATATCCCTTCTCGGGGTGTAGTAAATATGCTCCGTTCAGAGTGAAAAAAGGAGGTGTGACAACATGAATTTTGAGGAAAATGCTAACTTGGGCTTGAAGTTTTCATAGAGAAAGAGAGAGAACGAGCTGAGTGTTATTTCCTCCAAAATAAAAATATTTTCTCAATACAAAATAAAATATGGGGCCTGTATTTATATGACCCGATTTAGACCACTTAAGCTATAAATAAAAAAAGAAAAACTTACACAAATGTCCCAAATAAACCTCAACTTACCAACCTCTAGCCATTAGTCATAGACTTACCAAAACTAGCCAACAAAAATAAAAAAACCAAATAAATAGGGTTCTTTTTCTCAAAGAATCACATGCAAAAATCACCTTTCATATTTTTAAGTGTGATTAGCAACATTAGATATAAGACGAAAAAGAAATTTCATGGACGGGGTAGCAAATAAGGTGATGAAATACAAAAATCTCTACAAATATTCCAAAAATATTAACAAAAAGGAACTTTTTCAATTGGTATAGTTGAAATTCATTGAAAATATATAGATAAGTCAATATACAAAATTTGAGGAACATTGGAGGTGATTTGGACTGATTTTGTATCAAAATTCATAATTAAATCGAGTTCAAAAGAGTCTTCTGCAACACATGTATCAAACATGTATCACGCATGTATCTCACACAGAGGTATGCATGGATATACATGTGATACACAATTGATACAAATATGATACATATGTGATACACATATCATTTTCTTTTTCATGTTCAGCTTTATTTTGAATTTTCAATTCAAATTACCTCAAAATTTTACCAAATCATCCAAAAACTGAGATTCAAGCTCCTTAAGTTGCGCCCAATCTATTCTAATATCACAAACTTAAAACAAAGCAAAAATTTTATATTTTTTTTTTTGCTACAAATAGCTAATTGGATAATTTGGCTAATATTCTTAATATTTTATCAATTGACCAATTTTTATAATGAGATACTTATAAATGGATATAACTGGTAATTCTCCAAAAAAAAAAAAAAAACGTGAGCCAAACCCAAAACCTAATACTCTAACTACACTATCTAGCCCACATCATTACAAATAATAGACTCAACAATTCTCCCTGATCAAATATATATTTTTTGTTTAATGTTTTATCTGCCGATTTACTCCATGTTTCCAATTGAAAGTATCTCGTATCCAGCCAGTATATCTTTAAACAATTTGCTTCCAAAAAAACCGTTGAAAAAATTATATGTAATGGACTCCACCTTTAGTTGCTACCTGGAGCAACTTAAAATATTTAATACGTTACCTTTTTTTTTTCGTATACAATTTTAAAGTTAATACTTTAAATATAATTAACTTTTTTGAACGGTCATCATATTAAATAGGAAATGGTATTAACATCGAAAAAATAATCTTATAAGATGTATAAAGTACGTATAACAATCCCATCGAACATTTTCCTTATTAGAAATACTTAATTAGTAAAAATTCCTGACAAAAAGAAGTAGAGATTTTTTCATAAAGAGCATTCATAAAGACATAATTAGCAATAAATAGAAACCATTTCTAATATTACATGATATAGGAATGTTTTACCGTATTCTATAATGTATTTAATGTATTAAACAAGTTGTATTTATTAATACAACATTAAGAACCGCCGCATAAATTGGGATGGACATTAATGACAAACTGTATTAACTTGTATTAACCTGTATTTAGCATAAAAATCGCAGCGGGTAAGCGTAAATTTGGGCAATTTGAAAAATTTAAAAACGGAAAGATATCTACGAAAATTTGATTTCCCCTAATCTAGTTAACTAACTTAAAGAAAGAAAATCCATATGAAATCTTCTGTTTTTTTTTCCAGATTAACGATAACAATTGCAGAAAAAAAATTTTCCAGAAAAACAGAGGAGTATAGCAGATTCTTACGTATACAATTTCCAGAAAAATACATATGGCTAGTTTAACAGTGTTGTTGCGACATTCAGGAAAGTGGAACAATGAGGGAGATTATGTCGACTTTTCAATTGAGGGAATACTTATTAAAGAGTTTGGTTCCTTCAAAGATCTTGTATGTTCAATTTCGAATCAACTGGGTATTGATTTGAACTCAAATACCATTAAAATTCGATATATTGTGGATGGAAATCGCATACCAATGGAAATACACAATGATATGGGATACAAAGTGTATGTAGAATTGAAAAAAGAGAATCGACAATTTGGGATGTATCCTCTTTGCATAACAACAACAGAGAAAGAAATTAGCGAAGAAGCTGGTGTAAATCAAGGGGATATAGTGCAAATTGAAGAAGTACGTGAAAGTTATGATGTTGAAACAGATGATGGTATGGCTATAGAGCTAATCAAATCTGGAGAAACAATTGGAATTTTGGAACAAAACACGGATTTCATAATAACAAAGACTGATCAGAAGGAGGTTATTGTTGGACAAGTATACAAAGATAAGTCGACATTGAAAGAGGTGATGGAAAATTATGCTATAACTCAAAGGTTTCAATTTCGTGTTGATAGGTCTAATTCTGTCAGGTAATGTGTTTCATTAACTTAATTGTATTTATATGTATCCATATGTATTTGTAAGTAAAAATAAATAACAGAGGAACCATATCTATCTGAAGCAGCATGAATTTCTCAATAATATGTATATGTATGTAGTTGTATTATATTGTATTTAGTCAGTTGTATAATATTGATATATAATAGTATACAACATTACATATGCACCGATATAATAGTATATAACACTACATATACACCGAGATGAATTTGTGATATATTCATAGATTTTTTAAAAGTCATAATGGTTAATGTTGTTTTTGTATTTTTTTTCAGCTATGCATTAATTTGTAATTCTGAAAATTGTGATTGGAGGTTTAAGGCATCAAGTATTAATAAATCCGAATTATTCAAGGTGAGAGAATTCAATGACAACCATACATGTCCGTTGAAGGATAAAGTATACGAGCAACGGCAAGCTAGTAGTAGCCTGATAAGTGGTATTATAAGGCCAAAGCTAACAAATCATAAAAGGAAATACACTCCGAAGGACATTATTGATGATGTGAAATCAGATTTAGGTGTAAATGTTAGCTACATGTTGGCCTGGAGGGCAAAAGAAAAAGCAATCAATTTTATTAGAGGTGAACCGGCTGAATCATATCAAAAATTACCTGGATACTTATACACAATGGATAAGACATATCCTGGTTCTCACATTAGAATGGAAAAATCGGCAAAGAATGAATTCATGTACGTGTATATATCATTGTATGCATTTATAAGGGGTTCGATCATTGTAGACCAATTGTTGTAGTGGACGGGAGTCATCTGAAATCATACTACACCGGGACATTTGTTTCTGCAAGCACGTTAGATGGTGCATGTAAATACATTTTCTATAATACAATTTTTGTTATTTTAAATTCTGTAATAACATATTTATGTATAAAAAAACATTTACAATTATATTTAGCAGGTCATATATTGCCATTAGCATATGGTGTTATTGATTCAGAGAACGATGTTGCTTGGACGTGGTTCTTTGAACAATTCAAAATAGCATACGGTGTGAGAGAAAACATGTGCATTGTTTCTGATAGAAATGAGAGTATCATTAAGTCTATATCGAGAGTGTATCCAGATGTACCACATTTTGCTTGCATATGGCATCTGTGGAATAACGTTTACAAGAAATTCAAAAAGAGCCATTCCAAGTTGAGCGAAATATACTTCTCGATGGCAAAAGCATACACACAGTCTGAATTTGATAGTTTTATGGAGAAGATTGAAAAGGTAGATATTAGGGTGAAAGAATACTTAGAGTTAGTTGGATACGAAAAGTGGGCGAGGTTGTATGCACATGTTAATAGGGGATGGACAATGACTTCAAATATAGCTGAGTCAATTAATGCATCACTGGTTTCAGCAAGAGAATTGCCAATATATGACTTATTAGAAGAAGTTAGAAAGATGTTTGGACGGTGGAATTGTAGTAATCGTAAAGAAGCTACACATACGTACAAGACCTTGGGGAAAAAGTACCAGGAGATGCTCGAGTTGAATGAGACAATGTGTACTCGTATGACTGTAAGTTTAATGTCGTATTCCACATAAATAAATGTTAAAACTGTTAGCAGCATATATAGTTTGAAACTCTTCTGATATGGAATTTAATACACTCGAATACATGTGTATACATATGCTGCTAACAGTTGATTTTTAAAGAATTTGGATGAAGCAATTAAATATTGAAATATATATAATTTATTAATGTTTAATGTCTTTAAAATTATATTTTTTAATGTAGGTGGTACCTTCAACTGAATACTTATATACTGTCAACGATGGTGGGAGGTATTACACAGTATGCATGCTCGAGAGAAAATGTGTTTGTGGGAGGTTCCAAGTTGATGAATTGCCATGCCCACATGCATGGGCAGTATTGAAGAGCAAGTTTTTAATGCCAGATGATTATTGCTCCAACTATTACAAGCCAAGTACAATTGTAATGACATACGATGTGCCAATTTATCCGTTACCAGACAAAAATGATTGGAGTATACCAGAACATGTTGCAAATGAGGTTGTATTACCACCCAAATGGAAAAGACCTCCTGGAAGGCCAAAGAAAAGGCGCGACAAAACTTTAAGTGAATTGTTGTTGCCGAAAAATCAACATTCATGTAGCATATGTGGTCAAGTAGGACATAACAAGAGAACTTGTAGGAATGCGCCACGTAATAAATAAGTGTATCTGTACTCGAATGTATTGTTTACTCAATAATTTGTCTGAATGATATGTAGTAGAATTATTCATGATCATACGTATATGAGTGAAGTGTTTATGAGATTATATTAGTACTATACATATATTAGAACATGTGTGTTTATAATTGAATATTAATAAAATACAGATTTTGAATAAAACTTAATATATTTAAACAGTACATGAACACTGTATGTTGAATTATATTAACTAAGAGTTGAAATTACATGGCAATATACACTTAAATACAACTAGACAACAACTAAAACTTAACTGTTTAATAATACTAAATACATGTGAATACATATATTATATAACTGAAGAATATAAAAGATGAGTAAAACTTAAAACAACTGGACAACACTCAAATATAAGTTATGAATACAACTTAATACAACAAAATATCAATTGTGAAAATATGTGTTGAATATAACTTAAAACAACTAGACACAAGTTGAATAGAACTTATGAATACACCTTAATACACTGTAGCATACCTTATGAATACAAATTAATACACCTAACTATAAGTTATGAGTATAAATGATGAATATAACTTAAAACTTTGATGAATAAGTCAGGCTATTCAAGGTGTGGCGATTTGGTGTCAGCCAGGGAGCTGTTTGAAGCAATGCCTGAGAAGAATCCTGTTTCTTGGACGACTTTGATTGCTGGTTATTCCCACAGTGGCATGAGCCTTCAAGCCCTTGAGTTATTTTCAAAGATGATGAAGCTTCAGGTCCAACCTGATCAGTTTACGTTTAGTAGTTGCCTATCTGCTTGTGCTGATACAGCATCACTTAAGCATGGTAAGCAAGTGCATGCATTCCTGATGAATTCTGGTTTAAGACCTAATGCAATTGTTATGAGTTCTCTCATTGATATGTATTCAAAATGTGGAAATTTGGAAGTTGCAAAGAGGGTATTTGATATGATGGGCAGCAAACATGATGCAGTGTTATGGAACACCATGTTGTCTGCATTAGCACAACATGGTATGGGTGAAGAGGCAATTGAACTGTTCTTTAGGATGGTGAAGTTTGGAGTGAGACCAAACAAAATCACATGGCAATATACACTTAAATACAACTAGACAACAACTAAAACTTAACTGTTTAATAATACTAAATACATGTGAATACATATATTATATAACTGAAGAATATAAAAGATGAGTAAAACTTAAAACAACTGGACAACACTTAAATATAAGTTATGAATACAACTTAATACAACAAAACATTAATTGTGAAAATAGGTGTTGAATATAACTTAAAACAACTAGACAAAAGTTGAATAGAACTTATGAATACACCTTAATACACTGTAGCATACCTTATGAATACAAATTAATACACCTAACTATAAGTTATGAGTATAAATGATGAATATAACTTAAAACAACTGGACAACAGGGAAGTTATGAGTATAAATGTTGTACCTTAGTCTACTATGATCTTAGTGTTAATTTCCTTTTTGGGAAGTACCTATCAGAAGAAAAAAAAAAGTTCCCTTTGTGGGTAATTATTGAAAGGTTATGTTCAGTTGCCCAAGATTTGAACTTATGGTGTTTTACTTACTCCTGGCACAGGGAAGCTGCTAAGTTGACTAACATAGGTAAGTTACTGGAGCACCGAGGAAAAGAGTTATTAGGATCAAGTTATAAGGATCCCGTTTCAAGCTTTTTTGATTTTTAAGAATTTTCAGTCTCAAACTTGAAGGTACTTTTATCTTTTTCCTAACTGCTTGCATCTTTAGTTTCTTATTTGTGAATGAGTAAAATTGGATGCCTGTTCTCCTTTCTTATTTACTGGGAACTTTTCTTTATCAAAATATCTTTGTAGTCATACTATTGTATATTGGAGGAAATGAATATTTCTTTCTCTCTTATTAGGCACCTGTTACCAGATTGATTCTTAAGGAACTAAGATCAGCAGTATGGTACGATGGTTTTTGTTACTGTGCATTATAAATTGGAATATAACTTATGAATACAACTTAATACACTGGACCATATCTTATGAATACAATTTAATACTCCTAAACATAAGTCTTGAGTATAACTGATGAATTTAACTTAAAACAACCGAATAACTGTTGATTATAACTTATGAATACACCTTAATACAATTGAACATAACATATGAATACAACTTAATACACCTCAAATTAAAACTTATGAATATAGGTTAATAAGCACTGTATGTTACACAACTGATGAGTATAACTGATTAGCACAACAATTGAATATAACTGTTGAATTTAACTTAATACACCTGAACATAACTTAAGAATACAACTTACTGCATCTGAACTTATAACAGTTGAATTTAACTTAATAACAACTGTATATTACAGAATGAAACTGATATTAATGAAGGTAATATACAACTGAACCCAACATGTGCAAAATGTACCTTTAATTGCAGGTTATCATTCAAAACTAATACACGTTTCTGCTAATTAGTTAGTACACAGTAAACCCAAAGTAACTGGAACGAAAGAAGTAAACTAACATAAAACTATTCTAAAACTATCTGTTTGTGTGCATCCAATTCAGATATTTGCCTTCCAATCTTTGAAGGTGCTTCACTTTCGCTAACTGCACCATCCTCTATCTTGCGTAAAGCATAATCCCATAACAAAGCACCATATCTTTGACGGAGAAGAGTTGCATCAAATGGTGTTTTTTGTGTAATATCTCCAACAGTGCAAAGAAACTCCGCATAAGCTGCAACATGCACCCCACAATCCCTACAATAATTTGTGATTCAAAAAAGAGGATTAATTGAATAAAAAGAGTAAATATGTATATATAAAAAGTGATGATTGAATACTTACATGCTAGACACTTTTTGTTTTGGCAAATATGGAACAAACACAACTTGAAATGGTTCATTATGGTCTGGATTAGTGTTTGCCGGATATGAAGACGAGTCTATGCCTTGACTGTATATGTAAAAGCCACTAATAGACAAGTACATGGGCAGTAACTTGGCCAGCTTTCCAATCTCAAATATAACATAGGCATCATGTCCGGCGGATGTGTAAGAGTCATACACTCTAATACATCTTTCTTTGAAATTAACAACAACCAAAACCCAGTGAAGCTTGTCCTTCAAGTTGACAGGTATCAACACATTATCCACGGTATTCCAAGGTACATTAGCATGCATTCTGTATCCCTTAATGTACTCACAAACTACATCTTCTTGTTTGGCTACATTCGCATCGCTATCTGTATCTTCATACCTAGCATATATCTCATCAATTCTCGTTTTGAAGATGCAGTCAACTGTGGTATATGTGAAGCCATTGTGCTGGTTGTACTTTCCCATTTTTCTCAAATAATAGAATATGACATCCATGTGCTAAAACCAAAAGAATAGGAAAAGTTATAATTGAACACATGATTTGATACTTTTTTAATACATGTTTATTCGATATATATTTATTTAATGATATAGAACACTATAAACTAGAAAACAGAGGTGAATTAAGATGAAAAAATAGATGAAACCATAGTATAATACATGTTAATACATGTTAATACATACTGTTGTATATGTATAATCCCAGAAAGCTGTTTATCAACAGTTGAATATAACTTATGAATATATATTAATACACTGTAGCATATCTCTGTTTTATAGTTTATACCTATGTAAAAACAGTTGAATATAACTTATGAACACAATTTAATACACTGGAGCATAACTTATGAATACAATTTAATAATCCTAACCATAAGGTGATGAATATAACTTAAAACAACTAGACAACAGTTGAATATAACTTATGAAAACACCTTAATACACTTAAAACAACTAGACAACAGTATTAGCTAATGCATTATCATAAGGAGAAACAGTTAAGCATTCAACTAGCAGCATTTGAATACAGATTAATACATGGTTATTCATTAATACAGATTCATGAATATATATTAATACACTGTAGCATACCTCTGTTTTATAGTTTATACCTATGTAACAACAGTTGAATATAACTTATGAACACAATTTAATACACTGGAGCATAACTTATGAATACAATTTAATACTCCTAACCATAAGGTGATGAATATAACTTAAAACAACTAGACAACAGTTGAATATAACTTATGAATACACCTTAATACACTTAAAACAACTAGACAACAATATTAGCTAATGCATTATCATAAGGAGAAGCAGTTAAGCATTCAACTAGTAGCTTTTGAATACAGATTAATACATGGTTATCCATTATAGTTTTGACAGAAGGTAAAACAAGATTATTCTTGTAATGAAGGCAGAATATATCAATAATGAAAAACTTACGCTATCATCCCATAACTTCCCATCCATTGTCAGAAGGTAAAACCAGTTTTTTGAAATAACTTGGTCAACACCAAAATCCATTGGAATGTGAAGGGTTGACTTGTTTTTCTTGTAATGGTCTTCAAGATTATCTCTGCAAGTATTGTATAACATTAGTTATTTATAGACATTAAAATACTGAAATACATAACAAAACAAATTATGGTAAACTCACTTCTGATCATGTCTTGATAGTAGACCATCATGAACCCATTTTACGTATTCTTGGATGAGCAACATTGGTTTAGGACCCGTTATTCAATATTCCTCAAACGGGTGTCTTTGCTCAAATATTGGTGTCAATTTAACAGAGGAACATGCTGTACAAGTTGTTTTTAGTTATGAACTAATATAAATATTTCAATAACATTGAAAATTTAATATTACGTTTGAAAGATCACTAACCTCCAGAGTCGAAATTAGATTGGTAAGGCGAAGAGTTCCATCTACTTGGTCGCCTGTTCCTTTGGACTTGCACAGGTGTAACTTCATCCTTTAAAGCACTACTATGAACCACTATTCTAGTTTCAGGTATTTGACTGGGTAGAAACTTGTCGTCCAGTTCAAATTGTGAAACATAGAAGTCAGTGGTGGTAGATGGTATTTTGGATGGTTCATCTGGCTTGGAAGTCTGCTTTTGTGATATATAAAGCCAAAAAATATACATGTTAATACAGTTAAATACATTATCATTATATGTAGAGTCAAAAGATATAAGTTCACATTTACCTCATGATTATCTCTGGCCTCACTGTGAATGCCACCATCATCTCTCCAAATGGGCTCGCTTGGCTGATTTTGTTGAAGATGGTGTGAAATCATCTTGAAGTTATCAGATATCAATGTTCTAAGAGAACTAAACTCACCAACAACCTTAACAGTATAAAACAATTATAATATTAATACAAAATATAGCATTAAACACTAATAAACAAATCTAATAGAAAATACTTACATATTCTTTGAATTCATTAAAGTCTTTCCTCAAAGCAGATACTTCATCTTGCTTAACATCTGGGAGCTGATCGTCATTCCCACTTTTGTTATGCATATCTGACACACCAACAGGAGAAACTTTTTGATGATATACCCTTTCTCCTGTAGAAATCTTGGCCTTTTCCTTGAACTTCTTATTTGGTGATGTTGATGAAGGACCAACACTCTCAGAAAGCTTTCTCTTAGAACGCAAATTGGGTGTAGAAGAGAAGTCATCACTATTGTCACACCTCTTTTTTACGCACCCGCAAGGATGCAAAGAGTTTTTTCCAATTAACGGACAATCGAGATGGGATTTATTTTAATTATTTCAGAGTCGCCACTTGGGAGATTTATGGTGTCCCAAGTCACCGGTTAAATCCCGAATCGAGGAAAAGAATGACTCTATTTAACGGTCCGCGAACCAGAAATCCGGATAAGGAATTCTATTAACCCGGGAGAAGGTATTAGGCATTCCCGAATTCCGTGGTTCTAGCACGGTCGCTCAACTGTCGTGTTTGGCTTATCTATCTGCTTTTTACAATTATGTACTTAGGGCAAGTTAATATCCCTTTACCGCTTTTATTGTTGGTTGTGATTTACGAAAGAGAAAGTTGCTTAAGAATATGCTTTCGGATCACGTCACATGAAATGTACCCGGATCCTCAATATATTCTTATTCAACATTTCGGGGTTTGGATTTGGGTCACATGAAATGCACACCCGTATTAAAAGAAAAAATAAAACTAGAATATGTACCCGGATCGACTACTTATTTACACTTTGTTGAGAAAGGCGTAATATTTGTTAAGAAACGACGCATCTCGAAATCTAAGTATTTACATGTACACTTATGACGGCTATGTGATTAGTGTAACTATTGGGCGAGGCGTACCTTCGATTCAAGTCTAAAGCGAACTGCATCCCACTGTATCTTATTTAAGAGTTGATTCCGAATTACTTAGAACTTGCTACGAATCACATCACATGAAATGCGCCTGTGGTTCTTAACATGCTTTGTTTATTCTTGCCCGAAATTGGGGTCGGGTCACATGAAATGCACCCCCGACTCTTTTTAAGCCAATTACGTCATTCCGTTGAGTAACAACTCCCTAGCTAATCTTGCTTGTAACATAGGGTCTATCATTTAACAGGTTTGGAGATTACACACATGAGTAGGGAAGATTGAATAGAGATACGAAGACTAATTCAGGTTTAACATGCTTATCTAACGACAATGTATCTTTGGCCTAGCTACGCTTTTCCATAACCAAGACTTAACAATACAAGCTTAATTGGAGACTAACAGAATGTAATTGAACATAAGACGACTACATGTTTCAATAGACTTTATGCATAAGCTTCAAACTTCATTCTTGTCGAACCAAGGAACTACAATAAAAGAGGTGTGTACCTGGAATGCGGAAGAACAAGGAAGAGTGAGCGACGGCAAAGCGGCAACAGCAACAAGAAACAGTAACAGGAGCAGCAATAATCAAAGACCAACAACAACCAACAGTAAACCAATAGCAACAACAACCAGTGAACCAAATAGACCAATAGACCAGCAGTCACTTAGACCAACAACCAGTAGCAACCAAATAAAGCAACCAGCAACACACTAGCACTGAACTGGCAGCAATACTCGACCAATAGGAGAACCAACACTGTGTTGGACCAAACAGCAACACAGACAGAACAACAACACTGACTAACAGCAGCAAATGAATACCAACAGCAACAACAGCTAATGGCAGCACTCCACTAAACCAACAGCAAACAATTACCAACAGCAACCACCAACACTGGGACTACCACAGCCCTCAAACCGAACCAGCAACAACAAATGAATATCACAGTAGCACCAACACTGGAAGCACTCAACTAAACCAAAAGCACACACTCCCAGTGACAGCAATCGAATGAACCAGCAGCAAATATCAAAACTATCACGACACTCAACACTGAACCAGCTAGAGCAAATGGCTCAGCACCACCAACACAAGACAACAAGCAACCAAAGACCACAACAACTCAGCTATTGAAATCAAAGCAATGAAACAGTAGCCAAGAGATTCGATGAAACGGTGACTCCAAACCAAGGAAAACAGTAGCCTTCCTCTGTATCTTCCTATATGTGTATCCTTGTATCTATTTCTCTTCAGGTGCTCTAGTTAATCTCAGGTATCCTCTCAAGTGTCTATATGTATCTATGAATATTTGCTCTCCCCGATACTGTTTTTGCTCTCCCAGATGCTCTCAAGTCTGTTTCTATAATGTGTGTCTGTGTATGCCTATCAATGTATCTATCTCCCTCCCTATACATGTATGAATATGCCCTATTTATAGCCAATAGTCCCTCCAGAACACCTGCCCCTAAGGTTACTATCACCCTGCCCACTCCCAACTCTGCCAGACCCATCAAATTCCCTGCATTCCCCACTACCTACTGTCCAAAATATGGACTTAAGCATTAAACAATGCTGGTGGCAGTGTTCAGTGGGCTGCTCTGCTGTGACAGTGGATTCCACTGACTAGCCTCATGTGCGGGGCACCCAATACTCTAAGTGTGAACCCTGATTCCCTAGTTGGCTTAATTTGAATCATAACTTTAGTTTCAAACCAATCAAACAGTAACAAGCTCTATACCAGTGAATTGCATCAGGCAGATTCAAGGGATTAATATTACGAACTATTTGACGACTTTAATCACATTGGACTCATGATTCATTTTAACTACTAAAACAGAGGAATTGGCCAAATAAAAGGCCTCAAATGAGAAGAGAAGACCAACGGATATGGGAAGTTAAAAGCATGCTAGATGAGAATTGAAACAATGAATAAAACACACACATATTCACACAATCGAATTAAAACGAACGAAGAAGGAATGAATACCTCGTAAGAACACTGCCGACCCAAACTTTGAACCAAAATGTGGAATTATTGAAGCCAAACGGGCTTTAATCGAGATGTTCTCGATTGAGAACACCTAGACTAAAGTCCCTTGGACTTCAATTGTGGCTAAAACGGCTCGAATTGGGTTTCTTCAAAATTAGGGTTCTTGGGCTCGGATTTGGGGCTTTTGCATTTTTGGTTAGATTCGAAGCAAACCAATGTCGTTGGGAGTGTGGGGGAGGTGTGAGGAGGCTGTGGTGTGAATTTGGGGTGATTTGGCATAGGTTCGAGTTTGACTCGAATCTTCAAATGAAGATTCGAGGAGCTCCGGCATGATTCGAGGTTAATGGAGGCTGGGATCGTGATGGGGGAGGTGAGGGGAAGGATTTGGCATTGGTTTGGTGGCGATTGGCCTACCGGAACCGCCGTGAGGCGATTTCCGGCAGGCGGAGGAAGGCGGCGTTACACCGGGTGTTTGAGAGCTCTGAGGGAGATGAAGGGAGAGGGGGGTTCTGGCTTGGGGGGGCGGGGTATGAAATGAGGAATATATACCAGAGATGAGATTGAATCCTGATCGTTGGATCATTTACGATCAACGATCAGGATCCCCTCACTTAAACCAAACGACGTCGTTTGGTTAAAGCATAGTCTGAGTGTATATTGGGATTAAATGATTAATCTGGGCCGTTGGATAATAAAATCCAACGGTCCGGATCAAGTGTTATACAGGCTGAGGCTGGACGGGTATTTGGGCTGGGTTAGAAGAAATCCGTTTGGGCCTGGCTTTTAGACTGAATTTGGCCCAGATCGGATATTATATGTGTATGTGTATATATATATATATATATATGTATATATATACATATATATATATATATATACACACATATGTATATACTAACCTATAACACCGCTATTGTTTACTACAATTAACGTGCCCAATTACATATTGCCTAAAACGTAAATCACATGACTTCGATATCAAACACTAAAAATGCAAAATTTAGCATATATTTTTTTGTATTTTTAATTTAAATAAATAAACGTGCACACAAAAAGATATGATAACACAAAATCACAAAAGTCATACCCAACATGAAACTATTTTTATTTTTGAATTTTCTGGGAGTACTTCTCAAGTAAGGCAAAAATCACGTGCTCACAGCTGCCCCTCTTTGCGCGTAAACACGCCAGAGTTTTCGTGCAAAGATAAATGAGCGGATATAAGCGATTTTTGCCCATTCGAACACTCCGTATGAAACATTTTGGAAAAGTTTTGACCGAACCTTGCTTCAAAGGTCTCCTACATATCCCTGGCTAAAAGGGAATCGAGTCGATGTAGTTCGGGAAGTTCTGGTAGCTGGGACTACCATGACTGTTGCGATCTCGACTGCTGTTGCCGCTGTTACTGCTGTTACCACTGCCTAGCTGATTTCCTTGTTACACTGCGCTAAGCAACAAAAACAAGAAGCTAGACTAAGTTACAGTACTACGAGTTCTTATCTATCCTTTTTAACTTGATCTTGTCGCGCTCCTTGCCATCTTGTCGGACTTGGCGTTCCTTCATGCTTCGTCTCTTCTGACGAACTTGGATTCATGCCGAAGATTTCGTTACATTCTACCGCTTTCCTCTGCCAAATTAGAACGGATCGCCACTCCATTCTCCGGGCGGGCTCCACGACTTCAACTACCAGCTTCAAAATTAAATCGCCAGCTCCATTCTCCAGGGCGGGCTTCCCTGACTTCGATTGCAACTTCAAAATTAAATCGCCACTCCATTCTCCGGGCGGGCTTCCGACTTCAACTACAACTTCGACATTAAATCGCCACTCCATTCTCCAGGCGGGCTCCCCGACTTCAACTATAACTTCAAAATTAAATCGCCACTCCGTTCTCCGGGCGGGCTCCCGACTTCGACTATAACTTCAAAATTAAATCGCCACTCCATTCTCCGGGCGGGCTCCCCTGACTTCAACTATAACTTCAAAGTTAAATCGCCACTCCATTCTCCAGGGCGGGCTCCCGACTTCAACTACTACTTCAAAATTAAATCGCCACTCCATTCTCCGGGCGGGCTTCCGACTTCAACTACAACTTCAAAATTAAATCGCCACTCCATTCTCCGGGCGGCCCTGACTTCGATTGCAACTTCAAAATTAAATCGCCACTCCGTTCTCCGGGCGGGCTTCCGACTTCAACTACAACTTCGACATTAAATCGCCACTCCATTCTCCAGGCGGGCTCCCCGACTTCAACTATAACTTCAAAATTAAATCGCCACTCCATTCTCCGGGCGGGCTCCCTGACTTCAACTATAACTTCCAAAATTAAATCGCCACTCCATTCTCCAGGCGGGCTCCCTGACTTCAACTACTACTTTCCAAAATTAAATCGCCACTCCATTCTCCAGGCGGGCTCCCTGACTTCAACTACAACTTCCGAAATTAAATCGCCACTCCATTCTCCAGGCGGGCTCCCTGACTTCAACTACAACTTCAAAATTAAATCGCCACTCCATTCTCCGGGCGGGCTCCCGACTTCAACTACCACTTCCAAAATTAAATCGCCACTCCATTCTCCGGGCGGGCTCCCGACTTCAACTACAACTTCCAAAATTAAATCGCCACTCCATTCTCCGGGCGGGCTCCCGACTTCAACTACGACTTCCAAAATTAAATCGCCACTCCATTCTCCGGGCGGGCTCCCTGACTTCAACTACCGCTTCCAAAATTAAATCGCCACTCCATTCTCCGGGCGGGCTCCCCTGACTTCAACTACGACTTCCAAAATTAAATCGCCACTCCATTCTCCAGGGCGGGCTCCCTGACTTCAACTACGACTTCCAAAATTAAATCGCCACTCCATTCTCCGGGCGGGCTCCCCTGACTTCAACTACTACTCATTGATTTCATCCTATCTTGATTACCTTCCTTCGCCTCTTGTACCATTTTCTTCTTCCTGCGTTGCCTCTCGGACCACCTTCTCTTCTGAATTAACCTGTTCTTGCCTTCCCCTAGGTCGTGTTACTTTTCTTCTGGCTGCTGGGGATATTTTGGAACTATTTACTCGCCTGCTGGGGATGATGCTGCTGAGGAAGTATTCTTTGTTTCCTTCACCCCTCATTCTCTTTCCTTCTTCCCATACCTTTTCCGGGACTCGCGCTTTTGCCTCCTCGAGCAAATTATGGAATGTAATACCGCTGGAGGAATCTCGAAGCCATTGTTTTATTTTCCGATAACTGCTGGAGATGATACCCGGCTCAAAAATCACCCCATCTTGTGTTGCTTTCTACACTTACCCTCTGAGTCTTGCTTTCCAGAAAATTTTCGCAACAGGAGAAAATTTTCTGCCCCAGTGTGATAAACTTCTGGATGGTATGCTTTTTGCCGTCGGACCCTCTTTTCCTGCTTTAAATCAAAGAAAAATTGTTAGTTTCAAAACGCCGCGAGTGGTCGTGCCACTCTTGTTGAGGCCATTCTCTTTCGGCTGCTTGGCCTCTCTCGAACTTTGAGGACGACGTTGACGCTTGCTTGGGAAGATGCTTTTTCCACGAACGACCTCTCATCTTTCCCTTTATTCCACTCTTTGGTTTGGTCCGACTCTTTTTAGCCGGTGATCTGTTGCGTGAAATCATCTTTCGGACATGCCACATGTGTCCATCATACTCCATAATTCTTGCGAACCTTCCACTCAGCCTGTCATCCCAATCTTACTATCGTAACGACTTCTGTCTCATTGCCTTGTTCCATGCCTATTCACTTTCAATATACTGCTTTGGGAGACTTGGTAGTAAGCTTCGAAAAATCAATTTTCGAAAAATGAAAGAAAAGAAAAGAATACTGACCGCAAATGACAAAAGAAGAGAAAAACTTTTCTGAACTCAAAAATAGGAAAACTTATCTGAATGTGTGCCTGATCCAATGTTATGCCGCGCCTTTGAGATTAAACTACCCAGTCTATTCATGTCAATCACTTTCCGATACCGCGTCCTGCTAGAGGTAAACGGGTGTCCCAACCTTGTCTCATGCCGACATCTTGTACCCATCTCATCCTGTCACCTCACAGTGCCCTTCAAAGGGTTTTCACTAATGAGATTCTCTCATTTCTCTCTATCTCCCGTCGCCTTAAGGTGCCCGTAAAGGTTTTCACCGTAAAACTCTCTCATTTTACTTCTCTCAACTTCCTTCGCCTTAAGGTGCCCGCGAGGGTTTTCACCGTTAAGACTCTCTCATTTATGCTTTCTTTCCCTGCGGCGGGGTATCACCCCTGAGATTCCCTCTAGAGTGTTATCCCCTTTTGGCTTGCATCCTGGATTCAATCGAGGGTCGGGATGTCACTCCCGGCTTTCATTCACATGACTTGGCACTTTTCAAATACTGATCGAGAGGTCTTTCTGGTTCTTGATATGGTTTCTGCGCGTGAGGCTGAAGAAAGGGGTTTAGCCTCAACGGTTAGCTTATTACAACTTTCGGAATCCACGCTATCTTTCAAACGAAACAATGACTTCTGCCCCAGTTTTGTTGCTTGGGGGATTTTTTGATTTTTATTTTATTATGACCGAGCCGTGTGGCGCCTACGTATCCTTCTTGAGGAATCAGGTCGAACGTAGTTCACTTTTTCTTGTATTACTTCTTTGTTTCTTTTCTATTCTGTTACACATCTTCCTTGATGATTCCAAAAGAGGGTGTATGAAAGAACAATTAAGGCTCAAATGGGGAAACAAAGGTTAAAGTGTTTGGGTAGTAGAAAAATTGCCTCTGTCATTTCATTCTTCGAAAAATGCCAAATACACACAAACGAAACCAAGCGTTGACAAATGCATTAAAGAATTACACATAATATCTCTTAACTGCATCAGAATTGATAGCCATATCGGTGCATCTTCCCTCGACATCGGTCAGACATAGAGCGCCGTTGGATAATACTCTAGTCACCACAAAAGGTCCCTGCCAATTTGGAGCGAACTTGCCTTTCGCTTCGGCCTGATGTGGTAGAACTCTCTTCAGCACATGCTGTCCCACTTCAAATCTCCTGGGACGTACCTTCTTGTTATATGCTCTCGCCATTCTCTTTTGATACAATTGGCCGTGACATACTGCTGTCAATCTCTTTTCATCGATCAAGCTCAGTTGCTCTAATCGGGTTTTGACCCACTCGTCGTCATCAATCTCAGCTTCAGCGACAATTCGGAGGGACGGAATCTCAACTTCTGCGGGTATTACTGCTTCGGTCCCGTACACCAACAAGTAAGGAGTTGCACCTACCGAAGTCCGGACGGTAGTGCGATAACCCAACAACGCAAATGGTAACTTTTCATGCCACTGCCTAGACCCTTCTATCATCTTCCTCAATATCTTCTTTATGTTCTTGTTTGCTGCCTCGACCGCACCGTTTGCTTTTGGGCGATACGGTGTGGAATTTCGGTGTGTAATCTTGAACTGTTGACATACCTCTTTCATCAATCCACTGTTAAGATTTGCACCGTTATCTGTAATGATCATCTTTGGAATTCCAAACCTGCAGATGATGTGGGAGTGTACGAAGTCCACCACCGCCTTCTTGGTCACTGATTTGAATGTTTTGGCCTCCACCCACTTGGTAAAATAATCAATCGTTACCAGAATGAACCTGTGACCATTGGAAGCCGCAGGCTCAATAGGTCCAATGACATCCATACCCCATGCGACAAACGGCCATGGTGCCGACATTGTATGCAATTCAGTCGGCGGAGAATGAATCAAATCTCCGTGTATCTGACACCGATGGCATCTTCGCACGAAACTTATACAATCCCGCTCCATAGTGAGCCAATAATATCCTGCTCGAAGAATCTTCTTTGCCAATACGTATCCGCTCATGTGTGGTCCGCAAACTCCCGAGTGTATATCCGTCATCACTGTTGTTGCTTGACTTGCATCTATACATCTCAACAATCCCAAATCCGGGGTCCTTTTGTATAGCACCCCTCCACTAAGGAAAAATCCGTTCGCCAACCGCCGAATAGCTCGCTTTTGATCTCCAGTTGCTTGCTCTGGGTATACTCCTAACTTGAGGTATTCCTTGACATCATGAAACCACGGCTCACCATCCACCTCTTCCTCTATCACATTACAATAAGCATGTTGATCCCGGACATGGATATGTAACGGATCGACACGAACCTTGTCCGGGTGATGTAGCATTGACGCTAAAGTAGCCAACGCGTCGGCAACCTCATTATGCATCCTTGGGATGTGCCTGAATTCTACCGATCGAAAGCGTTTGGTCAAATCATGCAAACAACTGACGATATGGGATAAGCTTTAAATCTCTGGTTTCCCATTCTCCCTGAATCTGATGTACTAGAAGGTCCGAGTCCCCCAAGACCAAGACGTCCTGTATATCCATGTCCACCGCTAATCGCAACCCCAAGATACATGCCTCGTACTCAGCCATATTATTGGTACAGTGAAAACGCAGTTGAGCAGTAACAGGATAATGATGTCCTGTTTCAGATATGAGCACAGCTCCTACTCCGACTCCTTTTGCGTTTGCCGCTCCATCGAAGAAAAGCTTCCATCCTGGATCCTTGGTTAGTTCCAACCCCTCAATCTGCAATACTTCCTCATCTGGAAAATACGTCCTCAAAGGTTCGTATTCGTCATCAACGGGATTTTCAGCTAAGTGATCGGCCAGGGCTTGAGCTTTCATAGCCGTCCTTGTCACGTATATGATGTCGAACTCCGTAAGTAATATTTGCCACTTTGCTAACCTCCCTGTAGGCATGGGTTTCTGGAAAATATACTTCAACGGATCCAACCGCGAAATGAGGTACGTGGTGTAAGAAGACAAGTAGTGTTTCAGCTTTTGGGCTACCCAAGTTAAAGCGCAACATGTCTTTTCTAAATGAGTGTACTTGACCTCGTGGATTGTGAATTTCTTACTGAGGTAGTAAATGGCCCGTTCCTTCCTGCCGGTAAGATCATGCTGCCCCAGTACGCAGCCAAACGAATTCTCCAAGACCGTCAGATAAAGAATCAGGGGTCTACCTGGCTCAGGCGGAACTAGTACGGGTGGATTTGACAGATACCCTTTGATCCGGTCAAACGCTTCCTGACATTCTGCCGTCCATTCTATCGCGGCGTCTTTCTTCAATAGGCGGAATATGGGTTCACAGGTTGCCGTAAGCTGGGCAATAAACCTACTGATGTAATTCAACCTTCCCAACAGACTCATTACCTCCGTTTTATTCTTCGGCGGGGGTAACTCCTGAATGGACTTGATTTTGGATGGGTCCAGCTCAATGCCCCGTCGGCTGACGATGAATCCTAACAGCTTTCCCGATGGAACTCCGAATGCGCATTTGGCCGGATTAAGCTTGATGTCGTACCTTCGAAGTCTTTGAAAGAACTTCCTGAGGTCGGCAACATGGTCTTCTTGGCGCCTAGACTTTATGATCACATCATCCACGTACACCTCAATTTCCTTGTGTATCATGTCGTGGAATACCGTAGTCATCGCCCTCATGTATGTTGCTCCTGCATTCTTCAAACCAAACGGCATCACTCGGTAGCAATAAGTCCCCCACGGTGTGATAAAAGCCGTCTTTTCTGCGTCCTCTTCATCCATCAAAATCTGATGATATCCCGCATAACAGTCCACAAAGGATCCAATTTCGCGTCCGGCGCAATTATCAATCAGGATATGGATGTTGGGAAGTGGGAAATTGTCCTTAGGACTTGCCTTGTTGAGATTGCGATAATCCACGCATACCCTGATCTTTCCGTCTTTCTTTGGCACCGGTACTACGTTAGCCAACCATTCAGGGTATCGAGTGACACGAATGACTTTCGCCTGCAACTGCTTGGTTACTTCCTCTTTGATCTTTACACTCATCTCTGTCTTGAATTTCCGCAGCTTTTGCTTGACGGGAGGATATGCCGGATCAGTGGGTAATCTATGAACCACTAGATCAGTGCTGAGTCCTGGCATGTCGTCGTACGACCATGCGAAAATATCTTTAAACTCCATGAGTGTTTTGATCAATTCTTCTCTCGGATTGGGTTCAATATGGACACTTATCCGGGTTTCTTTGACGTCATCAGCATTCCCTAGATTAACGGCCTCAGTATCATTTAAATTCGGTTTGGGTTTTTCCTCGAAGTGACTTAATTCTTCACCGATTTCTTCTACGGCTTCATCATCGCCGTACTTTGACTCACTCTCGTCACTTCTTATTTCATGCGTTATTATTTCCAAACCCGATTGACTTTCTAGACTGGGTTGATTAATCTTTAAGCACGCCATATCATTAAGATCAGTTGCAAGAAGGCTGTTCAGAAAAGTAAAAAGAAGGAAAAAAGATAAACAAAATTAGACGCGAAGGAACCACATTTCATTAATGGGAATTTTACAAAGGGAAAACAAACTGCAAACTTAAATCAAAAATGAAAAAACAAAGGATTTTACTCCGGGGACAAGCCCCCAATACAAAATTTCGAAAGAAAAACAATCCAAGACAAACTACCAAGACTCCTTCCGGACAGGGAGAGGAGTAGCCTTCCAGTTATTCAGTTTTGCCTTTGGTCCCACAAATTGTATCTCGGCATGACTGGATCCTTCACCATCTTCGAGCATACATACATATGTGAATAGGTTTTCGAACTTCCTGAAGAACTCTTCGTCTGGCCTGACCGTAGGACCGGGAATCTTTGGCGCTGGATGTCCTCTTGCTCCGGACCTGACAAAAGATTGGGAAAGGCGTGGAACAGGCTTCGGGAGCACCCATGTCTTCTGCTTTCTCTTCTTTGCTCGCCGGATGTCCTCTGAGGTTGGCTGGAATCCCAAGCCGAAGGTTCCCAAGTTCTCGACCACCGATACCGGTTGTATGATTCCTTGCAGAGATGCACCTAGCCCTCTACCGGGTACGAAACCATGTCGCAACATTTCATGCGCCACCATGACATCCGCAGTAATTGTTCTGTCGCCGGGAATACATTCCCCTTCCGGAACTCGGTGGGCGGACACCACATCGCAGACCTGATACACCCACGGCCCAACATCTTCTTCTGTTTCAACAAAGGGAATGATGGTGCCTGATTGTGGATCGTTCTCTCCATGGACGACGATCTCCTGCTGGTCCCATTCAAACTTGACGAGCTGGTGTAAGCCGGATGGAACTGCTCTTGCGGCATGAATCCATGGTCGCCCTATTAGGAGGTTATATGACACCACCATGTCCAGCACCTGGAATTCCATGGTGAACTCCACTGGCCCGATTGTCAAGATTAGCACTATGTCACCAACCGATGCTTTGCCTCCTCCGTCAAACCCTCGAACACATACCCTGTTCTCGCGTACCCTGCCGATGTCTACTTTTAATTTGCCCAGTGTAGAGAGAGGACAAATGTTAGCGCTGGACCCATTATCAACCAAGACTTTGGTAACCACCGCCTATTCACACTTCACCGTAAGATATAAAGCCCTGTTATGCTCAGTGCCTTCCTCAGGCAACTCGTCATCGGTGAAGGTGATCCGATTTGCTTCGAAGATCCGATTGGTGATCTTCTCCAAATGACTTACTGAGATTTTATCGGGTACATGTGCCTCATTCAGGACTTTTATCAAAGCCTGCCGATGTTCTTCAGAATGTATCAGCAAGGATAGCAATGATATTTGCGCGGGGGTCTTCTTCAGCTGCTCTATGACAGAATAGTCATGCAGCTTCATCTTTTTCAAGAATTCTTCTGCCTCTTCATCAGTTACCGGCTTTTTCAATGCTGCCGGAGTGATCTTCCTCAATTCCGCAGGGGCAAAACATCTCCCCGAGCGGGTCAACCCTTGGGCTTCACAAACTTCCTCTTTCACCTCCTTTCCTCTGTAGGTCGTTGTAATCCGAGCATAATTCCATGGGACGGCCCGGCTATCAGTTACTGGCAGCTGTGTTGCCGGCTGGATGATGAAAGGATCCATTCGAACGCCTGCTACTGTCAAGATGGGCTTGATTGCTGCCCCTGGTACAACTATCTTGGCCGGCTTCACCGGTACTGCGTTCACACTTTCCTTTCCTGCTTCCGACTCTCCTGGTATGTCCTTCTTGCAACTGGGCGACTCATCGAAGCTTGGCCCTTTTCTCGTTCCTGCCCCGCTAGACTTAATCATCATTACAGTCTGAGAGGCTTTCTCCTTTCCTTCCTCCGCCCGTACCAACTCGATCATATTGGTCTCATGATGAGTTGGAAGCGGGTTTTGGTTGATGTTGGGCTCTGTTGGAGTCTGGACCTCAATCCTGCGAGTGTCAATGAGCTCCTGGATGGCCGTCTTTAGCCTCCAACACTTTTCTGTATCATGTCCCGGACATCCCGAGCAGTAGGCACAATTTACTGAATGGTCCAGGTTCTTCGGGAGGGGGTTTGGTAGCTTAGCTTCAACCGGATTGAGCAATCCTACTTGCTTCAACCGGTGGAACAGACTGGTGTAAGACTCTCCTAAGGGAGTGAAAGTCTTTGGCCTCGGCGCCCTGTCGCCCCCGAATGCCTGGTTCGGACGGAAACTCGCGCCCGAGGGGTTTCTGTAAGCTCTTGGGGGTGGATGATTGTTCTGGGGGTTTGGCGCACGCCACGGTGCATGAGCGGGAGGTGCGGAATAGGACTGTGCATGGTGGACAGTAAAATGGGGATCAGGTGCGGGATAGTAATGTTGTGGGTGGCTATATGGGTTGTGAGAGTAATTTTGGTGGTGAGGTTGGGGTGGGCTATATTGGGGTGCGGGGCCTCTATTTCTGAACCATGCCCCGGACTCGACGGCCGCAACTTCCTCTCTCCTCTTTTTCCCCAATACTCCTCCAGTACCACTTTGGATAGCCTGAGTGGTGGCTTTCAGTGTTGAGTAACTCATGATCTTGTTGGCCTTCAAACCCTCCTCGATCATACCCCCATTTTTATCACCTCAGTGAATGATTTGCCTACGGACGTTACCAGATGTCCGAAGTAGGTGGGCTCTAATGTCTGCAAGAAGTAGTCCACCATCTCGCTTTCTCTCATCGGCGGATCTACCCTGGCTGCCTGTTCCCTCCATCGGAAACCAAATTCCCTGAAGCTTTCAGCAGGCTTCTTCTCTAATTTTAGCAATGATAGGCGGTCGGGGATTATCTCAAGATTGTATTGGAACTGGCCGATAAAAGCTTGAGCCAGATCATCCCACGTAAACCATCTACTGGGATCCTGTCTAGTGTACCACTCCAACGCCGATCCTCCCAGACTCTGGCCGAAGTAGGCTATCGGAAGCTCGTCCCGTCCTCCGGCCCCTCTCATTTTACTGCAAAACCCCCGCAGGTGGGCCACCGGGTCACCATGCCCCTCGTATAGGTCGAATTTGGGCATTTTAAATCCTGCTGGCAACTGGACGTCCGGAAATGGACACAGATCCTTATAGGCGACGCTGACCTGGTTGCCTAAACCGTGCATGTTCCTGAAGGACTGCTCCAGGCTTTTAACTTTTCTGGCGACTTCCTCGTGTTCCGAACTTTGGAAGTGTTTTTCCGGTTCTGCCGGATTATCCCAATGAGGTGTATGTGATTGTGGTTCAGGAGCCCTGAAAGTAGGCTCTGGAGGATAGTAAGAGTTGTCATGGATCCGAACATATGGCTCGCTGGCCGGCCTTTGCAGAGGAGCAGGTGGAGGTGCTACAAAAACAGGGGCGACTGGAGGAGGATTTGGTTTGGCTGGTGGAATGTGGGTGGCATATGGATTTTCCCCCTGAAAGTATGGATAGCTTGGGGCGCTTGTTGAAGGATCGATGGGCGGATGTTCGGGAGCTGAGGCGAGAGTAGGGCGGTTTGGTGAAGACTGTTCCCTGGCCCAGGCCAGGTGCATCTCTGTTATCTGTTGTTTTAACCGGTCTACCTCTTCTTTCATGATTTGTAGCTCGGACTTTTCTTCTTCGAGACTCTTGCCCGAACTCGACATGCTTACTGTAACTGGTCCTTTGGATCTAGTACGGTAGTGATGGCTGGCCAGTATATTCTGTCAAACCAACTGCTAAACTTTCTGGAATACGCAACAAACTTGTTAGTTCACCGAGTTTGACGGATATGTTATAGCACGTTGGATGCAATGCACCTAACCAAATAACCCTTTCTACGTGTACTCTTTAACATGCGTCATTCCGGCCCTTTTCTTTTTCTTTTTCTTTTTCTTTTCCTTTCTTTTTTTTCTTTTCGACTATCTTTGCAAGCCTTATTGTTATTTAACCTTTGGATTCTTTTTCTTTCTTTTAGTGGTGGTCGAATCTTATGTGGATTGCCTACGTATCACGACCCCGCGTGAATCAGACCGAGCGTAGTTCTGGTAACAAGATTGTGGCAAAATTCAGTAACTTTTATATCAAATAAAACCGTGTAGTTACAAAACACGTCTTACAAAATCATCAAAACAAAAGAAAAATGCTTGACTTGGGAAAATAAAGATAAAAATGCCAACTAGCTTGACTCAACATTTCAAAATACATTTTCAATCAAAAATCTAATGCCCTAAAACTCCTGGGGGCCCGCGAGGCATCATTCGGCCTTGCCGCGGGCCTTGGTGTGAGGTCCTTGTGTAGTTCCCTCAACTCTTCCATGATCCGGTGAACATAACCCATAATTGAAGCGAAAAGGTCGGCGCGAGGCATTCGTTCACAAGCTAGGCACTTCATGGTGACATAGTGCCCGATTTCTCCAATTCTATCCTTGATCATGTCCCTTTCTCCGAGTAGCCGCTCTATTTGCTGGTTTTTCGCTCCCAATCTTCGAGCATTGTTGGTGACTTGATCTAAGAGCCTATCCACTTGTCCTTGCAGTCGGGCCATCAAATTGTGGCAGCGGTCGAGGTCTGCTCTGGCATCTTGGGCTTGCTTGAAAACCCGCTCCCTAAGGACAACATTTGCTTCCCTCAGGCTAGTGATGATATCGGTGTAATCTTCTTCTACTTGCTTTAGGTGAAGTGCATGTTGATGTGCCTCCTTTTCCCAGCTAGCACGGATCCTCGTTATTTGGGCTTTTGACTCGTCCAATTCTCTTTGGATGTCGATGACTTGGCTTCTCAAACCCCTTATCAATTTTTCGTCGGCCCGACTCCTCGACTGTCTGTCAGCATCTCTTTTCATTTGCTGGATTTGAGCTCTCAAGAAGTCATTTTCTTGTGCCAACTTCTTTTTGTCTCCTTCGTCGGTGGCGGCTTGCATGTTCTTTTCGAACTGAAGGTCCCGGACCTGCTGTTCTATCCTGCCAATCTTCGTCCTGTACCCCTCCTCCTTTGCTAACCAATCCCATTGTTCCCGTGAATCTTCCGTGAATTGTTGGACATGGGCTCTTTTAGAACATCTTCGACGAATCTGAAATCTTTTCCCGAACCACACGTTGTACTTTGGATCCACCTCTCCCTTGGCTAATTCCCGGACCATGGTTTTAGGCTCGAGGAACCGACACTCGTGCCACAGCCTTCTAACCTTCTCTTCGGAGAAGACAACTCCCGGGCTCAACTCAATGGCGTACTTCCTTAGGTCTTGATCGGTAGGGATAACCCGAAACCTTCCTAGTTGACGTAACACACGGTGAGGGACATATGGTTGGACACTGCGGATCCCCATCAGAAGGATATAACACTCCTCGGCTGCCATATATATTACTTCAGTATCGGGTAACCACCCGAATGCCCATTCAATCCGATCGGCTTCTATTGAGCTCAGTCGTGCAAGCCATGCCTCGACGCCTTCAGGGAATACAGCACCCATCATCCGTTCTTCGAAACCCCTGATACAGTTTTTTCCGGTCAACCCATGGTTCATGTATTGTGTTCGGTGATGGAGGTGTTCTTGCATCCATAATTGGAGTAACAGATTGCAACCTTGGAAGAAATTGCCCCTTCTCGGCATACAGTCAAGGCTCGATAGATTTCGGACAAAACCAAAGGGACCACCGTGCTGGTAGCCTTTTTGATTGCAACATCGGCTATTCCTACCAGACTTATCTCTATTTTCTTATCTTCACGCGGACAAATCACAATCCCCAAGAATGTCGTTATGAATGCTAGAATTCGTCTGGCCTCCCACTTGGTTCTATTCCCTGCGTGAGTCAGTCCGAGGTTTGACTCTTCAAAACCCCGAGGAGTGCCGTACCGTTGATATAAGAATTGGAGGTCGCAACACCCTTTCGGCAGATCATCATTTTTCACCTTCCGACTAATGCTCAGCAGATCCAGAAACCCATGTGGAGATACCGGTCTTGGTGAGAGTAGGTATTGCCCTCTTAATTTCCCATTAAGTCCTGCATAGCCCGCAATCTCCTCTAATGTGGGTGTCAATTCAAAGTCAACAAAACGGAACACATTGCGGGTCGGATCCCAGAAAGATACCAGTGCCTTGATGATGTCTTCCCTTGGCTCGATATTCAACAGATCAACCAAACCTCCCAAAATTCTCCCTACTACCTTTTTGCTACTGTCTTCCAAATCGTTCCACCATATATGGAGCTGCTGAGGGACCTCGCTAAAGATTGAAAATGATTTATTCCGATTCGTGCTCATCCTGCACATTTATTAAGGTGATTTAAATAAGAAAAACAACTTTGTTTTGCTAAAAAATAAAAAAAATCCAGTTTTCAATCACGGCCTTTCAACGCCTCGGGGACGAAGGCTTTTAAGGCTGTGGGGTAAATTGATCGAAATCAAAATTGACCCAAAGGTGGCCGTTTATACGAAATTAGCCTTCCGGCGTCCATTTCGGGAACATTCGGCTATTTTTAAAAACAGCGTCACCGACTTATTTAGTACAAAAGTTAATTTTTCAAAAGGTGAAGTTGGACCCGATGGAGGTTGCCTACGTATCTCACATCCGATGAGAATCAAACCCCCGTAGTTCGGTTTTGACGAAGCAAACGACATCATTTATTTATTCATTTTGCTAAAGGAAAACAAATAAGCTATTTCTATCTTAAGAGTAAAACACACACACATTTTTTTTTTTTTTTTTTTTTTTTTATCTCTAAAGCCGGTCAGCATGCAAGTCTATAACAGATAAATGCGCAAGACAAACAGGATGCAGCAGGATAGTCTGTTCATTTCAGGTCACCTGTCCTAGACGGACCCAACCCCTGTGTTGAGTCCCCTAAGCCAAAATGCGACATGATGCAAATAAACGTTTCCTACTAGGGATCCGGCATGAAGCTTTGTTATTCTAGGTTTAAAAACCTGGGTTTATCTGTTCTAGACTTGGCTTACCCGAGCGGACAACTCGAGCCGAGGAGGAGGCAGCAACCCGGGAATACAGAAGCTTCACCGGTTTTGCAACTTATCCAAACCTCGTTCTAAAATGGGAATTAGACACTAACAGAAAAGAAGTCACACGAAGTGCACCCTTCTTCATGATTTAGAAGACTCAGAAAGGAGATTGGTTCCGGCACAATTTATATGTACAGTTCACACAATATCAAAGCAATAAAAACAACATTTTGCACATTGATGCCAACATGTAAAAAAATCAGATAATAAAATATGCCAAATACAACAGTTATTCCGAGCTCGAATTCTAAAGATAATTCCCCAGCAGAGTCGCCAGAGCTGTCACACCCCTTTTTACGCACCCGCAAGGATGCAAAGAGTTTTTCCAATTAAAGGACAATCGAGATGGGATTTATTTTAATTATTTCAGAGTCGCCACTTGGGAGATTTATGGTGTCCCAAGTCACCGGTTAAATCCCGAATCGAGGAAAAGAATGACTCTATTTAACGGTCCGCGAACCAGAAATCCGGATAAGGAATTCTATTAACCCGGGAGAAGGTATTAGGCATTCCCGAATTCCGTGGTTCTAGCACGGTCGCTCAACTGTCGTGTTTGGCTTATCTATCTGCTTTTTACAATTATGTACTTAGGGCAAGTTAATATCCCTTTACCGCTTTTATTGTTGGTTGTGATTTACGAAAGAGAAAGTTGCTTAAGAATATGCTTTCGGATCACGTCACATGAAATGTACCCGGATCCTCAATATATTCTTATTCAACATTTCGGGGTTTGGATTTGGGTCACATGAAATGCACACCCGTATTAAAAGAAAAAATAAAACTAGAATATGTACCCGGATCGACTACTTATTTACATTGTTGAGAAAGGCGTAATATTTGTTAAGAAACGACGCATCTCGAAATCTAAGTATTTACATGTACACTTATGACGGCTATGTGATTAGTGTAACTATTGGGCGAGGCGTACCTTCGATTCAAGTCTAAAGCGAACTGCATCCCACTGTATCTTATTTAAGAGTTGATTCCGAATTACTTAGAACTTGCTACGAATCACATCACATGAAATGCGCCTGTGGTTCTTAACATGCTTTGTTTATTCTTGCCCGAAATTGGGGTCGGGTCACATGAAATGCACCCCCGACTCTTTTTAAGCCAATTACGTCATTCCGTTGAGTAACAACTCCCTAGCTAATCTTGCTTGTAACATAGGGTCTATCATTTAACAGGTTTGGAGATTACACACATGAGTAGGGAAGATTGAATAGAGATACGAAGACTAATTCAGGTTTAACATGCTTATCTAACGACAATGTATCTTTGGCCTAGCTACGCTTTTCCATAACCAAGACTTAACAATACAAGCTTAATTGGAGACTAACAGAATGTAATTGAACATAAGACGACTACATGTTTCAATAGACTTTATGCATAAGCTTCAAACTTCATTCTTGTCGAACCAAGGAACTACAATAAAAGAGGTGTGTACCTGGAATGCGGAAGAACAAGGAATAGTGAGCGACGGCAAAGCAGCAACAGCAACAAGAAACAGTAACAGGAGCAGCAATAATCAAAGACCAACAACAACCAACAGTAAACCAATAGCAACAACAACCAGTGAACCAAATAGACCAATAGACCAGCAGTCACTTAGACCAACAACCAGTAGCAACCAAATAAAGCAACCAGCAACACACTAGCACTGAACTGGCAGCAATACTCGACCAATAGGAGAACCAACACTGTGTTGGACCAAACAGCAACACAGACAGAACAACAACACTGACTAACAGCAGCAAATGAATACCAACAGCAACAACAGCTAATGGCAGCACTCCACTAAACCAACAGCAAACAATTACCAACAGCAACCACCAACACTGGGACTACCACAACCCTCAAACTGAACCAGCAACAACAAATGAATATCACAGTAGCACCAACACTGGAAGCACTCAACTAAACCAAAAGCACACACTCCCAGTGACAGCAATCGAATGAACCAGCAGCAAATATCAAAACTATCACGACACTCAACACTGAACCAGCTAGAGCAAATGGCTCAGCACCACCAACACAAGACAACAAGCAACCAAAGACCACAACAACTCAGCTATTGAAATCAAAGCAATGAAACAGTAGCCAAGAGATTCGATGAAACGGTGACTCCAAACCAAGGAAAACAGTAGCCTTCCTCTGTATCTTCCTATATGTGTATCCTTGTATCTATTTCTCTTCAGGTGCTCTAGTTAATCTTATATCCTCTCAAGTGTCTATATGTATCTATGAATATTTGCTCTCCAGGTACTGTTCTTTGCTCTCCCAGATGCTCTCAAGTCTGTCTCTATAATGTGTGTCTGTGTATGCCTATCAATGTATATCTATATCTCTATACCTGTATGAATATGCCCTATTTATAGCCGATAGTCCCTCCAGAACACCTGCCCCTAAGGTTACTATCACCCTGCCCACTCCCAACTCTGCCAGACCCATCAAATTCCCTGCATTCCCCACTACCTACTGTCCAAAATATGGACTTAAGCATTAAACAATGCTGGTGGCAGTGTTCAGTGGGATGCCCTGCTGTGACAGTGGATTCCACTGACTAGCCTCATGTGCAGGGCACCCAATACTCTAAGTGTGAACCCTGATTCCCTAGTTGGCTTAATTTGAATCACAACTTTAGTTTCAAACCAATCAAACAGTAACAAGCTCTATACCAGTGAATTGCATCAGGCAGATTCAAGGGATTAATATTACGAACTATTTGACGACTTTAATCACATTGGACTCATGATTTATTTTAACTACTAAAAACAGAGGAATTGGCCAAATAAAAGGCCTCAAATGAGAAGAGCAGACCAACGGATATGGGAAGTTAAAAGCATGCTAGATGAGAATTGAAACAATGAATAAAACACACACATATTCACACAATCGAATTAAAACGAACGAAGAAGGAATGAATACCTCGTAAGAACACTGCCGACCCAAACTTTGAACCAAAATGTGGAATTATTGAAGCCAAACGGGCTTTAATCGAGATGTTCTCGATTGAGAACACCTAGACTAAAGTCCCTTGGACTTCAATTGTGGCTAAAACGGCTCGAATTGGGTTTCTTCAAAATTAGGGTTCTTGGGCTCGGATTTGGGGCTTTTGCATTTTTGGTTAGATTCGAAGCAAACCAATGTCGTTGGGAGTGTGGGGGAGGTGTGAGGAGACTGTGGTGTGAATTTGGGGTGATTTGGCATAGGTTCGAGTTTGACTCGAATCTTCAAATGAAGATTCGAGGAGCTCCGGCATGATTCGAGGTTAATGGAGGCTGGGATCGTGATGGGGGAGGTGAGGGGAAGGATTTGGCATTGGTTTGGTGGCGATTGGCCTACCGGAACCGCCGTGAGGCGATTTCCGGCAGGCGGAGGAGGGCGGCGTTACACCGGGTGTTTGAGAGCTCTGAGGGAGATGAAGGGAGAGGGGGGGTTCTGGCTTGGGGGGGCGGGGTATGAAATGAGGAATATATACCAGAGATGAGATTGAATCCTGATCGTTGGATCATTTACGATCAACGATCAGGATCCCCTCACTTAAACCAAACGACGTCGTTTGGTTAAAGCATAGTCTGAGTGTATATTGGGATTAAATGATTAATCTGGGCCGTTGGATAATAAAATCCAACGGTCCGGATCAAGTGTTATACAGGCTGAGGCTGGACGGGTATTTGGGCTGGGTTAGAAGAAATCCGTTTGGGCCTGGCTTTTAGACTGCATTTGGCCCAGATCGGATATTATATGTGTATGTGTATATATATATATATATGTATATATATACATATATATATATATATATACACACATATGTATATACTAACCTATAACACCGCTATTGTTTACTACAATTAACGTGCCCAATTACATATTGCCTAAAACGTAAATCACATGACTTCGATATCAAACACTAAAAATGCAAAATTTAGCATATATTTTTTTGTATTTTTAATTTAAATAAATAAACGTGCACACAAAAAGATATGATAACACAAAATCACAAAAGTCATACCCAACATGAAACTATTTTTATTTTTGAATTTTCTGGGAGTACTTCTCAAGTAAGGCAAAAATCACGTGCTCACAACTATCATCTTCTGTTTTGTGTGAATGAGCAGCATTTTGTATTTTCTCATCATCTGTACACCCATGGGGAATCTGTAGTGCAGCAAGCTCTATTCCTTGAGGCTTAATGTTATTGAAAACAATCTGGAGAAAAGTAAAAGAATAAATTAAAATACAGTTCTATGTCCCTGTATTTAACTGTATGAATATAAAATGAGAGATATGTATTAATGTGTATATAACAGCTATGTGTATGAATGTATAACAGCAGAATATTGATAAAAATATAATAACTATTGTATATTACCTTGTTTCCAATGTCACTGAACATTCCATTCATCAGATATGAAAAAGATGGCGGATTTCCAGTTGTTCTCCAGTTGAGAATTCTTGGAACAACATCGCCAACACGAACAACAATCTTGGAATCAACCAAAGAAGAACACTCGTAAAACCAGACTTGCATAGCTAGGGGCATCCCAGCTATCCTGTAGTATTTCTTGACATTGTCCATTTTCTTGCTGATAGAATTTATCAACATATCAAATGCGCTAACACCCCAATGATATTCAGAATAACGCCCCGACTCTACTAAATCAAAATGCAACTTGGGAATAGAGGCAATGCTCTTCTCAGAGGAAAATATGAAGGTATGAATGAAATACAACAATGCGATCTTCAGTGCATCCTCGTCATTATCAATACCCCATGCCTTGTTGTTGAAGCATTCAATCAGATCTTTCTTCTTGACTATATTAGCACCACCAAAATATTTCACAACAAGCCTATTAGGAATACTTTCACCGAACACAAAATCTACATCTTCGCCTACACATTTTAATCCAGTGACGATAGCAAACTCCCTTAATGTGAAGTGCAACTCAGTACCATTTACATATAATCCAAAAACATTGCTTGGGGTTCCGTTTAATTGTAGAGACATGAAGCATCTAAACAGTTGATGTTGAACATCACATCGCTTCATCTGAAGGAATGGCCCAAAGACAGTATGACTGAACTGTTGGTATTGTTCGGGAGTAAGTTTGTCTTTTAGGTGGGATACTATCTCAGTATTAGTATAACTACTAATATGGGGTGCTAATCTTGGTTGGTTCTTAACAAACAAATCTAATCCCTGTAATTAACAATAAAAAGATATAAGTTAATACATATAAATACACTACTAGTATATGTTGTATAAAACAACTCATAAGTCCATTTATATATGATGAATACATTTAAATACATATGCATACAAGTATTATTACTACTGGAATAACACTTCGAATTGGAAAAAACTTGGCTATGCTATGCATACTGGGAATAACACAGATTACAGGAAACATTAATTAGTACAAGTGCATACAAATACATATGAATACAGTTTCATGATCAGAACATCAAAATGAAGAATTTCGGAAAAAACTAATAAAATCGATAAATAGCTATGCATAGTGGAATAAACAGTTGCTAAGACACGATGTATGAAACCAAAAACCCAATTATACATATGAATACAATCAAACACTTGAAACTGTAAAATATAAAAATTTATATAATAGCCGAAATCGATAACTGTATATCCAACATAGGTATTACCTTTTTGTTTCTTGCAGTTTTTATAGGGGTTTTTCTTTTTGACCCAATTTGATTTTTGGTTTCTTTTGGAGATTTATCAAGTTGAACTTCTTTAGACTTGTCATGTTGTGATTTACTCCTCTTTTCAACAAATTTTGAAGCCGAAACATCCCCAAAATCAGACTCGGATTGTGTCAATTGCAATGAGAAAGATGGCCCATCAAAATTTAGAATTTTAGTGGGTACACCTCTTGGTAATCTCTTAGATGGTGTTGCATGTGTCATTATAGAAGAATCCTGTTGATTGATAACGAAATTAAGATAATAACAAGGAAAATAATTGACGGAAAAAAGAAAAAATTGTTGACAATGGAGGATGTCAACAATGGCGGAAAGCAACAATGGAGGAATGGAACAAATACACAAATATACCTGTTAATACTTATATTTCTAAAGGAATTGGACGAAGAAACTTAATAGCTCGACAATGGGAGAAGATTAGGCGCGGATGAATCAAGAGAAGAGAAGAAGAGTATTAGGGCAATGAGAGTGATTTGAGAGATACGGTATAACTGGGAAATTTTAAGAAAACATGTATTAAGATGAAAGAGAAAAGAAAATTTTACGGGGGAGTTATACTAGATTGAGAAACTTATGGCTTAAATATAGGAAATAATATAATTTTGATTTTTTGCTACAAAAATAGAAAAGGTTATTATATGATGTAAATTTTTGAAAAGGTATTTATATGTTATAATTAGGTCTTAACCTATTCTATACTATGTAAAATTTCCAAAGAAGTAACCCATACAAGATGAAAGGCCCATATGCATTTGGTTTGGGTTCACTTCAAATTAGTTTGGACTTAAAAAGTATTTCAGTTGGGCTTCAAAATGAGAAGTTTCAATTTGATCTTGAAAAAGAAAACTAAAGAAGAATCAAAGTGGTCGCGGGGGGGGGGGGTAATGAAAGATGTAAACTTGTTGGGCTTCAAAATGAGAAGTTTCAATTTGATCTTGAAAAAGAAAACTAAAGAAGAATCAAAGTGGTCGGGGGGGGGGGGGGGTGATGAAAGATGTAAACTTAGGGATTTTGTTTGAAAAGTGGTGTATCTAATTAAGCTAGCTAGCTAGCCATAGAAGAAACTAAAGTTACTTAGGCTTTATTTGTTTTTTTCTTTTTTAAATTAAGACGTCTGAATCTGAATACACATCTAAATATTAAAATGTATATTAAGATTAAGACATTTGAATTTGAATATATATATCTGAACATCAAGATGTGTATTAAGATCAGAATACTAAATGATTAAGTCTGTTTTTTTTAAACATCTGAATATATAAAATTTATATTTACTTAAAAATTAATAAGCATAAATTACAAATAAAATATTAACTAATCTCTCTTTCTTTTTCTCTCTCTCTCTATATATATATATATATATGTGTGTGTGTGTGTGTGTGTGTGTGTGTGTGTGTGTTGGGGGGATAATTGGTGGTGATGGTGGCTAACAAAAGTATTTGCGAGTGCCGACTAGAGGCGGTGGTCGGTGGTGATTTTGTTTAATGGCGGTGGTTTTGGATAGTAAATATTGGTGAATGGTAGTGATACCGATTATGGCTGAGGATGGTGGTGGATGGTAATAGTTAATAAATGGTGGGTGGTATTAGTGCTGATTGTGGTTGTAATTGGGGAAGGTAGGTGGTGGTAGTTTATAATGGTGGGCGATGCCAGCCATGGTTATTGATAATGAAGGGGTGTTTAGTTGTGGTAGTCGAGTGTGTGGTTATGGTTGAGGAGGATGGTGGTGGTGGTGGTGGCGGTTGATAATGGTGGCAGTGGCGATAGTTAGTAATAATTGTGGATGGTAGCATCTTAATGAAATTAAATCTTGATTATAGATCTTAATCATACAGACATATTTAGACCCATTAAGTAACTGTAAAGTAAAAAATATATATATATATATACTTTATGATTAAGATTCAGACGTTAACATCAAATACACTTAATATTTGAGATCTGAATGATCAAGCTTTAGACCTCCATTAAGTGCAAACAAATGAGGCCTTAATAGTGTTCCGAATATTCTACTTCGTTCCTTCTCGAAATAGTCTATGTCTTTTACTTTTTTTTTTATTACATATTGACAGAATGCGCTACTGATAGAGTTTAAATCCTTCATCTTAACTGAGGAAGTTAGGAAGTTCACCAAGTGAGCTAGTCCGCAACTCCCGTCTTATAAAATTGGGAATCGATCGCCCGAATATGTAAATAATGTGAATTATAACGCACGAATATAATTGCTACAAAATTCAACCGTCCAAACCAACAAATAAATCTTTGTCAGAAAAGAATGAGATTATAAACATAGAGTTATTATTACGAGTGTCACACTAGAGTACATTAAAAGATGATTCTCAAAATAGGACATCCCACTTTCCTAAATAAAACATACTCTTTGACAGCTCGAAACTAACAAGCTACCATATTAATGGGACATATAACCCTTTGAAATATGGGAATCAGTACTCTCGTTTTTAAAATAACCATGTTGACAGCCCAAATTAGCATAGTCCTATATTTGTTCATTGGAACTTGTTCACCAAATATGTGTGTTACGACTGTATATGTACCAAAAATGTCGATGTTGTACAGATTGAACAAGTCATATACATATGATTATTCTCATTGTCTGCAACTTTCACTAAATAGTACGATTATTCTTTCATTGATTAACCATAAATAGTTTAAAATATTGTCTACTTGCATTTTAGCAAAGCAAGAATGTGAAAAAGCTCTAGACGCCTTTTGTTTCTTCTTTTGACTTTTGATTTAACCGTACAGTACTTTTGGAACCTGTTGATCCGCTAATTTAGTTAGTGTTTGGATATAGAGTTAATTTTAGTATTTGAAGCTATTTTGAAAATTGAGTTTTTTGAAATTGAAGCTGTGTTTAGATATGTATTTTATTTGAAAAAAATTATTTTCACCCAAAAACTATCCTAAATCAATTTTTGGGAACCTAAAAAAGACTTTTAATTTTTTTCAAAAACTAATCAAATTCTATGAATAAACAGTTTTTTCAAACAAAAAAAAAAAAGATTTGAGGAAAAGTAGCCATAATATATGGCCAAACAGGAGCTAAGAATTTTTTTCCAATTCCAAGAGTTAAAAAGTTTTGGTTAAGAATGAAGGATTTCATCCATCTCATCATCTCCGGTAAAGATCTAAACACTCACGGTATTTTAGGAAAAAATTACGTGGCACATTAAATATTTATACTGTATTTATCATTCGTACTTATACTTTCAACAAATTTACCCTTTATTGCTATATTTGAATTTTATTACAAAACTATGAAACATGCGATAAATTGTGCTGAACTGAAATAAGAGAGCAATAAATTCTCGTAGTTCAGTTGATTAGTGGACATGCTTAGTTAGCGAAGGTCTTGAGTTCGACTCAACAAAAACATTTTATATTTTATATTTCGCCTTAGTTGTATTTACTGGTTGATACAACTACAAATAGTAATTAGAAAAACTATAATTACTAGGCTCTTAATTATAGTGCTTTACGAAAATTTAATCTTATATTAGTGGTAGCATGTAGATTGAAAACGAGAGACTTAGAATAGCTCACTAACTATATTAATAATTAATCATAATGCAGGTGGAGATTCGATCCAAGAACCATGCATCTGTCTGTAAAGTGAAACCTAGGACCTATGATGTCAACTTGCTAAGTATATTCTAAAATACATTACTGTATATTTTTGCTCTCTTCTTTCATGGGCTCGATGCCGTGAAACTTTAAATTAAATTAAATCAAAATCAAATCAAAGCTTTACATGTCCTAACTCTATAAATAAAAAAATGGGAAATTACTAATAGTAGAAAGTGAGGAATAGGCACTAACATGGTGATGCTGGTCAAAAAGGGCTGGAAGATGCGCATTATTGATTATTTTAATTAATTGCTTGTGTAAGCCCATGAACTGGATTCTCTTTTCTTTTTTTAAAAATAAAATAAATAAAAATAAATAAAGGGAATTTGGCAAAATATCAACATGTCAAAACATTTAATATCACAAACAAGGACAAGGGAAAATGACGCATACTCAGCAAAATATTCTGCAATTGGATGCCTCTTCAACAAAATGAAAGAAAAGGTGGGAATGGATTCTGATGCAAAAGTTTGTTTGATGTATTTTAATTTAAAAAAAAAAAAAGAATCAGTCATCCAAAAAAAAGAAAGAGAAAACAGTGGCTATTTGAGCTCGTATTTTATGGAATTCTGTTTTTCTCTTTCTATTTATTTATTTGTTTTCATATGTAGAAATTAAGTAGGAGATAAGAATTTTAATTGGAAACATGTGATGAAACCTTCTAAAATTTTAAAAAAAATAGCAAATTTGTAAGTTTTCAATGGGCATGAAGAAAAAGAAATAAGAAAAAAGGAAGAAAAAAAAAAAACACAGAATTGAAAAGGTGTTGTGCATCGCAAATTCAATTACTCAATATTATATTAGTTTAATTGATACCTTGCTTTATTAGCTTTTAATGAAGTGGGCTGACCTAATTAATATTTTTATGTCTTGCTAATGAAGAAAACATTTTGGTTGTACTTGCAAAAAAAGTATGCTCGTTTAGAGCCACCAAAGGTTATTAAGCTTATTTATTTTGCTTTCATGGGGTGTAACTTTTGGACCACCATCGTTTAAGCTCTTTCATCCTCATCTTAAATTTTTTTTTGCTGTGGTTTGGGGTTTGGGGGGGGGGGGTAAAATATTATAATTAGGCCATGTTAATTATATGGAGCATTTGCACTTTATATAAAATTTACTTGCACCACATATTTACGGTTTATACACACCACATCAATTTACCATATTATTCAGTAGTTTAGTGAGATGAGAATATGCAAATTAATTATTTACTACTACGTAAGAAAAGTCTACGTGCAAACACATGTTATACACAATTTATTTGCTGTAAATATCTTACGTGAGTAATTATTTGTGATCGCTACTATGTTAAAATACAAAATCAGAAAATTATTAGAAGAATAAAAGAAACTAGAAAACCAGTAAAGATTAAGAAATATTCCGAATCCACAATTTGTTTGTGCGTCTTTAAGGAATTTTAACCCCCTCACATGTTGCCAAGATAATATATTAAATCCTCTCAGGATGAAACGGAATAAACCTTCCTGCAACAATGGCAATACAAACTGCAGGATACCAACGAACTCAAAGAACGGATGCAAAATCACACTTAAGAATTTGAGAGAGAGAGAGACTGTGAATTAGAATGCAGTATTTTCAGAAAGAATGAAGTTCTGTAATAATTTTGGTGTGTTAAAAACGAAGCCAAGCCTCAAATTTATAGGTAATTATTGGAAGAGGTGTGATATTTGTTCTAGAAAAGGTGTCTGTTCAGAAGTTTACGCGTCCTGCCGCTATCCTACCGCGGTTACGCCAGGACCGCAGCCAAACTAGCCTTCTGAATCTGCAGCAGTGTTCTGGCGCGGTTACGCAAGGACCGCAGCTAGATTATCCTTCTGAATCTTCACTAGTGATCTGACATTTAATTAATTATTAAATAATTAATTAAATAAATTTTGTCCAAAAATAATCTTATCGATCGATTGACAAAGCCGAAGCCGAAGCCGAGCGAGCGACGATGACGACGCGAGGGTTCATTCTCTTCAACTCCTTTTAAGAGTTTTAAGAAGTGATTCTATGTAGAAGCACACAAATGTCGTTGTCCCTCATTGGTGCATGTCAAAAGCTCGCTTTATTCAAATTTTCATTTCCCTCAATTTTATTTCCCACCATTTTCAATTTACATTCTTAGACTTTAAAACTCAATGCTTAAAATCTTTGAAACCGAATACCTTTAAAGTCCAACACTATTTGCCCATACACGTGCAATTTTATTAAGCATCGTGATTTCACTCTCAAATAATGATTTTCTCAAATAGTTTATTATTAATCTCTATTGTTGGTTGCCACTTGCCATGTAGCAAGACGTCACTTTGTTCTACATATTTTCGTCGGGTGTCATTTATTGATTAAGTAAGCATACAATACAGTGTAAACTGATTACATTATGAGACATGTAAATGATAATTATAGCGCATATATATACTTAAAAGGTAATACTGTTTTATGCTAGCATTTTATGATGATTGAATTAAACATTTTCATTTTCATCAATTGTTACCTAAAGCATAATTAATGGTGATAATCCTTGTCATGATCATGCAAACTAACCCCATTAATTATTTGGTTTCCACTTCATATTATTATAGTTAAGTTTTTCAGGTAAAACCTTTCTGCTACTTTTATAATTCCAAATTAAAATTAAAGACAAAATAGAGATGTATGATTTCAAATTCCCTTTGAAATATCATTTTCATACCTCTAATTGACTTTATAAATTGACATAGCAACCTTATACCTAATCCTACCTTTAAAACGTTGCAAGAACACCAAATTAATATACACCTTTTTTAATTAGAAGTTTCTTAATCCAAATATAATGAGCTGGAAACTGGCTCAACTTTGAAATTATGAATAATATCTAGGGAAGTATTTCTTATTATTTAGATGAGATTTATCTTAAATAAACTTTTCTATATTTTTGCAAGAATTTTCAGTATGTAGAAAAGCTATTTCTAGTACATAAGTTAAATTAATTAAAATATTGTTCGATTCTTCTGTATTTGACCCAGAAATCTATTTATATGTATAATCTCAAAAACTCCTACCTTCGTTGACCATGGAATATTTTTTAAAATTTGAATAATAGCAATAATGATAACACGAGTTGAAATTAATGTTTTGCTAAGTCGCCATTCAATCATTTATGGTATGTTTAAGAATACACGAGCTGATGTCATGAACTTATGGACAACTTAAGACAGATAAGAGACATACTTCATAAAATACAGGAATTACGTAGCAATACATCCAGCCTACATAATATTCCAGATTACATGATAGTGACATTGAGAGTGTTTAATTTATCGGCAATTCCGCATAAAATAATTATTCTTTTTCTCATGCATTACAAAGTAAATATAATTCACAAAACTACTTCAAATATAAATCTAATTAATGATTTAATTATGGAAGCAATAACAAATTCGTTTTAGAATCCTAACTATTTTGAATTAGCCTTGTACATTGATTTTATCCATTCCACTATAATTTTTGATGGTGTATATGTCTGGATCAATATGCGGATGTGTTAGGTCAAAAGTAGGTTCTACATACCCTTTATTTGTTAACATTAAAAAAAAAGGTTAGTGAAAAGATATTAATTATATTTTAACTAGGTGGATTCTACACATTCTGGACTTTATTATTCTTACAAGTTGGATGTTGTTTTCAATTAAGTTAAAATTAGCAAAAGCATCGATCTTTTTAATTATGTGCTCAAATTAAAGTACGTGCAAACAGTGCGAAATTAAGATTATCAATAACTACGTAACATAATTTTTTGGCGGCCTTTAAGCGAAGGAGGCTCCAATCTTAAAATGCTAACAAAATAAGAAGAAAAAAGAAATTTAAGGAAAACCCTAATTTACTTGTGAAATTAGAAAGGATCTAAAACACAAAACTGCTCGAGCTAGTTAGGTGAGTATGAGAGTTAACTCATGGCTATTGGCGACACTCGTATAACATCTATCATCAGGTGCTCAGAGCGATATCACAAACTTTATCTAATATATATATATATATATATATATAATATTTAATAACATGTAATATATATTATCGAGACTTTGAGATTTAGCTATAATAACCTCTCAGGTAACCCATGATACATATCTTCATGTAAACTAAAATTAAATTCTTTGCAATTAAACAAATAGTTAAAGGTTATATTCAAATTCACTGCGTGGTTTTAATTAAGGAAAAAAAGTAGTAGGTCGAAAAACATTTAACAGAAAGAAGAGAAAGGGCACGAAGGTACACAAAAAAGGATAGTCGTAATATAACAGCTAGCAGAATAATATGTGATCATAATAGATTGTTGAAATCGACCGTACAAGGAATAGGTATGTGATGCAATGATGCTAATGAGTTATATGCCAGCTGCATTATATTATTATGCTTTTTTCCTCTATATTCTTTCTAATTAACACCAACTTAGATTTTAATCCATGCATGTTGGGATGTTCATAAAAATAAAAAAAATTGAACCAAACCGAAAACCAAATCAAATCGATCAAAAAATTGATACTTTTTGGTTTAGTTTGATTTTGGTTTTGAATTTTAAAAACCAATCAAATTTGGTTTGGTAATGGTTTTAATAAATAAAAAAAATCGAAAAAAAAAATGAACCAAACCGACTATAGGAGTAGCTATTTAGAATTCATTATTACACCTATATATATGTATATTTTTATACAAAGTTTTCAATTTGTTTATGGTAAATGTTAATAGTTTGCACTTTTAGTATATTTCTTTGCCTTTACATTCTAATTTGATTGGTGGTTTTCTTTTGTTAAGTGTAAGAATCCATTTCATATTAAAAATAATATATTTTTAATTGAGTCCTTAAATTATTCATCACTATTTAATTCAATTATCATCGATATATCTTGGTAAATAATAAATTTCTAAAAAGGCAATTGATTTGATAGTGTTATATTGAAAATGTGGTCGCTGAAATATGTGTGTGATAGTGTATGTCGTATATTGAAGAAAAAACCGACAAATAATTAAAAAACCGAAAAACTGATAAAATCTCACATAATCCGAATCGAGAAAAAACTGACTTAATGAGTTTGGTTTGGTTCTAATATTTGATAAACCGACTTACTTGGTTTAGTTTCTTTTTCTGAACCGATCCAAACCGAACCATAAATACTCCAACACACATAGAGTATTATAGAAAAAGAGTAAATGAGTTTTTCATTTTTGTGGTGTGTGAATCTCAATTGTTTTTTAATTTTTATTTTTGCTCTAATAGAAATGAGCCTTCAAATTGGAGGTAGGGTTGCTTTTTGTCGAATTATTTTAGGGTAGGTCATCTCTGTTGTATAAATGTCTATTCACACCACATGGGAATGAGCCTTCATGGCCATTTATAATATTGCCAAATGTCCTTTTAGTTCTAGATTTCTTATGTGTTAAAAGATAAAAATTTTATGTAAAAATAAATCTTTTATTTAAATGAAAATATATAATCATAAAATTAAAAATAAGTTTGTAAAGACAACAAAAGTAAAGTAGAATTAAAAATTATAATCTGGTTCCATATGAATACCAAATTAGAGAGAACAGAATTTTGTGCTCTTAATTAATGAGCGTAGTCCGTAGGTAAACATCTAGCCAACAAACCAAAAAGGAATGGCTTAGTGGAAGATGATCTCATTTAACTTTCTTTTTATTCGTCTCTCATATAAGCTGAAGCTTATTTGATATTTACATCATTCAATAAATGCAAATTAAAGTACATACTTTTTATTTATCTATGTATGTATTATTTCATTATAATTAGTAGTAATATATATTCTTATTTTAATTTATAAAAAGGCCCAACACTGTTTCTCACCTATTGAATTTGGTATAAAGTGCCCTTCATTTGCCTATTAAGCTAAAAATGTAGCTATCATTTTCTTTCGGTTTAATTAGTTAGATTATCCAATAGGAAAGTGACACCTAAACAATTAAATTAGTTTAAAGCTTCTTTTTTTACCTCACGCGCATCTAGGTAATTAGCTACAATTTTCATGCGAGGTCATCACCCAATGTGGTATTAAATTCACGTCAAACAAGAATAATGAGGTGTTAGGACACCCGTAAAATTAAAGTGTATAAATAACTTTTTCGGACTAGTTTAATGGGGTATTTATGCATTATCTCTTAAAACAAAATGAAAAAGGCCAAAATCGTCCCTGATCTATTGAATTTGGTTATAAATATCCCCAGCACATATTAAAAATGACTCACCCATCTCTAAATATGCAACCTACCCATAAATTTGGATTTGGATTTTATGGCTAGGTTGGATCTTTGGAAATTGGTAAGTCATATAATTTGATATGTGATTAACAAATGACTTTTTTAACCAATTATCAGATAGATCAACGGCAGTTTCGATCTGGGAAAACTCTTTTGTTATTTCTTTATGCTTTTAGGGGTCGTTGGAACATGGACTAAATTATTCCGTAATTATAATCCCTAAATTAATTTATCCCATCTAAAAGGGAATTATGTTTAATGAAATAAGATTGAATATCTAGGATTAAATCTATAACTAAATTTATAGTATATTTTATATTTGATTGATGGTATAAATTTATTTCGGGATAAATTTATACTATCAACTGTATCAACTAAGCATAATATAATCTTAGTACCTAATCGTCCGTACAGTTAGGTAACGTGGTCACTAATTACTATAATTAACTAAAGGTTGCCTGGTTAACCGACAGCAACAACGGGAAACACCATGACTATGTTGTCAATTCAATGTCGATTGAAATGTTTAGTTAATTAAAGATTTTATTGAGGTAGTTTCGGAGTATATTTTTACCTGAACGTGCAAAGTGAGTTAAGAATGTTTGCTAAATCTCGAATATATTTTTCTAATAACACCAAAATATTACTAAATGCGATAATCTTAGGCATTTAATAAATATATTGTGCTTGAAGAAAAAGGGACGTGTGCGTGGAAATGTAGAATAAAATTTAGTTGGACTTCCTTTTTGAGCCGCAAGAATATTATAGACAGGGCTAAACTAAGAAAAAAAAAATTAAATTTACGGTTTTTTATTTAAAAAAAATTACATTATACCGTATGAAAATAACAACGATCAGTGGCAATGTACGTTTGATACTGTTAAGAGTTTCAAAAATACTTGAATTAACACTCAGAACGAAGAAGAACAAGGTAGCAAAATATAGGTATAATTAACTATGACTATGTGCAACAGAATTAATTGTTGTAATTTCTTCATTCTGTGGTTGTAACTATGATTTGATGATCTATTTACTGATAACTTTTTTTTAAATTCACATACACTGTAACAATTTTATTGATTCTTTTAATTAATGCATATTGAACATGATGCTGAGCCTGAAGCAATTATTATATATTCTTGAAATTTGTTGAATCAAACAACCCTACACTATATTATAGTAGTACTTAATATATAAACTAAGCTACATATTTTTCATATCAAATCAACAAAAAGTCCAACAACACGGTTTGACTATTATATGACGTAAACTACCTTTTATATTTTGCTTGATTTATGATGTTTATTGGCTTTCTGCTCTATTCTGTTTCATATTTTTATCATTCTCAGATTCAATCATGGAAACTGACGGGGATATTTTGGTCAATGCACACATGCGTAGAGAAATTAATGAATGATATACACTTGGCTTCCAAGAAATTTCAAGCTGCGGGGCTGTGATCGATGTTTGATAATCTTAGACATGAAACGTATATTTTGACTATAAATAAGTATGAAACCTACATGAAGGAATGGTCCTTCTTCTTTATTCTATTATATTTATTTAATTAATTATTTTAAGAAAATATAAAGTCAAAATTGTACAAGGGGTGCTGTCTTTTTCAAAAAATATACGGGAGAATCCTTTTGTTTTCTGGCTATTTGTAGCTTTCTTTAGGATAGATGGGGAAAATTACAAATCACATTTGGTGTTATTTTAGGAGCAAATGATAAAATCGACGTGTCCTTGTTATAATAACATAAATATATTTACGCATAGAGGTGATAAAATGATTAAAAGAAAATATTTGTTCACCCATATTTTCTATCAAAACATTGATTGGATAATGAACCATTTAAAAAGGGGCCGAATATAGATAAAAAATTATATTATTCTCTTAGAAAATGTTAACCAAATGGATAACTAATGTATTTTACTTTTTTACATTTGTAAAGTTTCAAATTGGAGTTCCTCAAGTTTGGAAGACTAGGAATTCTCTCATAAGTGATCATATTTTAGAAGCATAATATGGATATCAATATTATCCGCTGCCGGATACAACCATTTTTATCCGTCTCAAATATAAATCGGGTCCGATAATTTATCGATTTTTAAAAAAATCCGTTTGACTCGCTCATATCCGATCCGAGCTGCCCATTTGCCACCCCTATCTACGCACTTGGAAACATCATCATGAATTTTCATTTTTTTCCTTTTTGGTACTATATGTAGCACATACTATAGGAAATAGTATCCTACATAAGAATATTTTAATTTCTTTCATTTGTGATTGTTTATTCTTTTGTTCTTTCTCTTGTTTTTGACATCAAAATATATATACTATATACTAGTACTAAATATATATACTATATACTAGTACTATATATATACTAGTTGTACAATTCAAGTGGTGCAAAAAAGCACATTACCCCCACACCCCCAACATCCCCACCCACCCTCTCCCCTGTCTGTGGAACTTTTTGAGCACTACAAATTCACATCGACCCCTTCACTTATCCTTCATTCAATCTCCTATCTTCTTCTTCACTTCTTCCCTCTCCCTTTCAAAAACCAAAAAAAAACCTCACAACTCCAATTAATTATATTCTTGATCATGTCAACCATAGTATATCAAGGTACTCTACAGTCATGTTTTGAGTCCCAAATCATTGAAACAACTACCCTAAAGCTCAAAGTGTCAACCCCATCTACTATAGAATTTGGTAGAGGACCTTGTTTGATAGAAAACAATACAGAAAATCTTAAAGAAAAATGTCAAAACAAGCCCTCGTCAACAACAACTACTAGTAATCTTGATTTGGGTGGTGGTGGTTGGAGTTCTATTCAAACTCTATCCAACATTTCTAAAGAAGAAAGCAACAATATTTATGTGCACCCTTTGTCCAAACGATCTTCAACACTCAGTGCAAAAAGCCTTGAATTATGCACTGAAAATCTTGGAAGTGAAACTGGAAGTTGTGATATCATGGACAGCAGCATTTTCTCCTCATCCTCATTTTCTAATTCAACAATTGAAAATTCACCATCTTCAATTGAGTCATCGTCATCATTCACGTGGTCAAGAAACTGTAATAATAAAAGTCGTAGTCAGAAGAAGAATTCTTGCACCAAATTTCCACCACCTTTGACAACAATAAGGGGTTCAAATTCTCTACAGTTTAGGCCCCACCGTGAAGATGGTAGGTTGATAATTAAAGCTGTTGAATCCCCACTTACACATAATTATCTTCAAGCTGAAAGAAGCAATGGCCGACTTAGGTTATGTTTTTACAATGATGGAATTTCCAATTTTCAAGAAAATGAAGTAACTGAAAATGACATGTTTGAAAAAGAAGAAGAAATGGAGGAAGAAAAATTAGAAGAAGAGGAAGAGAAAGAAGAAGAAAGTGACGTGTACAATGTGAAATGGGATATAGATGGAAATAATTATGAAGTTGAGGGTGAAATGGGTATGGAGAAATGTCAAAGCTGGCTAAGTAGGTGCAAGGAAAGTGGCCAAGGCAATAAGGTTTTTTGTGATTGGAGGAAACCCTTATGGGTGGCTACTTCCTAAATAAAAGTTCTATTCTGATTGCTGAATCACTTAATTATAGTTTTTGTCTTTTTGACATTTCCATATATTTCATATGGTTTTGTTTTCCTTGTCTTACTACCTGCCTTTTTTTTTTGGTTTGTTTTTTGGTGCAAATCATTTTTCTTCTTCTAAATCTAACATTTCCGTGAAAGAGGACCATTCATTAATGGTTCTGACTGTATAAAACTTTGTCTTGTGCACTTATTAATTTGAATTTTCTCTGATTTTTCTACAAGGGGGACGATAATTAATGATTATTATTAGAATATTAAGATGGCGAAAAGCTTAATCAACATGTCAGGCAAATTAGTTATAACCCCAAAAAAAAAAAGATTCAATGTGATTCTTCACTTACTCAATTAAAAGTCCAGTAAAACACTCATGAAAAAGGTTGGCCATAGTCTATTTTTTTTTAAAGAAAATATTATTATTGTTTGAAGGGCCAAACAAATTTTTACTCATAATTTTATACTATCAAATATGAATTTTAAGTATAACAATAGTTTACTTAAATCTATAAATAGTTTAACCTTTGCACATTATACTCCACAATGGTTTTATTCAAGAGAGGAAATAATAAAGATGCCTTTCGGTTGGACGTTATTATGGTTATTTGAACATGGTCTCTCAAAAGTTTCACAAACTTCTATAAAGTTATCTTGTCATCCTTATGTAGTAAAGTAAAAAATAAATAAATAAATACTAGAGATAACCATTGTGAAGGGCACAAGAATGAGACAAGAATGATCACGTTAGATTGCTTAAATTAGAAGGGCATTAAAGATTCTGGTCATTAATTAGGTGCACATGGTCCGTTTCACTTATTCTGTATACATCATTAGAATTTACGTGATTATAATCACAGTTATGAAATTTTTCCACACTGATGGGGTTTTAGATTATGGTGGTTGATTTTCAATTTTTAACAATTTAATGTGATTTTTTTTTTGTTAAATACCTACAAGAAAAGAAAAAAGATTAATGTTAATGACAAAGTCAGAATTTAAAGTTTATTAGTTCAGGATTTTAGCCCTTTTTAAGTTTCGGATTCTAAATTGATAAAGGGCAGCCCACCACCCTTCGGTGCAGGTACATATTTGTATCATAACAATAACAACAACAACCCAGTAAGATCTCACTAGTGCGGCCCGGATAGGGTAGCGTGTACGCAGACCTTAACCATACCTCGAAAGAGTAGAGAGGTTGTTTCAGAAAGACCCTCGGCTCATAAAAACAAAAAGACAAGCGGAGACAATATTAGTATCACCACAAAAATCATAGGAAAAATAGGAACTACATGAAATTCAGAAGAATGATGTAAAGCAAAATCGATAGTGTTTGGCTCAAAAGTCAAAAGTGTACCTTTAAACTAGAAAACAATCAAAAATATGGGAGGGTAAATCATAATCAAATATAATAGACCTAGAGATGTAAGAATGATAATATTGCTGTAGATCTAATATTACAAGATGATATTATGAACTCAAGAAAAGTTGCTCGTCTGAGATAGAGATAGAGAGAGAATACGCGAGAATGAGAGAGTTGTATTATTCAAGAATAACACTGATGCCCTTTACAATGGGAAGGTTCTCTTTGTATAAGAAGATGCCTTCCTTAAAATAATAGTGAAAATACCAAACGTGGTCGACGTCCTCCTAGCGAGGACGCCTGGTTTTAAATGCCGTAGCCTTCGCCCTTACGTCCTAGAATGCCTCTACTATAGTAGCAGATATATGCTTACTGGGCGTGTCCTTCGACGTAGAAGCGTATAGGGCCATTGACCCCATACAGTAAGTCCCTCGTCTCGTTGGAGGCGTATCCAGTAGACGTCTTCAATGGGCGGAAATGCAGACCTCGTCTTTAGAAAATTTGACCTTACTATGGGTGCGATGAACTGAATAGGAAAAAATATATGGTGTTGATCCGTTAACATGTGGTCTCCTTTTCAAAATGACGTCATCATGGGCATGCATCATGATTATACTTGCTCCCGAGGCATTTCAGGAGATGATTTGATGTTTTGGTTTCCCACTCCCGTTTTGAATCATGCCTCTTCGATTTCTGTGCATCTTAGCCCTATAAATAGGAGGAAGGTTCAATTTTTTCTATCGTTCGAACCTTTGAACTTTTTCTACTTCCCGTTTCATCTTTCTTTCCAGAAACTGCTACTTTGTGCTAAACACTTTCATTTCTTTTGAAACCACACTTATTATTATTAGAGCTTGATTTCTCATAAAAAATATCATGGAAAAACCTGGACAAAGCAGAAAAAAGGCCAAGGGTGGTACCCCATCTAGGGTTCCACCATCTTCTGGCGGTAACGGGGAAAAGGCAAGAAACCCGTTATCCCTCTTAGTATAGATAACGTCCTCCTGAAGGAGATACATGCTCGTAGAGATTTCCCAACTAAGAGCCTGACCCCTCTTTGGGATCACAACGAGTTATTTCGTTTGTCGTAGTCGAGCTGGGTCGACTTATTGACGACGGTGGCCTTAGTCGTTTACACGTTGAAGATAGCCTTAGACTTTCATACATTGGAGATGGCTATAACCTTTCGTATATTGGAGATGGCTATAGCCTTTCATACATTGGAGATGGTCGTATCCTTTCATATATTGGAGATGGTCGTAGCCTATCATACATTGGAGATGACTGTAGCCTTTCATACATTGGAGATGGCTGATGGAGATGGACGTAACCTTTTATACATTGGAGATGGCCGTAGCTTTTCATATATTAGAGGTGGTCGTAGCCTTTCATACAATGGAGATGGTCGTAGCCTTTCATACATTGGAGATGGTCGTAGCCTTTCATAAATTGGAGGTGATGCTAGTCCAGTCCCTTTGTCATACCAGTCGGGAGGACGTATGGAGCGGTTGGTGTGATAAACTTGTCTTGTAAGTATCTCCAGGTGTCTCCTCTGCCGCCTCGTTAAAAAACCTCCACAATAAAACCCAATCAAGATAAAACTCGGGTAAGGGAAAAAGAGTGCGACTCGGGAGGCGCCTTTCAGAAAAGGAAATACTTGAGGTGGGCGACATTTCGATTGTTTTGGAGCGTCTTTCCTTCCATTATCTCTAACTGGAATGCCCATTTATCTGCTGCTATTGTGATTTTGTATGGTCCATCCCAGTTGCTGCCCAGTTTTCCTTCGCTTGGGTCTTTGACGCCAACATTTTAACTTCGAGGATGTAGTCACCCACTTTGAGTGGTCGTATTTTGGCTTTCTTGTTGTAGACCATTTGACTTGTTATTTTTAGGCCACCATTCTTATGTGGGTCATTTTTCTTCTTTCCTCTCCCTCGTCGAGGTCTTAAAGTTTGTTCATGTCGTTCTCTGCTCCGCTTGTATGCGAATACCTAAGGCTTGGTTCGCTGACCTCGACCGGTATGACCGCATCGGTTCCATAGACCAGTGAGTATGGTGTTTCTCCTGTGGAGGATTTGGGCGTGGTCTGGTATTCCCATATCACTTTTGGTAGTAGCTCAGGACATAGCCCTTTGGAGTCTTCTAGCTTCTTCTTCTTCAGTATGTTTAGTATTATTTTGTTAGACAACTCTACTTGGCTGTTGGTGGAGGGGCGGTATGGCGTGGAGAGTATTCATTTAATATGCCATTTGTCAAAGAATTCAGTTGTTTTCTGGCCGATGAACTGCCGTCCGTTATCGCAGGTGATTTCTTTGGGGATGCCGAAGCGGCAGATGATATTACTACATATGAAACCGATTACTTCCTATTCGCGTATTTGGGCGTACGCACCTGCTTCCACCTACTTGGAAAAATAGTCAGTTAAACTAATAGAAATCATACCTTTCCTCATCCTGCTGGTAGCGGGCGGACTATGTCCATTCCTCATTTGATGAAAGGCCATGGGGAAGTGACTGAGTGGAGAGGATCTCCTGGTTGGTGTATCATGGGCAGATGCGGACCCAGGATTTAAGCGTTACGGGGGCACCATTATTTTTAGTATGCCAATAACCAACAATAAAGTTCCGGTGTAACTCTTTGAAATGACTATGATAATTTATCATCAAAATAAAAACAACAATATTATCAAATACCATTAACGTGATACTAATATAACAAAAGTATATTGTTCACTCATAGTTGAACTCGACGCATTTTCATATTTTGAAAACGCTCAATAATAGCATCATTACTTATATTTACAAACACTTCCTTCTCAAAGTAACAAACTAAACAATCATTTAAAAAAGATCTGATTATATTCAACACGTTAGTAACAATAGCAAAGAAAGTCTCAACCTCCTTGTGTTTTTTAGCAACAGCTACAAGCGTCAATTGTAATTGATGTGCAAAACAATGAACAGAATATGCCCATGGAGTTTCTTGCAAAATTAAAGCTTTAAGGCCATTCATCTTTCACTGCATATTAGTAGCCCCATCATAGCCTTGTCCAAGTATTTTGGATGGACTTAATGAGTGTTTCATTAGCAAAGAAAGTACTGCATCTTTCAACGACTTTGCAGATGTATCACTAACACGAATAAGACTAATAAATGGCTCGTTCACTTGGCCTTTTTTGTCAACATACCGGAAAGCAAGGGCCATTTGCTCATGGTGTGAAATATCCTTGGACTCATCAACTAATATCCCAAAATAATCTCCATCCAAGTCATCAATTATAGCTTTCACGGTCTCTTGTGCACAAGCACTCACAATATCCTTTTGAATTTTTGGCGAAGTCATTATATCATTTTTTAGAGCATGTTTTAATATAACTCTATCTACATCTGGAAGCCTATATCAAGCCATCCCAAAATCCCTAGAAAACGGCATTTATTTTTTGAAGATTCACTTTCATCGTGACCACGAAAAGGCAACCCAAAGTCCAAGAGAAACCTTGCAACATCAATTGAGGCATATAAACGAATTCGATATTCAGTTTACTGTTGATCGGATTGCTTTTCAAAAGAAGCTTGAATTGATTGAGATTGATTTGATAAGGCTAACATATTGTTGAAGCACTTATGGTGGGGATTACCTATTTCACCAACATGTAGATCAAATCTTTCAGTTGCTTTATTCCAACCCCTAACGCCATTTTTTGTGAAAGAGTCACCCGTGCTTCCATTAACGTAATCATTTTTGAATAAATAGCAACATAAACAAAATGCGGCATCTTTCTTCACACTATACTCTAACCATCTACAATGCGAACCTTTAAACCAACCCGAACTAAATTGGCGTATTTTCTTCCCAAATAAAGTTTTAGGAAATTTGTGATCCGGTTGGCATGGCCCTCTTTCGATGTAGTGTCTTCTCACTTCATCCCGTATTCTAGGGCTATATCTATCAATGAGTATTCTCTCTCTGGGGTCGGTATTAAGTGATTTCACATCAAACTCTTCTACAAGATGGGAGGAATTGTCTCTAAAACTAGAACTTGGTTGAGGAGAATTAAAACTCTTCAAAAATTTATCCATCTCAATTCAAGTCAAGAGAACTTCCTACAAAGCAACAATGCCAAGCAAAATAATATTTTTAATATAACTAATCAAAAAATAATACTAGTGTCCAATATATGTAGCTGAAATTCAATCAAATTTTCTGAGGAGTAAACAATAAATTCAAAAACTAAAAATACACCTTTTGGGGCCGAAATCAAAGGCTTTACTAGCCTCAACAAAATCAAGAAAAATTATAGAAAATTCAATGATTCAATCAAAATAAAATAGCCAAAGGTGAGAACAAGACACAAATAAGAGGCAAGCAAAACCTTCCAGTTAAGCCCCTTCTCAATCATTTTTTAAAAGGAATTTTTTTGAACCCTAACTTAGAAACTAAAATTTACCATTAGAAAAGTGTAAACAAGATGAAAAATTCCAAGTATAATTTTTTAAATCTTACCCAGAAAAAGATTGGTAACTGCTTGATGCCTTGATCCCTGAAGAAAGAACGTGTGAATCTGTGATAGTGAAAATGTGGATGAAATTTGTTTTGGTCGTTTGGGTTTGGCAAAAGAATCTCAAAAGAGAGAAAATGGAGTACTGCTCTTAGGCTTGTTGAAATTCTTTCAAGTCTCAAAGAGAGAGAAACGAATAGTAGTAGATTAGTAGGCTTATTGAAATTAGATTAGTAGGCTTGTTGAAAAGGATAGTAGTATGTTTTGGTCGTTTGGGTTTGGCAAAAGAAGGTCAAAACATAGAAAATAGAGTAGGCTTGTTGAAATTAGATAAGTAGGCTTGTTGAAAAGGGTAGTAGTAGATTAGTAGGCTTGTTGAAATTCTTTGAGAGGGAAAATGGTACTAGTACGCCTGTACCAAATGATACCCAATTAAAAATACTGTTTTGATTGTTGAACTTGAGATTCGAACTTGGGTGTTTAAGAAGCCTAACTACTCCACAAACCAACTCTTGTATCAAATCTTTGTGACTAAGGGTGCCACATAATATATTTATAGGGGTCCTTCGTGTATTAACTTATATATATAAAAAATATATACAATATTTTTACCGAGGCCAACGGGTGCCCGTGCCCCCAAACCGTAGGTCCACCCCTGATCATGGGGGCATACGTTTGGCATTGTTCGCATCGGCGGACATATTCCGCCGCATTTTGTTTTTCATAGTTGGCCAATTGTAGCCAGCTCGCATTAAGCAGCGCACGAGGGCGCAATTACCTATATGGCTGCCACAGTGGCCTTCGTGTACTTCTTCGAGTACTGGTGTCAATTGGTGCTGCCCTAGGCACTTGGCCAGGGGTCTGCCAGAGGTCCCTTTGTAGAGCTCGCGGTTTTTCAGGAAATACCGGGCGACCTGTACGCGGAGCTTCTCGGCTTCTTTTTTGTTAGGTTGGAGTGTCCCATCTTGCAAATAGGACGCAAACTGGTTGCGTCAGTCCCAAAAAAATTAAAGGAGAGTACCTCAGTATGGTCAGTGGATGAATGAAGGAGGGTGACCACGCTTTCTTTGTCAAAGATTTTAGTGGTTGCAACCAGTTTTGCTAGGCCGTTTGCCTCAGCATTTCGCACCCTCAGAACCTGTTCGAAGCAGCACTTATCGAGATCGATTATTAATCTGTGGATTTCCGACTGGTACTTTTGCAATCTCTGCTCCTTGATTTGGTAAGTCCCTGTGACCTGGTTCACCACGAGCTATAAGTCGCAATGGAGGACGAGTCGTCGAGCTCCATACTTGATGGCTAGTTTTATACCTCCAATAACAGCCTCGTACTCAATCTCGTTTTTAGTCGTCTAGGTGTGGGGACCTCGAGAACGAGTCCCAGTCCCGATCCCGAGGAATTAGCGGTATCGTTAGTGTAAAGAGCCCATAGGTCGATGTTGGAGGAGGCACAATGTGCCTCTTTTTCCGCCTCTGGCAGTATCTCTACGCCGGAGAAACATAAGCAATAACCCTACCCTCTTGTATCAACACACAACCTATCACAACTCTCGATGAATCACAATACACGGTATAAGAACCTGAAACTGATGGCAAGACTAACACTAGAGCTGTGGTCAAAGTTGTCTTCAGCTTCTGAAAGCTCTCCTCGCACTCATCCGACCATACGAACGGTGCACCCTTCTGCGTCAACCTGGTCAAGGACGAAGCAATAGATGAAAATCCCTGGACAAATCGGCGATAATATCCCGCCAAACCAAGAAAACTCCGGATCTCGATAGCTGAGGACGGTCTAGGCCAACTCTGCACCACCTCTATCTTCTTTGGGTCAACCTGAATACCATCGCTAGACACCACGTGTCCCAGAAAAGCTACAGACCCAAGCCAAAACTCACATTTGGAGTACTTCGCATAAAGCTTCTCCTCCCTCAATCTCTGCAACACTACTCTTAAATGCTAAGCATGCTCCTCCTGGCTATGCGAGTATACCAAGATGTCAATAATAAACAATATCATAAAAGAATCTAGATACGGCCGGAACACACTGTTCATCAAGTGCATGAACGCGGCTGGGGCATTAGTCAACCTAAAGACATACCTAAAAACTCATAATGCCCATATCTCATCCTGAAAGTTGTCTTCATAATATCAGAATCTCTAATCTTCAACTGGTGATAACCTGAACGAAGATCAATCTTTGAGAACACCATCACTCCATGGAGCTGATGAAATAAATCATCAATGCGCGGTAGAGGATACTTGTTCTTCACCGTTACCTTGTTCAACTGTCAATAGTCAATACACATCCTCATTGAGCCATCTTTCTTATTGACAATCAACATCGATGCACCCAACATGACACACTTAGGTGAATGAACCCCTTATCTAGGAGTTCTTGAAGCTGCTCTTTCAATTCCTTCAAATCAGCTGGTTCCATACAATAAAAAGGAATAGAGATGGGCTGAGTGCCCGACACCAAATCAATACCAAAGTCAATATCCCTGTCCGGCGGCATGCCCGGCAGGTCTGATGGAAACACATCTGGAAAGTCCCTCACAACGGGCACAGAATCAACACTAGGAGTCTCAGCTCCAACATCCCTCACAAATGTTAAATATGATAAACATCCTTTCTCAACCATTGGGCCTTTAATAAAGAAATCACCCGACTAGGGACATAATTAGTTGAACGTAGCCACTCAATCCTCGGAATACCCAGTATGACCAACATAATTGTCTTGGCATGACAGTCAAGAATAGCATGGTACGGAGATAGCCAATCCATACCCATAATCATATTGAAGTCTACCATACCCAATAACAGCAAATCAACTCGGGTCTCCAGACTCCCAATTGTAACAAGACAGGATTAATATATGTGATCTATAATAATAGTATCACCCATCGGGGTAGATACATGCACAGGAAAGGGAAGACAACCACGGTTCGTACCCAAATAATGAGCAAAATTTGAAGACACATAGGAGTATGTAGACCCGGGATCAAACAAAATAGAAGCATCCCTGTGGCTAACTGAGATAATACATGTGATCATTGCGTCAGATGCAATAGTGTCTCTCCTATCTGGAAGTGCATAGAACCGAGCATGACCACCGCTCGATCGATCAACACTCCTGAGGCGATCTTTAGCTGACTGACCCCCGCCCCTACCAGACTAGGATGGTGCTGAAGTAGATGGAGTATAAGAGAAGGGCTGATCCCTCTGTTGACCGACCACTACGAAGCCGAGGATACTGTCTCCTCATGTGGCCAAACTCGCCACACTCATAACAACTACCTGGAGCTGGAGAAGGGGACTTAAGGGAAACCCTTGCCATATATGAGCCCTGGGCTGAAGAAGCAGGAGTAGAACTCTGAGCTGGAAGGGCACTGAGTGAAGACTGGTCTTGCTGATAACCCTGACAGGCATGGCCGGAAGAAGCCCTATTGCACTCTTGGCGTCCTAACTGAGGAGTCCTAAAAGAACGACCTCTGCCCTGTTGAAACTAGCCCCTAGAAGGAGCACCACTGTAGGTACCTGAACCTCGAGGCCTCTTGGCCTCCTTCTCCTCTCTCTCTCGATGACGATCTGTCTCAATCTGGCAAGCCATATCCACTAGCTCCTCGAATGATGCTGCTACCACTCTCTCCCTAGTACTCAAAATATGAATAGAATAGTTGAGGCCATCTATGAACCTCCTGATCCTCTCCCGATCTGTCGGGATCATCCATGTAGCATGTCTGGACAACTGAGTACACCTAAACTCATACTGGGTCACTGTCATATCACCTTGGACCAACCACTCAAACTATCGGCACAGCTCCTCTTTGCGAGACTGCGCAACACGCTTCTCCAAAAAAAGAGTGGAGAATTACAGCCAAGTAAGGGTTGCTGCTCCTACATGCCTACGCCTCTCAAAATCCTCCCACCATGTGAATGCTGGCCCCGAGAACTAGAAGGTAGTAAAATACACCCCACTGGACTCTAAAATCCTTGCTGTACGAAATTAATCCTCTGACACTTGTCCAGAAATCCCTGGGCATCCTCGCACTCAGGGCTAAAGTCTGTCAAATCTCTCTAACCGATGCTGCTCATCGTCAGGCGTCACCGGAACAACATACCTCGGAGCTGGCGCAACTGGAATAGCCAGTGCAACTACCTGAGCTGGGATTGCCTCTAGCGTGTAAAGTCCTTGCACAACCTGCTCTGGTGTGCGAGCTGCAGGGGTTTGATGACCACCCCCGATCTGAGAAGTTGCTGCGGCAGTAGTTGCTAAAACTACCTCAGCCAGACCAGTGCAGACAAATAAGATCTGAGCTAAGACCTCCTCTGTCACGCCCCAAAATCGAGGGACATGACCGGCGCCTGACTGGGTTGCCCCAGTCAAGCGGACCTGGATGCCTTTCATTCCCACGCGTTTCCCCTGTGTTGATTGTTTCTCATTAATCAAATATCTTACTAACCATGAATGATTTCACATTAAACAAATAAAACCATACGAGTGATTCATTAACAAGTTTGCAGTTTTTACAACGCCCGACACAACATAATGTATACATAAGACTGGAGTCCCACAGTTTACGTGTCTACAGAGCCTCTAGGATACAAAAAATAAGGGAATACAATACTTGCCGGTAACAAGGCTCCGGCTATACCTTATAAAACCAAAATGAAATCTAAACAAAAGTGGCATGAACCACACAGGGCCCCGAGGAAGAAAGGGGCTCACCAAAACGGGTAGTGGAAGGAGAAGGATACTACTGCCGATGAGCTGAAGTGCCTGCTACTGATCCACCTACAATCATAACACGAATGTAGCGTCCCCGGCAAAAGGGACGTCAATACACTTGAATTGTATTGGTATGTATGGACAAACTTTGTCCCAAGTAAACTCAAGCCATTAAATTACATCAAAACTGATTAAGCCAGCCAACCATGTTTTCCACCTTTTTCTCATTTCAGATAAGCCTCAACATAAGCACATTCAAGGTCAACAAATAGAACAACAACAAATCAACAACATAAATTGCAAGTAGTCAAACATAGGGGCAATCAGTGCCTCCCCAAGTTGCAAACTCTCCTGTTGTCTCCTTTCACAATTTCACATCATTGATTTTTGTATCAATTTTCAATAGCGATTTCGATCGCTTTCCATCCTTATTGCCCCTGACCACCCTTATTACCTCGGCCACCCTTATCACCCCAACCCACACCTTATTTCCTCACGTTACGGCGCGCAACACGACCCCGCCTTACGGTTTAAAACACAACAATTTCAAACAGCAGATAAGGTACTACACACAATTTCAACAAGTTCAAATAAGCAACTTGCACATTGTTTCATGTTCTCAATTATATTTCGAATCAATATCACAACCATGTTACAATATTTCCACAATTCAAGTGTTTCATCTCTTTCCACAATAAACAAATTCTCAAGCGTTTCGTTTGTTTTACACAAGGTGCCATATAGGCCATCATAATCACTATTCTCAATTCATTACCCGTTTCAAATCTCATTTAACTTTCGGTTCATATTCTATACCACATCACTCATATTTCAACAACAACTTTGAGAATTTCACACAATTTGTCAAATTAACATTAACCAAGCAATTTTCACACATATAGGCGATTTTACAAGAAGCAAAATTAGCCATACATACCTGGTGATGAGTTTTCTTCCTACTTTATGCTTACCCGAGATATCCTACTCTTGCCAACCTTGTTCTTGAAGACTCTTACTTCTACTCACTTCTTTTTACTAGAAATCAAGTTCAATAATCATGCATGAGTGTGAAAATTCTATTTTCAAAAGCTATTATATGCAAACCTCTCTTTACCCAATTAAAACTGAAAATCAAAGAAAATAGTTAGGGTTTTTACCTTGAAAAGATTGGGGAAGTTGAATCCTTGCCCTAGGATCCCTTGGAATTAAGTGGTTGGAACAATCTTTGAAGATGAAGAACTTCTCTCTAAAACCCCTCTATTCTCTCTCTAATTTTGGTAAGATGATATGAGAAAATGAGGGTGAAAGGTGTTATATTAAAGAAGAGATCGGGTCAAAATGTCACAAAAATCTGGGCCGGGGCGAATCTGCGGTGCACTTTGCGACCGCAGAATCAACATGCGGTCCGCATAGTGACCGCAGAATGGCCTCAAAATGACTCGAGTTCTGTTACAGAATGCGACCGATATGCGGTCCGCATTCTTGATCTGCAGTCGCAAAGTGCACCGCATATTCACTATGCGATCGCATATCGACCACATTTTCAACATGATTTTTTTGGAAACTTTCTGGAATGTTTTGCGGCAAGAATGCGGTCCGCATATCAGGTTTGCGGCCGCATTCTTGACCGCATATTTGACACTTTTCGGAAAAATTAATTCTCTACATTTTTGAAACTTAAATTACTACCAAGGGTCCGAACCGCAGCGAGCTTGCTCGCCGCGAAGAATTCTACGCATTCGATGCGGAAGAAACTGCCTGAGCCAACCTAGTGCGAAATGATAATATCTAGACCAATGCCTCCTAAAGGGTAGTAATAACAATAGGCACTGTCGGTGCCTAAGCGGGTGCTACTGGAGCCTCAACTACTGGAGGCCGATCCTGAATAGGGGCAACATGTGGGTCTACTAGTGCTGCCCATGCTGCTCTACCACGACCACGACCACGGCCGCGACCACAACCTCTAGCTGGTGACAATGGTGGTCGTCTGCCACGTATGGTAGCATGAGTTCTCGCCATCTACGAGAGAATAGAATACAGATGTTTAGTTCTCTGAACAATAAAGCCGTACGACAAGAGTTCAAGAATATGAAGTGTTTCCTAAAGGTTCTACAACCTCTCGAGGATAAATACAGATATCTCTGTACCGATTCGCAAGACTCTACTAACCGGGTCAAGACTCATAAGGCCTAGTAACCTAGGCTCTGATACCAAATTGTCACGACCCCAAACCCGATCGTAATGGCGCCCAACACAACTGCTAAGAAAGCCCGACCAAATATTCTCTCAACCCGGGCGTAGAGCTCAAAATCATTTATTTGAAAATCTTTAACAGCGAAGAAAAACTAAATATAACTGATAGATATAAAACAACCCGAATATCATGAAATACAGAGCAACCTCTCAAAGACCTGGGGGTCCTGAGTCTAGAGCCTCTACCAGAATAGCATATTAATACTGTAATACTACATAGTCTTAGTACGCGAAAAATCAAATAATAGGAAATAGAGGAGGGGTCGGTCATGTGGACATCAGGCAGCTACCTCGACACTCCGAAAGGAAACTCTGATGAACAGCAGTAAGCTCAGCTATGCCCTAAAGTACCTAGATCTGGATACATGGTGCAGGGAGTAAAGTGAGTACTTCCAACTCAGCAGTAATAGACATGTATAATAATATTGAAAGCAAGAAATCCCAATATACGACAAAGTAAAGCTACAACAGTATTTCTACTCATTCAATAGTGTAATCTCAAGAAGTTTTAATAGATAGAGCAGATAAGTATCAATGCATGAATGCAGTGCAAAGGCACATGACCACTGTGGCGCACAGCCCGATCCATTTGGGTATCCGCGCTCACTGTGGGGGTTCAGACTCGGAGGGGTTCCTACAACCCAAGCACAATATCACTGCGGCGTGCAGTCCGATCCAATATATATACCGCTGCAGTGCGCAGCTATATGCATGCAAGCCACACAGGCACAATCAAACTTACCATTTTTAGTTTCGTTTATGAGTAATTATAAAAATTAGGTGTTCAAAACCTTAGAATTGTTCTAGTCATTTCTAGATAGTGTTTATCTCAGGACTGATATCATGAAAATATGCTATAAATCATAGAAACGGTGATAAAAATTCTTACGGGATCCAAATAACTGGCACGCAGCCCAAATATATCCATAACCATCCAAGTAGGAGGTTTACCAGCTCATTTATAGCCAAAAACACAGTACAACATCACTCGGACGGACTAAGCCATAGTCTCCCAATAACAATTGACCCCACACTCACTGTAGAGTACGTGTATAGCCTTAATATAGCATAACAGTGTGATATACCAGGGTTTCAAACCCTCAGGTCATCATCCACATCTATTATTCACCTCAAACCGGCCACGAGACTACTTTGCTAAGCCTTTCCCACTTGAATCAACCTCCTCGGGTGCTAAATCTGATCAAAACCACAAGGAATACATTAAAATAGGTTAATGGAACATATCCCAATCAAAAGAATTTGAAAAATACCCAAAAATACGAAGTTAGCAAAATCCGAGCCTTGGGCCCACTTCTCGAAAAATTACAAAACTCATATTTTCGGAATCCTCGTATCGCCACGAGTCCATACATATAAAATTTATCAAAATCGGAGTTCAATAGCCCCTTCAAATTCCAACTTTTCAATACCAAAAACCAAGCCGACTTCTCCAATTTTCACCCGATTTTCAGAGATTTCAATGATGAATTTTTAATAAAATTACGTAATAAGCTCATATAACTTTCCTCCAATCGAATACTAGTCAAAATCCTCTTAATCACTCGTCAAAAGATCCCAAATATGCTCAACAATGATGGAAAATGACTTTTGCTCACGGAGGAAATGTTATAAAATCCTTCTGTCCGCCCTGCATTTTCTTCATCGCGTTTGCGACCCTATTCAGGCAAATGCGAAGGCCAACAAATTTTAAAATTCAAAAATACACTACGCGAATGCGACATATCCCCACGCGAACGCGATGCTTCCTGCCTCACACCTACGCGAACGCGGCATATCCCTCCGCGAACATGATGCCCAATGGCCTGACTCCAAGCGAATGTATCCTCCTCTTACGCGAACGCGTATAACAAAATTGCACTTACTCTAAATCCTCATTCGCGAACGCGGAACACCAAACGCGAACGCGAATCACCAGCTTCCACAACTACGTGTTCGCGGAATCTCCTTCGCGAATGCGAAGGAATAACTTCTAGGCTCCCAAAATTGCCCTACGCATTCACGTCCCTCACTACGCGAACGCGATGCACTAAAGTCTGCAACACCAACAACAGAAAATCTAATGTCTTACAAGCCAAAAAGGTTCCGTTTGAACACCCAAAATCACTCCGAGACCCCGGGACCCCAACAAAAAATACCAACCCACTCCAAAATATCATACGAACTTATTCCGATCATAAAAACACGACCATTAACACAAAAATCATCAAATCTCGACGGATTCAAGCCTAAGTTTAACTATAACTTTTGAAACTCACAAACGACGTCTGAATGACCTGAAAATTCGCAGACATATCCAAAATCACCTAACGAAGCTACAACAACTCTCGGAATTCCATTCCGACCGCCGGATCAAAATCTCACCTATCAACCGGAATTCGCCAAAATTCCAACTTCGCCAATTCAAGCCTATTTCTACACCGGACCTCCAAATTGATTCTGATTGCACTCCTAAGTCGCAAATCATCTCCCGAAGCTAACCGAACCACCGACATTCATATCCGAGCCTTCTAATCACATAGTCAACTTCCGGGTGACTTTTCTAAAACAACCTTCCTTCTAAGAGGCTATGTGCCTTATTTTCAACCAAAACCAATTCAACTATACCCGATCGACTCTAATACTGATATAGAAACATGAAGCAACACAATAAAGAGAAAATAGGGCGATTACTTACTTGATGACAAGCCGAATAGTCACATTAGTAAAGAGAATATAGTGTGAAATCCACACTCCGGCATTTTGTGGAAGATTTTGTTTTAAAAGATCAACTAAAGATTTACCGCAAACGGTGAAGTAAGAATTTTCACCAAAGATTGTAAAAATATATAAAAGTAAATATGAAAAAAAATCAAGGGGTTCAGTGTGTGTGTTTATACAGGGGCGAAACTAGAGAGCTGAGTACGGGTTCGGCCGAACTCAGTAACTATGGTTAGAACCATGTATTTGTTTTAAAAAAATTCATTGAATACGTATAAATTATTATTTTAGAACCCAATAACTTAAAACAAGTAAAATTCCAAACCCAAAAGCTTGAAATCTTAGCTCCGTCTTTGTGTGTATATATATATATATATATATATATATATTATCAGCAGTTTGATTTTCGGACGAAGGGGCGGATTGTCGGACAAAGGTGGCTCCACCATACTACTTGCCGCACGCAATATTTCACACCAACCAATGAATGTACAACATATATATTGTTGGGTTTGTTATTTAATAAATAATAACAAAAGAGGTGTGAATTAAAAATGGTGGAAAAGAAATGGAGGGATGACCCGCGACCCGGTCCGGTCTAGCCCATTTTCTTTCCCGGATTAATTTAAATTCGTTTTAAATTTCCCCCAAAAATTTCCAACAGCAATGGTTATTCTGAAACAGTGTCATACCTGTTCCAATAGCCATGACTATTTTGAAAGGTTGCAAACCACTTGAGAGGGTCACACATGTTCCAACAGCCATGAGTGTTCTGAAAGGTTGCAAACCTCTTTAAAGGGTCACACATGTTCCAACAGTCATGACTATTCTAAAAGGTTGCAAATCTCTTCAGAAACATCACCAAGATGGCAATAAATAGACCTTCAAATCCCATAATATTTACTTATGAAATTTTCTGATTATCTTCTTCTTCTTCTACACTAAAATTCCAGTGTGTTTTGCTGCCATCGAGTGATTCGCTGATCATCGGCGTTTTGGTACCAACACTCCAGTGAGATAAATCGTTCTATCTTGGGAGGATATATTCTATAACCTCGGGTACTTGAGGGGAATAATTTTCTTAAGGACACACTGTATATTCAGTGGGCTCGATTTGTTCCTTCAACGTTTCAAATTATTTTGAAGTTCGAATATTATTTTTCAAAATTGTTTCTACTGACTTTCTGTTTTATTTTTTAGAAAGATTGCTATTTTATTTACTTACACCAATACTTAACATATATACCTTTTTATGCTACATTTTTATAGTTAATTATAATTTAGTGATATATATTCTCAGTTTAATATTAAGTTACTAGGATTAAATTAAATTTCTTGATTTAATATGAAAATGATTACTAATTCCTTAAACTATAAGTTTTGGTGGTCAGTTTCTCCGTTGATGTTGGAAATAATGGTAGGTAAAAATCAAGTAAATGGATGCATAATTTTAGCCACCAGATCTTTGTAAGATTGCCGAATATCCATCCACCAAACATGACTAAATGTTAGAAAATGTCAAATCCAACGTAAACGATAACATGTCTCATGAGAATTTCAATACTGAAGTACTGTGCCGAAAATTGTATGCATCTTTTTTAACTAGAGATGAATCATGAATGCGACAATAAGCTATGGTCAAAGATTTTGAACAATTTTTGTTTATATATTTATAGTGAATATTTCTATAGATAGACAAGACGTTTCTTAGATTAGTAAATTCAGCCATGTTTAAGAAATGTGTGCCGCAGTCAAACTTCTATATAATCTTGTTTGTTCTGAATATTTTTTATTGTTACAATTAATTGTTGTTATAAATATATAGTATAACAGAATATAAAATTTGATTTCGAAAAAATTTAATTTTTATAGTGAAATAATATTATATAAAAATATTATTATAAAGAAATTTGACCGTAATTAAATGAATTCGATCTAAAGTAACTTTTGTTTGTTCCTTTTCTCTTCTTAACTCTAAAGTAACCTTTGCACTACGACAATTATATATGGCTGTTATTTTCTGCCATACTTCACTATGACTATGTTGAATTTCAGAAAAAGTTGCACAAATTTATTTCTTCAGAAAGTTACTAAAAAGAAAGAGAAATAATTTCTTAAATTTGTTTGTATAGAAGGTAGGGAAAAAAATAAATAAAGTTAGATCTCCTACAACTTTTTACAGAATGTCAAATCTTGTCCAAAATCAATTACCATTATCAGAACTTTCTTTATTAAAATTCAAAAGAAAAGAAAAACATCCGACAATTTTTCTTTTCCTTTCCTAACAACCAAACGATAGAGCTAGGTGCAATGTCAAATTATCGAGGCATTTTGAGTTTTGACGCTGGCCCGTATATTATAATGAGAGGCGGAGTTAGGATTTGAACCTTATGGGTTCGGGATTACAATCATTTTAAGTTATTTGGTTCTAAATTAATAAGTTATATTTATTTATTAAAATTCTTAATATAAATATACGGTTTGAACAAAAGCTATTGGGTTCGGCCAAACCCGCAGCTAATAATGTGGCTCGGCCCCTAATTATAACTCGTGAAGAATATGAGAATTGTTACATAGTTCGTAAATAAATATGATGCGGGATAGTCCCACAACGGAATAAAAAATAATTGTGAAGACATTATATATTCAAAGCCTTTTAGGTTTTAAATTTAAACAAACGTGTTGTTTTTCATGATATAAGATAAATGAAGGCCTTCCTTTGTGAAGCGGCTAAGTGTGTATTTGCAATACATAATGATCTTGTTATATTTGTCCGCTTGTGGGATTTACTGGGTTGTTATTGTAATAATTTTGTTATATCGTGAAGGGACTTATATATCTATATTTCTCAAATGGTACTATACGAGTAGTATCTCTTTACAGAAAGTCCTCGCGTTCATGATTTAATTTTTTTTTTAAATTCGTGGTTCTTTGTTTCTAAAGTAGAACTAATCTATATCTATATCTATATATAATTAAAAGCCAAAGACAAAAGCATATTATTATGACAAGTGGCATAATCACAAAAAGCCAAGTGGCATTGTTAAGACAAAAATAACTACCTTTTAACTAATTGTTTTTTTAAATTTTGAATTAATTAGTTACTCTTTTTGAATTAATAAATATAAATATATTATATTAGCTATATTAAAAAAAATAACTACCCATTCAAATTAAGGAGCAATTTATAGTTGATATTTTAAAGTTATTTTAAAATAGAAAAAAAAACATAAATTAGCTACAGTAAAAAACGAAAATATTAATTAAAAAAAAGCATATTATTATGACAAGTGGCATAATCACAAAAAGCCAAGTGACATTGTTAATACAAAAATAACTACTTTAATTACATTAATAAATATAGATATCTTATATTAATTAACTATAATAAAAAACTATATAAAAATAAAAATATAAAAATATATCTATATCTATATCTATATCTATATATTATTAAAAGTAGAGAACTATCCCTCTCATTAAGCCACGTGGCAGCTTCAGAAAATCCATGTGGCATAGTTAATTATTAAATTAGTTATTGGTTATTCTTTTTGAATTTAAATCTATATCTATATATTATTAAAAGGAGAGGATAAAGCCCTTTCCTTAAACCAAGTGAAAGTATAAATAAAAGCCATATGGCATATTTAGTTACTAATAAGTTTTTTAGTTAATAATTAGTTAATAGTTATTATATTTGAATTTAAATATCTATAAAAACAAAAATAATAAAAAAATGATACATACATACATATATATATATATATATATATATATATATATATATATATATATATATATATATATATATATATATATATATATATATATATATATATATATATATATTGTGTGTGTGTGTGTGTGTGTGTGTATTTAAAAATTAAAATAAAGAAACTAATTTATGTATATGTCATAATTAATTATAATAAAAAATCGAAAATTAATCATAATTAATTATATATATATATTACTTGATAAGATCAATACTAATGGCCTAAAATCACAGTCTAAGGTTCACTTGCCTGATGGTACCACACTAGGTGTTGTTTGCACATGAGAAAGTAGGATTGGTGAATGTGGTATTATCAGAAATGTGCTATACATTCCTGATTCTAAATACAATTTGTTGTTAGTCTCTAAACTTACAAGAGACTTACACTATTTTTATCCTTTTATCATGATTTCTCATAATTAGTTATAATAAGAAAATTCAAATATATAAATATATAAAAAAATAACTACACATTCAAATTGGGTGGGGGTAGTTTCAAGTTTGAGTGTTAAAATTATTTTTTTTTTAAAATTAAGTATAATAAAAAATAAAAAAGAAGAAGAAAAACTACCCATTCAAATCGGTGAGTATTTTCTAATTGGAGTTTTAAAATGAAAAAATAAAAATTACCATTGCAAATTGGGGAATAGTTTCAAGTTGGAGTTAATAATTGTTTTAAAATAAAAAACAAAAATAAATCAATAAAAATAATTGATTCAAATAGTGGAGTAGTATCTTTCTAATATTCTATATTCTATATATCTTCTATATATTATTAAAAGGAGAGAATAAAATCCTCTCCTTATGCCAAGTGGTAGCCTAAAAAAACCTTATGGAATAATTAGTTAATAACAAAGAAATTATCTATTGAAAATTAAAAAAAAATAACTACCTAAATTAATTACTAAAACATGGGGGAGAGTTTGTTTAGGTTAGTTAATTTCTTTATTTTATTTTTTAAATTCTTTTTTTATTTTATGAAAAAAAGTATCTATTCATTAAAATGGATGATAATATAATAAAATTAAAAAAAAATATTTTCAAGGGTAATAAAATATATATCTCTTATTATATTATAAAAAAATAGCAGACAAAAATATTAAACAAGTAATATGCTAATAATCTATCCATATATTATTAAAAACCAAAGAAAAAGGCACCGCATTACAAGTGGTAGCCTAGATAAAAATCATATGACATAATTAGTTAATAACAAAAAAATATTTATTAAAAATTCAAAAAGAAATTAATTACTAAAATATCGATAAGGGTTGGGTATATCGTATTGACAAATAAAATGACAATTGAAATTTATTAAAGCAATACGATCTAATAGTATCAAACGAGAATAATTATAATTAATTTTTTTTAATATTGACCGCGCATCGCGCGGTATAATTACTAGTTAACCTTAAGACGATATGTTGAGTGTCCCACAACCTTAGAACTAATTATACAACTCATATAAAACAACTAGTACTATTTATTTAATTATATAATAACTCAACACATTTCGAACATGCATACAAAAGCAGGGGCGGATTTACGTACAATAAATGGGTGCTCGAGCACTCATTAATCTCGACTCAGAATATGTATAGTTATATAAAGAAGTTAAGAAAAAGAATATAAAAAAATAGAAAGCACCGAGGTAACACGGAGCTTAGTGGGTGCTTTGGTTTATGGTGGGTGTTGGAGAGCTATAGAAGCCAACGGGCGAGGGAACGAATTCGACTCTATGCAAACATTTTCTCTTATATTATCATGTATTTTTTTTTGTCCCTATTATGAGGTCCTCTTTCTGTTTTTTTCAGTTTTCACTAGCGACTTTTTTGAGCCAATACTATTTTTATTCTTTTGCTTCTAACTTCTTTTTTTTTTTGCTTTTCTTTTCTTACTTTATCTACTAAATTGTAGTAGCAAAGAAAGAAAAATAATAATTTCTTTAGAAAAATAAAAAATCCTTCCAGAACTGCAAAATCCACTAATTTTTTTTCTCTCGCTAATTGTGTTATCCATCATAGTTTCACGGCGTCCATAAAATTAATATCATGGTTTTGTAATTAAATTTTTTTCATTGTATTTAAATAGTTGCATACTTATATGATGGGATTGATAGTGACTTTACGTCAAAAAAAAAAGGTTAAGCACCCACGAACCTAAAATTCTGGATCCACCACTGTACAAAAGTGTAAACGCTCAACAACATTTGAGTTGAGCATAAGTAGTAATTGTAAGTCTAATTATGCTTAATTAATAAAGTCTGAGGTCCTTTCTATGTTGAAATTCGAATACATACACAGAGCCAGTGCAGCGAAAATCAAACAAGGAACGTACATTCAGCCATGATTGTTCAAGTGTTGTGGAATCACCTCGTAAAACCTTGACAGAGAACCTAGAGCCTTCTAGCCTAAGCCTATTGTTGGATGCCAGACTGATGGAGTCACATGCGTATTTATAGGTAGGCTAGGGACTCTTAGGCAAATACTTTAGCCCTAGGGACTTCTCCATAAATTATAATTACCCTAGGGACTACTAATATATGGTAATTTCTTTCCATCAAAGAAACTACCATATATGCATAACCCCAGAATATTATCTCATATATTATTTCCTTTGGGAGAGAAGGTAAATAATTTATTACCATATATGTGGGCCACACCAGAAATTCTAGTAGAATACGGTAATTTCTTACATTATCCCACTTGGCCCACATATTTAAAATCAGATAATCCTTTATGAGTGATAAACATATAATATGGCCACAAATTTTATCACTCAACTAAAAGTTATGCGACAATCACTTTAACTAGAATATATTATTACACGAATCATGGCGGTCATGCTTTTAAACAAACACTTCCTTCCATGTATTACAATGCACAATATATTCTAATAAAGTGTCTAACAACTTTATGAATGAATTTAATATAAGTCATTCAGAGTCCAACTTTATTGATCCAATGATCACAAATAATACATGAAAAACCATAAGTGTGCATTGTCATGTATATCAAAATAAACATATTATCTAGACAAACTGTTAGAGAGCAAAGCAAGACTAAATTGAGCTACTAAGCCCCATATGGGTTACATGATCCTTGAAAATATTAGCCGGCAGACCTTTAGTCATAGGATCGGCAATCATCAAAGTAGTACTAATATGCTCAAAATTCACATCTTGCTTCTTCACATAGTCTCTAACCATCAAGTACTTTATGTCGATGTTCTTGCTTCGGCTGACACTTTTATTATTCTTAGAAAAGAAACTGCAGTTGAATTGTCACAAAAGATTCTCAATGGCCTTGAAATGGAATCGATAATCCTAAGGCCGGAAATAAAGTTCTTCAACCATAACGCCTGTGATGTAGCTTCATAACATGCTATAAATTCAGCTTCCATTGTGGATGTTGCAACAATGGTCTGTTTGACACTTCTCCAAGATACAACACCTCCAGCAAGGAGAAAAATGTATCCTAAAGTAGATTTACCAGTGTCTTTACATCCACCCAAATTAGAGTCTGAATATCCAATCACCTCCAATGAGTCAGAGTATTTGTATGTGAGCTTAAAATCCTTGGTTCCTTGCAAATATCTCAAGACCCTTTTACCAGATTTCCAATGGTCAAGACTAGGGTTACTTTAATATCTGCCAAGCATTCCTACCGCAAAAGAAACATCATGTCTAGTACAGACCTGTGCATACATAAGGCTCCCAACAAGCGAAGCATAAGGAATGTCTTTCATTTGGTCCTTTTCCAATGCATTTTGTGGACATTGATTCAATGAGAATTTTTCACCTTTAATTATGGGTGCTGCTATAGGTGAACAGTTCTTCGTCCCGAATCTTTCCAAAATTCTTTCAATGTAGGCCTTCTGAGACAGTCCAAGTAATCTTTGGGATCTGTCTCTGTGAATCTCTATGCCAATGACATAGGAGGCTTCACCCATATCCTTCATCTCAAAATTCTGGATAAGGATCTGTTTAGTCTCGTGCAACAATCCCAAATCACTACTTGCAAGCAAAATATCATCCACATATAGGACCAGAAAAATATATTTGCTCCCACTTATCTTAAGGTATATACATTGATCAATGATGTTCTCCGTAAATCCAAATAAAGAAACAACATTATGGAATTTGATATACCATTGGCGGGAAGCATATTTTAGCCCATAAATGGATTTATTTAACTTGCAAACAAGGTGACTTTTGTCCTTATCACAAAATCCTTTAGATTGACGCATGTATACCTCCTCTTCAAGATCTCCATTCAGAAAAGTTGTTTTCACATTCATTTGATGTAACTCTAAATCAAAATGAGCTACTAATGCCATGATTATTCTCAATGAATCCTTCTTTGATACAGAGAGAAGGTTTCATGGTAATCAATGCCTTCCCTTTGAGTAAAACCCTTGGCTACAAGTCTGGCTTTATATCGTTCGATATTACCCGATGAGTCTCTTTTAGTTTTAAAGACCCACTTGGAACCTATGGTAGAGGATCCCTTTGGTATTCGACGAGATCCCAGACTTTATTCTTAGCCATAGATTCTAACTCTTCTTTCATGGCATCATACCAAAATGTGGAGTTTTCTCCACTCATGGCTTGTGAAAACGAGCATGGATCATCTTTTAGTCCAATATCAAAATCATACTCTTGGATATACACAATATAGTCGCTAGAAATTGCTGATTTTCTAATTCTTGAGGATTTTCTCACTTCCACTGGTTCTGACACTTCTTCAGCGGGTTCAGGTAAAGTGGGTTGATTTTGTTGTGGCTCCTCAAGTGATGGTGGCTCTTGAACTTGTTGTTGTTCAGATAATTCTTGAGAATTTCTCTGATAAACATTCAAGTTCCCAATATATAAAGGAACCACGGGTGGTTCCCTTATCTCTTTCAATTCCACCCTTTGAGTCAAACCACTCCCACTCTCTTCATGATCCTCAAGAAATTTAGCGTTTCTAGCTTCAACAATTTTAGGAGAATGAGAAGGACAATAAAACCTAAATCCCTTGGAGTTAACCGCATAGCCTATAAAATAATCGCTTATTGTTCTTTCATCCAACTTCTTTAGTTGTGGGTTATAAACCTTTATTTCAGTTGGACATCCCCAAACGTGTAAATGATTTAAACTAGGTTTCCATCCTTTCCATAACTCAAAAGGTGTATTGGGGACAGACTTGGATGGAAACCTGTTCAAAATATACACAGCGGTTTTTAAGGCTTCACTCCACAAGGATAAAGGTAAACTTGATCTGCTAATCATGCTTCTTACCATGTCCATTAATGTCCGGTTCGTTCTTTCTGCCACACCATTTTATTGTGGTGTTCCTGGAATGGTATATTGAGCAATTATACCTTCACTTTCAAGGAACTCAGTAAATGGACCCTTAACTTGTCCCTTATCTGTATACCTACCATAATATTCTCCACCCCTATCAGATCTTACAATTTTGATCTGAGCACCGATTTGTTTCTCTACTCCTATTTTGTAGACTTTAAAAGCATCAAGTGCTTCTGATTTATTAAAAGGAAAATAGAGATACATATATCTTGAATAGTCATCAATAAACGAGATGAAATATATCTCACCATTCAAGCAAGGGGTAGGAAAAGGTCCACATATGTCTGTATGTATGATCTCAAGTGTCACACCTCTTTTTTACGCACCCGCAAGGATGCAAAGAGTTTTTCCAATTAAAGGACAATCGAGACGGGATTTATTTAATTATTTCAGAGTCGCCACTTGGGAGATTTATGGTGTCCCAAGTCACCGGTTAAATCCCGAATCGAGGAAGAGAATGACTCTTGTTTAACAGTCCGCGAACCAGAAATCCGGATAAGGAATTCTGTTAACCCGGGAGAAGGTATTAGGCATTCCCGAATTCCGTGGTTCTAGCACGGTCGCTTAACTGTCATATTCGGCTTATTTATCTGATTTTTACAGTTATATACTTAATGCAAATTAATATCCCTTTACCGCTTTTATTATTATTATTATTTACGAAAGAGAATGTTGCCTAAAAATATGTTTCGAATCACGTCACATGAAATGCACCCGGATCCTCGACACATTCTTATTCAACATTTTGGGATTTGGATTTGGGCCGCATGAAATGCACGCCCGTATTTAAGAAGGTAAAATTATTAAAATACGCGCCTAGAGCGATTACTTATTTACATTTTTGAGAAGGCCGGGAAATTCGCTAAGAAACGGCACATCTCGAAATCTAAATATTTTGCATATGCATTTATGAGGCCCCGCGATTTGTACAATTTTTGTTAGGCGAGGCATAACTCTAATTCTAATTTAAAAGCAGACTACATTCCGCTATATTTATTTGAGAGTTAATTCAAGATTATTTAAAACATGTTGCGAGCCACACCACATGAAATGCACTTGTGGTTCACGACACGCTTTATTTAACCTTGTTCAAAATTGGAGTCGGGTCGCATGAAATGCACCCCCGATTCCTTTAATCTAATTACGTCGTTCAGTTAAAGAATAATGAACCAATTTCCATAATGTGACAACATCGTGCTCAACTATAACCAATTCGAGTAAACATACGAGTAGCTAACTAAGTGAGCAAATCCAAGACTATGGTGAACAATTACATAAACAATGGAAGCATAACTAGTTGGCGAGCATATGAAGGATTAGTCATTTTTATTAGCTAACTTCGACATTGCATGTTCAACAAAATCATATATTTACAAAAATAGTCTGAACCATACGAAAGTAAATCAAATACGAAACGATCCAAAATATTAGCGAGAAGAACAATATCGGAAAAGAACAACACCTTTATTTCTGCATATTTTCAACGTACACAACGAGAAAACGAACCTTTTATGACGATCTCAAACCTCGACCTCTCCGGACGGAACTCGAACCAAACTGGAACCAAGGACAGCGACTAACCAACGACGTACCGGACCTCGACGAATGACGACGAACTCAACAGAAATGTTTACTGCTTCTCTTGCTGCCCGTTTCTCTTCTTTTTCTTTTTTTCGTTTTTTGCTTCTGCCTCTCTCTCTTTTTTCTTTCTTTTGCTTTCTCTCCTTTCCTTTTCTTTTTCAATACCTTTCTTTCCCACCCCTTGCTGCCCGATTTCCTTGTTTTCTCTTTGTTATCTTTTCAAATGTCTCCCTTACTGCCCGTTTCCTTCTTTCTTTGCTCACCCTTTTCCTTTTTCTTTCTTTGCTCCTCGTTTCCTTTTCTTTCTTTGCTCCTCGTCTGCCTCTCTTCTTTTTCTTCTTTTTGCTCACCGTGTTCCCTCTTGTTTTTTTCTTTTTTTTCAAGCCCCTTCTACTACCCGTTTGCTCCCTTATTTATCAAGAAGAGATTCTCTCTTCTTTCTTCTTCTTAACCGTCCCATATGCTGCCCTCCTTGCTTTTTTTTTTTAATTTTTCAAGTAGTGTGCATGTGTGCATGTGTGTGCATTATGCATTTTCCTCCATGTGTGCATGTGTTTTGTAGTGTGTGTGCATGTGTTTTGTAGTGTGTGTGCATGTGTTTTGTAGTGTGGGTGCATGTGCATTCCCCCCCTTCATGTGAGCCCCCCCCCCTTAGTGTAGTGTCGGGTTATTACGGGCTATGTCCGAAAATTATAAAACCGGGTAGTTTGAACCCAAATATTATTCATCGCCCGGAACCGAGAATGGTGTTATTTAATTAATCCTAGGTAATCAAAATAACTATAATACTCATAATTAAAATAAAACTATTTTTTTCAAGTTTAAAATGACTACAAAATATTAATAAAAATTATTTTTGTAATTTTCGTTTTTAATAAAAAGATAAAAATATAAAGTACTATTTTTGCATTTTTCAAGTTTAAAATGACTACGAAACATTAATAAAACTATATTTTTGTTATTTTTCCATTTTGAGGTAAAAATAAAGTAAAAGAGTCAAATTTAACTAAAATAGCTATATTAAAACTAAACTAAATATTTTACGCTAGAAATATAGAAAATCTCGGGGAGGGTCAAAAATCACGTGTTTACAGTAGCCCCTCTTTGACTGAAAACACAAAGAGTTTTCGGACAAAGAACGACTAGACAAGTGTTTTTGACCTGACCCTTATTGGGAGGGACTAAACTAAAAGAAGAGGAATGTGACCGAGCCCTTGTATCTGAGCTGCCTACATATCCTTGGCTATAAAGGAATGAGGCCACGTGTAGTTCGAAAGTGAGTGAGGAAGGGGTATACCGAGGTGGAGAGCCAGTCGAGGTGTCGTTCCGTCGAGGTTCTGTTCCATCGAAGTTCCGGTCCGTGGTCCTGCTATTACATCAAAAATCAAAACATGAGAAAGACTAACTAAGCCTATCAACTACTAGTTACAAGATTCCTATCTATAAGTCTTCCGAAGCTTGATCTTGAGTATTGGTTGGTGCTTCATGCGGACTCTAAATTTGAACCTTGATACTTGCTAGTTGCAGGTGCTGCTTTTCGGATCAAGACCAGGTATGTTGTGCTTGTGACCTCGGCCATGTCTTGAGCATGCCACATCTTTCATCAACTTCTGCATTTTGGATTGGCTTCATGCCTCTTTTTTTCTTTTTGTTTATTGTGACTAAACTTCTGTTGATCCCCTCGGACTGTTGCTCGCATTCTGGTTACCTTCCTTCTGATTCATGCTGGGGATTTTCGTTACACTCTGCCGCTTTCCTTAACCAACTTCAAAAATAAATCGCCGCTCCATTCTTCAGGCGGGCTCCCTGACTTCAACTACTACTTCAAAATAAAATCGCCCCTCCGTTCTCCAGGCGGGCTCCCTGACTTCAACTACAACTTCAAAATAAAATCGCCACTCCGTTCTCCAGGCGGGCTCCCTGACTTCAACTACAACTTCAAAATAAAATCGCCACTCCATTCTTCAGGCGGGCTCCCTGACTTCAGCTACTACTTCAAAATAAAATCACCACTTCATTCTTCAGGCGGGCTCCCTGACTTCAACTACAACTTCAAAATAAATCGCCACTCCATTCTTCAGGCGGGTTCCCTGACTTCAATTACAACTTCAAAATAAATCGCCACTCCATTCTTCAGGCGGGCTCCCTGACTTCAACTACTACTTCTAATTTCATCCCATCTTGACCGCCTTCCCTTGTTTTCTATACCATTTTCTTCTTCCTGCATCGCCTATTGGGCCACCTTTTCTTCTGAATTATCTTGTCTTGGAATTGCTTTCCCCCTGGGTCGTATTACTTTGGTCGCTGGGGATATCTTTGGAACTGTTTACTCACCTGCTGAGGATGATGCTGCTGAGGAAGTATTCTTTATTTCCTTCATCCCTCATTCCCTTTGACTCATGCGCTTGAATTTGCGCTGGGATCTCTTGTTGTAACCCTCTGCTTTCAAGACCTGCAATGTAAAGACTGAAGACTTGCCTTTTGTTATACAGGTAGGCGCCTGCTTTTAGTAGCAATTTTTGAATTTAAAATGCATGCTGGAAATAATTTACAAAATATGCATAGGACGATGTAAGATAAAACATACATAAAATATCCTATTCGAGGGTGGATGGCCCCTCTGTATCCTATTCGAGGGCGAATACTCCCATTGTATCCTATTCGAGGGCGAATACTCCCATTGTATCCTATTCGAGGGCGAATACTCCCATTGTATCCTATTCGAGGGCGAATACTCCCATTGTATCCTATTCGAGGGCGAATACTCCCATTGTATCCTATTCGAGGGCGAATACTCCCATTGTATCCTATTCGAGGGCGAATACTCCCATTGTATCCTATTCGAGGGCGAATACTCCCATTGTATCCTCTTCGAGGGCGAATACTCCCATTGTATCCTATTCGAGGGCGAATACTCCCATTGTATCCTATTCGAGGGCGAATACTCCCATTGTATCCTATTCGAGGGCGAATACTCCCATCGTATTCTATTCGAGGGCGAATACTCCCATTGTATTCTATTCGAGGGCGAATACTCCCATTGTATCCTATTCGAGGGCGAATACTCCCATCGTATCCTATTCGAGGGCGAATACTCCCATTGTATCCTATTCGAGGGCGAATACTCCCATTGTATCCTATTCGAGGGCGAATACTCCCATTGTATCCTATTCGAGGGCGAATACTCCCATTGTATCCTATTCGAGGGCGAATACTCCCATTGTATCCTGTTCGCGGGCGAATACTCCCATTGTATCCTATTCGAGGGCGAATACTCCCATTGTATCCTGTTCGAGGGCGAATACTCCCATTGTATCCTATTCGAGGGCGAATACTCCCATTGTATCCTATTCGAGGGCGAATACTCCCATCGTATTCTATTCGAGGGCGAATACTCCCATTGTATTCTATTCGAGGGCGAATACTCCCATTGTATCCTATTCGAGGGCGAATACTCCCATCGTATCCTATTCGAGGGCGAATACTCCCATTGTATCCTATTCGAGGGCGAATACTCCCATTGTATCCTATTCGAGGGCGAATACTCCCATTGTATCCTATTCGAGGGCGAATACTCCCATTGTATCCTATTCGAGGGCGAATACTCCCATTGTATCCTATTCGAGGGCGAATACTCCCATTGTATCCTATTCGAGGGCGAATACTCCCATTGTATCCTGTTCGAGGGCGAATACTCCCATTGTATCCTGTTCGAGGGCGAATACTCCCATTGTATCCTGTTCGAGGGCGAATACTCCCATTGTATCCTATTCGAGGGCGAATACTCCCATTGTATCCTATTCGAGGGCGAATACTCCCATTGTATCCTATTCGAGGGCGAATACTCCCATTGTATCCTGTTCGAGGGCGAATACTCCCATTGTATCCTATGTTCGAGGGCGAATACTCCCATTGTATCCTGTTCGAGGGCGAATACTCCCATTGTATCCTATTCGAGGGCGAATACTCCCATTGTATCCTATTCGAGGGCGAATACTCCCATGATATCAAAAAGTGAACAAACCTGAGATGTCCTGTTCGAAGGTGGACAAACCTGAAACATCCTATTTGAAGGTGGACAAACCTGACACGTCATCTTGAATTGCCTTCCTCGTTTCTCCGAGAAAATTTTCAACAACGGCGGAAAATTTTCTGCCCCAGTATTGGTGTTCTTCCTTGTGGCATGACTTTCTGCTATCAATAGCACTTTCTTTCCCTGTTTCAAATCAAAGAAAATTTGTTAGTTCAAAACATTGTGAGCGGTTGTGCCGCTCCTATGGGGTGGTTTTTCCTTTTCTCCTTTCCCTCGCTCGGGGTTCCCAAAACTTGTAGGGGAATGATTTCATTTGCTGATATTCCTGCTGGGGATGGGTTTTTCCATTTATCCCTTCCCCTTTCTGTGTTTCTCAACTTGCTGGGGGTTATTTTGTTGAAGATGAGATTTCCTTTCTTCCTTTACCACTCTGTGTTGTCCGACCACCTCGGAACTTGCTGTAGATAACATTACTGGGGGATTTTCATTTCCTCAAAATTGGTGTTTTTCTCTTCTGAAGACTGTTGAGGATGACACTGGTTCGAAGACCATTTCCCTTAAGGCTTGTCCTATCTTCCTTCTTCCCCAAGTGGGTATTGACTTCCAGAAAATTTTCAAACTGCAAAGAAAATTTTCTGCCCCAGTTTAATAAACCTCTTTGCACCATACTTCTCTGCCGTCAATGGCATTTCCTTGCCTTGCATAATAATTGGAAAGTTGGTGGCAAGTTTTGAAGTCATTTCTCACTATGTTTTGACTAGACTGACTTTGATGGAGAATTTTGACAAAAGGAGAAAGATAAAAAGAAACAACAAATAGAAGACAAAGGAGAACTGACTCTCTAACAAGAAACACTATAAAAACTTATCAAACGCGGATACCAACTCTACTGGTCATGACATGCACATATGGCCTATCCTCCGTCGTTAATTGCCTTTCACGATTTCTGTCTCGTGATTTCCATCTGATTATCACCTTTATTCGACTTGTAGTGCCCGAAGGGTTTTCACTTTCAAGCCTCTCTCATTTTGATTTTCTCTCAACTTTCGTCGCCTTATGGTGCCTGTGAAGGTTTTCACCGGTAAGACTCTCTCATTTGTATTACTTTTAGTTGGGGATTGGGGTGTCACTGCCAAGACTCTCTCGTATTTCCTTTCTGCTGAGAATCAGAGTCTTTTCTGCTGAGAATCGGCGTGTTATATTATGATAGGACTCTATCCCTCGCCTGACGCGGCATCTTTTGAAGACTGATCAGAAGGTCTTTCTTTGGACCGTAATGTGGGATTTGGATAGGGCTAGAAAGAAAGGGTATTGAAGGCTCAAAACAAAATTAATTTTGGGTTCAAAATTTACAACCTTCGGACCTAAATTTATTTATAATCAACACAATTTTTCTTTGCCCCAGTTTTTGCTTGGGGATTTTTTTTAATTTTTATTTACACTATGACCGAGCTGTGAAGCGCCTACGTATCCTCTTTGAGGAATCAGGTCAAACGTAGTTCCCAATTCCTCTTTTTCAAGTTTCTTTTTTTTCACACATTTGTCTTTTTCTTTTCTTTATCTCTTTTTGTTGTTTTCTTTTTCTTTACTTTCTTCTTTATCCCTTTCTTCTCTTGCCTTTCAAACTTGTGTTTCTAGTCTTTGCAACTAATTCCGAAGGAGGGGTATGAAAGAATTTAAATTCAGGCTCAAAGGGTTGACGATGGATAAAGTGTTTGGATAGCGGAACAAAATGCCTTCGTCATTCCAATCTTCAAAACATGCCAAGCGTAAACAACACAATTAATATTCATCATATCTTTAAAGCACTGTTGGGCACTCTCATTATGAACGACCCCATGTCAATTTTTTGCCAGCTTGCATTTGACTGTTTCTTTGTACTCGCCCCGGTTTCAGATGACTCGGGATCCAAATAGTCTCAATTTGTTTTTGTTTCCTTTAGATGACCCGATCATCTTCCAATTGCTTAATGATTAACTTTTAAGATTAGGCCACAATTATGCGTGCATGTCATGTCACTAGTGTTGACAACAAAAATGACTATAAAGAAGAAAGACTTAAATCAAAGAAAAATGACTCGAAATAATGGCAAACAAGAGAGTTGCATTAGACGAACTAGAAATGAATTAATACGACAAAACAAACACAATAAACTGGGGTACACCCTTGGAACAAACCTACACGATACTAAATGAGGTATTACGACCAATAGAAAACTGGACAAAATAGAACGATGAAAGGGTTTGAGTTACATGACAATATCCTGATTACAACCCTGAAATAATCTGGACGACAGAAATGACAACAAAATAAGCCACCAAAACTCCATTCTGGTTGACCAAGAAATGGAGAGTCTTCCCGATTACCAAGCACGGTATTTTGGCCACTGAGCTTCGCATCAATATTACCAAGGCCACTATTCGCTTCAACATTTTCAGTTTTAGTCAATACATTCCCACAAAGTGTGCATCATGGCGTGCAGGTGAAGGACTCTGTGCGATATTCTGGATGTCGCTGTCTTGGATCAAATAAGGTTTTCCTGGATCCTGTGTTTCCGGTTCACCACAAACCAACCACCTCAATTTTCTCAACACTTCAAACAAAATATGTTAGAAATGGAATCAGTGAGTCCTTATCAATATTTTTCGCTTTTTTCTTTTTTCTTTTTTTTTCTTTTCTTTTTTCTTTTTTTTCATTTTTTTTTCTTTTTTTTTCATTTTTTTTTTCATATATTTTTTTTTCATATATATACATATACAGATTGTGGTCGAATCTTATGGAGATTGCCTACGTATCATGACCCCGCATGAATCGGACCGAGCGTAGTTCTCGCAAATTAATTGCAAGAAATAAAGAGATGTTTATTTGATTTTTTGATTTTTTTTTTTTTTTTTTTTGAAGGAAAATTATAGAAGCCGACTCCAACTACAAACTTGTGTAGGAGATTTCTACAAGAATAAGAATATTTTTGGTGTCAATTATGACTTTCTACAAAATTGGCCACATAATGGCTTATTTGACAAAATGACTATTTTTGCAAAATTTATTTAAGAAAGATAAACTTGAAAATTTTTTTTTTTCCGTGGCTCATGGGGCATCGTCCGGCATCACCATAAACCAACACAAGAATATTTTCATAAATTGGCCATGTACTGGCTTATTTAGACAAAGTGGTTGTTTTTGTAAAGTTGAGTGATGACTCAAAACTTGATTTTTTGCGGATACATCCTTTCGCATTTCCGCGAGGGAATATTTCCAGGCTGTGTCCAAAATTATTTACAAATGACTCAAAGTGGCTATTTTTGCAAAAACGGCCTTCCGACATCCTTTTAAGGGACATTCGGCTTATTTTAAGCAAGAATAGCATTACCCGACTTATTTACAACAAAAATAAAAATTTTGACATTTTTAGTTATTTTTGCAAAAAGGGTGTGAACCCGGACTTGATTTTGCGGCTATGGCCTTGCAACATTTCCACAAGGAATATTTCAAGGTTATGCCCGCAAAAAATGATTCAAAGTGGCTATTTTTGCAAAAAACAGCTTTCCGATGTCCATTCGGAACATTCGGCTATTTTCAAAACGGCATCACTTTGATTTTATTGAAAACTAAAACTTCGACATTTTTAATTTTTTGAAGGGGTGGCCTTTCAACATTTCCATAAGGAATACTTCAAGGCCATTATTCAAAAAGAAAAGAGTCAAAGTGGCCATTTTTGCAAAAACAGCCTTCCGGCGTCCTTTCGGAACATTCGGCTATTTTCAAAAACAGCATCACTTTGATTTTATTGAAAAAAAATTAAAACACACATTTTTTTTTTTGATTTTTTAAAAGGGGTGGTTGGACCCGATGAGGGTTGCCTACGTATCCCACCTAATGGGGAGAATCAAACCTGCGTAGTTCGGTCAAATGAAACAAACTACATCTTTAAAGGAAACAAACTATTTATTATTTTTTCACACATTTTTTTTTTTAAGTTTAAAACAAAATTTTTTCCTTTTTTTTTTAGTAAAAAAACAAACTATTTTGAAATCACATATTTTTTTTTTATTTTACAAACATTTTTTATTTTACAACAAACGTTGTTTTTTTTTTCTTTTAAGTAAGTAAAAAAAAACTATTTTGAGACTATTTTTTTTTTCATTTTCCTCAATATAAAAAAAACGGTTAGCCTGCAAGTCTGAAGCAAATATATACATAAAACAAACAGGATGCAGCAGGATGGTCTTTTCATTTCAGGTCACCTGTCCTAGACGGACCCAACCCCCGTGTTGAGTCCCCTAAGTCAAATGCAACATGATGCAAATAAACGTTCCTACTAGGGATCCGGCATGAAGCTTTGTTATTCTAGGTTTAAAAACCCGGGTTTATTGTTCTAGACCTGGCTTACCCGAACGGACAACTCGAGCCGAGGAGGAGGCAGCAACCCGGGAATACAGAAGCTTCACCGGTTTTGCAACTTATCCAAACCTCGTTCTAAGGTGGGAATTAGACACTATACATAAAAGAAGTCACACGAAGTGCACCCTTCTTCATGATTTAGAAGACTCAGAGAGGAGATTGGTTTCGGCACAATTTATATGTACAGTTCCAAAAAAAATATCAAAGCGATAAAAATATCATTTTGCACATTAATACAAACATATAATAAAATCAGATAATAAATAAGCCAAATACAACAATTATTCCAAGCTCGAATTCTTAAACCCTGAACCAGTGGTTCTGGGTTTATCATCCCCAGCAGAGTCGCCAGAGCTGTCACACCTCTTTTTACGCACCCGCAAGGATGCAAAGAGTTTTTCCAATTAAAGGACAATCGAGACGGGATTTATTTAATTATTTCAGAGTCGCCACTTGGGAGATTTATGGTGTCCCAAGTCACCGGTTAAATCCCGAATCGAGGAAGAGAATGACTCTTGTTTAACAGTCCGCGAACCAGAAATCCGGATAAGGAATTCTGTTAACCCGGGAGAAGGTATTAGGCATTCCCGAATTCCGTGGTTCTAGCACGGTCGCTTAACTGTCATATTCGGCTTATTTATCTGATTTTTACAATTATATACTTAATGCAAATTAATATCCCTTTACCGCTTTTATTATTATTATTATTTACGAAAGAGAATGTTGCCTAAAAATATGTTTCGAATCACGTCACATGAAATGCACCCGGATCCTCGACACATTCTTATTCAACATTTTGGGATTTGGATTTGGGCCGCATGAAATGCACGCCCGTATTTAAGAAGGTAAAATTATTAAAATACGCGCCTAGAGCGATTACTTATTTACATTTTTGAGAAGGCCAGGAAATTCGCTAAGAAACGGCACATCTCGAAATCTAAATATTTTGCATATGCATTTATGAGGCCCCCGCGATTTGTACAATTTTTGTTAGGCGAGGCATAACTCTAATTCTAATTTAAAAGCAGACTACATTCCGCTATATTTATTTGAGAGTTAATTCAAGATTATTTAAAACATGTTGCGAGCCACACCACATGAAATGCACTTGTGGTTCACGACACGCTTTATTTAACCTTGTTCAAAATTGGAGTCGGGTCGCATGAAATGCACCCCCGATTCCTTTAATCTAATTACGTCGTTCAGTTAAAGAATAATGAACCAATTTCCATAATGTGACAACATCGTGCTCAACTATAACCAATTCGAGTAAACATACGAGTAGCTAACTAAGTGAGCAAATCCAAGACTATGGTGAACAATTACATAAACAATGGAAGCATAACTAGTTGGCGAGCATATGAAGGATTAGTCATTTTTATTAGCTAACTTCGACATTGCATGTTCAACAAAATCATATATTTACAAAAATAGTCTGAACCATACGAAAGTAAATCAAATACGAAACGATCCAAAATATTAGCGAGAAGAACAATATCGGAAAAGAACAACACCTTTATTTCTGCATATTTTCAACGTACACAACGAGAAAACGAACCTTTTATGACGATCTCAAACCTCGACCTCTCCGGACAGAACTCGAACCAAACTGGAACCAAGGACAGCGACTAACCAACGACGTACCGGACCTCGACGAATGACGACGAACTCAACAGAAATGTTTACTGCTTCTCTTGCTGCCCGTTTCTCTTCTTTTTCTTTTTTTCGTTTTTTGCTTCTGCCTCTCTCTCTTTTTTCTTTCTTTTGCTTTCTCTCCTTTCCTTTTCTTTTTCAATACCTTTCTTTCCCACCCCTTGCTGCCCGATTTCCTTGTTTTCTCTTTGTTATCTTTTCAAATGTCTCCCTTACTGCCCGTTTCCTTCTTTCTTTGCTCACCCTTTTCCTTTTTCTTTCTTTGCTCCTCGTTTCCTTTTCTTTCTTTGCTCCTCGTCTGCCTCTCTTCTTTTTCTTCTTTTTGCTCACCGTGTTCCCTCTTGTTTTTTTCTTTTTTTTCAAGCCCCTTCTACTACCCGTTTGCTCCCTTATTTATCAAGAAGAGATTCTCTCTTCTTTCTTCTTCTTAACCGTCCCATATGCTGCCCTCCTTGCTTTTTTTTTTTTAATTTTTCAAGTAGTGTGCATGTGTGCATGTGTGTGCATTATGCATTTTCCTCCATGTGTGCATGTGTTTTGTAGTGTGTGTGCATGTGTTTTGTAGTGTGTGTGCATGTGTTTTGTAGTGTGTGTGCATGTGCATTCCCCCCCTTCATGTGAGCCCCCCCCCCTTAGTGTAGTGTCGGGTTATTACGGGCTATGTCCGAAAATTATAAAACCGGGTAGTTTGAACCCAAATATTATTCATCGCCCGGAACCGAGAATGGTGTTATTTAATTAATCATAGGTAATCAAAATAACTATAATACTCATAATTAAAATAAAACTATTTTTTTCAAGTTTAAAATGACTACAAAATATTAATAAAAATTATTTTTGTAATTTTCGTTTTTAATAAAAAGATAAAAATATAAAGTACTATTTTTGCATTTTTCAAGTTTAAAATGACTACGAAACATTAATAAAACTATATTTTTGTTATTTTTCCATTTTGAGGTAAAAATAAAGTAAAAGAGTCAAATTTAACTAAAATAGCTATATTAAAACTAAACTAAATATTTTACGCTAGAAATATAGAAAATCTCGGGGAGGGTCAAAAATCACGTGTTTACATCAAGTAATTGAGAACTCCTTTTGGCACCTTTAGTTGATTTATTGGTCTGCTTACCTTTTATGCAGTCCACACAAGTCCCAAAGTTAGAAAAATCAAAAGTTTTTAGAACTCCGTCATTAACCAACCTTTTGACTCTATCAATAGAGATGTGTCCCATTCTCTTGTGCCAAAGACAAGATGAGTTATCATTGATAATACATTGCTTAGTGCCAATTTATTTATCATGCAAAGTTAAAACATTGCATTCAAATGTGAGGTCTAGCTCAAGTTTATATAAATTTCATTCAAATTTCCAAAACCAATAACTTTATTATCTTTCAAAAGTTTCACAGAAGGATAATGAAATAGTCTTGAAAGAGAAATTAAATTTCTAGAATATTCTGGAACATAAAAAGTATTGTCTAAATCTAAATGAAAACCATCCTTCAAAATGAGCCTATAAGTCCCCACGCCTTCCGCACTTGAACGCGTCCTATTGCCAGAATAGACGTATTGTTCAGTTCCTATCGGCTTCCTCTGAGTTAGAAAGCCCTGCATGATTTTGGAAATGTGAATTGTAGCACCAGAATCAATCCACCATGTATTATCAGAAACTTCAGTAAAATTAGATTCATAACATACAAAGGTAAAATTACCTTTCTTTTCAAGCCATTTCTTGTATTTCAGGCAATATTTCTTCCAGTGTCCCTTCTTCTTACAGAAACGACAAGCATCTTTGTCAAATGTGCTTTTCTTCTTCATGGGAACACTTTTGCCCTTCTTTGCATTTCTCTTACCATGAGTCACCATATTAATACTTTCTGGTGTCTCATGCTTCAACCTCTCTTCTTCTTGAACACACATGGTCAAAAGTTCATTGATTGACTATTTATCCTTATGTGTGTTGTAAGAAATCTTAAACGGACCATATTCTGCAGGAAGTGAGTTGAGAATGAAATGCACAAGAAATGGTTCAGACATATCAACCTCAAGGGACTTGAGTTCAGCAGCAATGTCTCTCATCTCCATAATGTGCTCACGCACTGTGTGACTTCTGTCGAAAGTCATACTTGAGAGCCTCTTCATAAGGGTGCTGGCCAATGCCTTATCAGAGCTTACGAATTGTTCATTAATTGCCTTCATGTAAGCTTTGACCTTATCACTATTAGGGATAGAACCCATAATGCTTTGGCTTATATGAGCTTTAATGAGCATTAAACTTAAGCGATTAGATCGCTCCCACCGCTTATAACTAGCCTTAGCAGCTGGCGTACTTAATTCCGCGGGGATAGGTGGTTCATCCACACAGAGTGCCGGGTCCAAATCCGAGCACCCTAAAGTGAGAAGGACTTTCTCCTTCCATTGAGCATAATTGTCACCAGAAAGCATTGGAATTCGAGCATTCTCATTAAAAATAGCAGTAGGAAAAGCGGTAAAGACTACAAAACAGGGATAAACATACATAAGCTATGAAGTACAGTCCATCAAAAAGTGAAACGCGTAAAATACCGATTCAATGTAAATTCTAGACCTTCCTGTGGGCAGAGGCTGCAACCCATGCATAGAATTTACTAACTTTATTAGACTAGTAAACCAAAATACATAGAAATTAATCTGTACTTGTGGGTATAAGATAATTTTCAACTTAAATGTTTACTATCTCATTCCAATTAATCTCACTAAAATAGTTACCTTCCTGTAGGGCCGGGTTACCAATTTAACGAGATAACTAGAGTATATGAATGTCATTGTAATTTTAATCACTAAATTTTATGTGATTAAACAACTTAATTTCTTTTATATCAAGTACTCAAGATGTCGTGGCTACTCCCAAGTGCATCATATAAAAGAAAACTCAATATGGCATCTAAGCAATTAACTTTAATAATCCAACTTTTCCGAATGTTGACTGTAGTCGAAATAGGTATACACGTTACATAAGCATAATGCTTATTTAAATTCAAACACAAGGTAGTTCAAATCATCTAAATACTTATAAGATTCTGAAGTTAAAATATATATATATAATATTACAATCTTACTCAAAACGAGGTAGTCAATGTGTTTAGAGTGAAGTCTCAATTGCTAAGGGACACTTCAAATTTCTTGCAACTCAAAAGTTATAAAATAAGCAGTGACTTAATTCATAATTTTACGGAAAAAAAGTTAAATAATATGATAGTCCCATAGAGATTAAACATATGCGTTGTGACCCGGAAGAGTTCAATAAACAATTGATGGCAGTAAAGGGAACGTCCAAAAATATCTCAATATTTATCTACTCTATGAAATTCTCATATATAATTGTTCAGAAATTACGAAGAATTATTTTGGTTCCAGACAACTTAAAGGGATAATTGAAACTATGGAGTATTATTTTCACGCAACAAATCTTCTACTCCAGGTCTCTATCATGAACATCTAGGCAACGATACTATGGGATTTAGTGAAAATATACATAAATTAAAACGGACAAACAGAGACAACGTCTAGAATTTGCAAAGATAGTTTGTCTCTAGATTTTCAATTTCATCCCACTAATATAAAAAATTTATGGAATTCACTAGTACGTTGTCCATATAATTTCAACCAAGACGAGACACCGAACAATACAGCTAAAGGATGGCTCTGATACCACATGTTGAAATTCGAATACATACACAGAGCCAGTGCAGCGAAAATCAAACAAGGAACGTACCTTCAGCCATGATTGTTCAAGTGTTGTGGAATCACCTCGTAAAACTTTGACAGAGAACCTAGAGCCTTCTAGTCTAAGCCTATTGTTGGATGCCAGACTGATGGAGTCACATGCGTATTTATAGGTAGGCTGGGGACTCTTAGGCATTATTTTAGCCCTAGGAACTTCTCCATAAATTATAATTACCCTAGGGACTATTAATACATGGTAATTTCTTTCCATCAAAGAAACTACTATATATGCATAACCCCAGAATATTATCTGATATATTATTTGTTTTGGGAAAGAAGGTAAATAATTTATCATATAATTGGGCCACACTAAAAATTCTAGAAGAATACGGTTTCTAACATTCTATACCTTTGAGAACCCCCACTATATTATTTCTTACTAACCCCACAAGACGGTGAGAATGACGAGTGTATCACTCTGTGAGGCAGGTAAAAAAGAATACGTGTGTTTTTGGCGACCCAAATATCAAAATTACAAATAATGAACATATAATTCTGTAGTAACATAATGTGAAAAGAATTTAATACTTTGTATACTTAGTGATAGAAACAAGGTTAGCATCAACTATAAAAAGATTCTAATTATATCAGAAGAAAATTTGGAAGCACACAGCTTTTTATCACGACTTTTCAAAATTTCAAAGTAGTAGCAGAAAAAAGCTAGCTGGTATGAAATAATAGAACTTTTTATAAAATAAAAAAGGGATATTTACATAAATATATTGAGGCAATTTACTGTTTACTTTTCTTAATTAGTATATATAAATTATATATAATTATACATATATTAATATATATTACATATCCGTAAATTTTTTTAATTTAAGTGATTATATAAGAGACTAATTAAATTATTTATGTAATAAAAAAACAAGTAAATGCCGCCCCCGGAAATGGTAACATGACGGACCAAACATGATTGTTACATCGTTATCATCATCATCATCAAACTTTGACCTAGCTATCTATCTATCTGGCAAAATTTATTTGAAAATCTAATGAGTGATATATATAGTTGACCCTGGTTAATTCCTAACCCTACTAATTTACGTAACGCAGTTACTTAACTCCACACATGGAGCTCAACTTCTAGTTTTTGACAAATTGTTGCGGCCAAACTTTCGGAGAAGAAGTTTGGTTGAAAACGTTTTAGTTAAAAACCGAAAAACCAATAATTTGATATTCCAACCGAGAAAATACTTAATTATAATTTGGTTTCATGTTGGGGAAAACCCGAAAATTATGGTTTGATTTGGTTTTAACTTAAAAAAAAGTTAAATAAATCAAATCAACCCAACATTATATGTATAGAAATTTTAATTATATTTAAACATAAAAATATTTATGTACTTACTAAAAAAATATTTATTATAGTATAGTTTATAAATAATTCTTATACTTTTTAATAGTATTGTCTTTTAACGTAATACTTTAAGTTTGAACTTATAATTTTTGAATGCATCAATCAGTTTTATTGCCCATAAATATTAATAACTCAAATAAAGCTCAAATCAAAATTAAATAAATACGAATGCTAATAGAAGGCATTTAATTCAATAACATGAATAACAATAGTTTTGTATATCTACTTTTAAGTTTTTTCATGGTTTAGATAAAATGCATAACTTATTTTTATATTTTTCTTTAGTGTTTAGTCTTATAATTAATAGTATTTATTAGTCGTACTTATTTTAGCACGACTTAGTACTTTTAGATCATATTTATTTTTATTATATCTTATTCATTAGCAATATTTATTTAATGTCATTTTATTATTGTTATTTCTTGAAAAATACCTTATATAGTTGTACCTTAATAGGACTAATGAAATATTTGGAGCACAAATACTATATTTTATATTATGAAAGACTTTAACGGAGAAAAAACTCGCAATACCCCAAAAATTCAAGAAACCCGAGAAAAACTGAGATTAAAAAGACTTTGGCTAGTTTAGTTTGGTCTTTAGATTTAACAATCCGGATCCAGTTAATTTGATTGGGTAATTATAAAATCCGAACTTATTCGACCGATATACACCCCTAACATTAATAGTACTGCAAAGAATCTTTCATATTGTTATTGTAACTTAACTTGTATTAACATATTACATGCATCATTTATTCTAGGTTATCAACCAGTGTCATTTTTTGTATTGAGTTGCACATGTATTTACTATTGAAATAATCAGATTCACGTAAATATTTTACAAACCGCCAATGCATAAAACTTATATTGATTTTTTTAGAAGACATTTGTGTTTAGGTCATTAGGAATATTTTGGAGAACGAAATTGAAAAAAAAAACATTCTTTTCTGCTTTTAGAGAACCTTTTCAGAAATTTAATAAATTTAACAACAAATACAGAACTATTAATCTTTTTCTCCCCTAATAATTATTTGTTGCCTAGTCGATATTTACGTATGTTCAATTATTCGTTGCTTCTGTTCTTTCGGAATGTAGGAAAATCAACCGAGTCTAGATCAAACTCTTGTAAAAGATGTCTATTATATCACCAAAACATAGAAGGATTGGTAAGTTCTTTTTTTTTTTAATTCACGCTAATAAAAATAATACCATATTGTTGTCTACCCCATCCAAAAAAAGACAGTATTTTATTTTTAGTCTATTTCAAATTTCCAATAAGAAATATTACCTTCTTATACTTGGAATTAGTTTAACTTAAACTTTCTATTTTATTAATTAAGGCCCCGTTTGTTTTTCCAAAATAAATTTAAAATTTATTTTCAAATATCATGTTTGGCCATAAATTTTGCTCATATTTTGGCCAAATCCCAAATCCCAAATTTCAAATCTCAAAATCAGCTATTGAGCTGATTTTGGGCCAAAATTCAAAAACTTGGGAATTATATACACATTTTCTCAAAATAAAGTTGGAAAATATGTTTCGAAAACGTATGTCTAAACACATTTTCATCTTCAAACCAAACTTCATCCAAATCAGATTTTTCAAAATAAATTTGGGATCTATGGCCAAACGCTAGCTAAATTTTTTATAGTCACATAATATTATTAAATATTAAGAATACAAGTTTCAGAAGTCTTATAATCACACAAATATTATATTATATTTTAAATTTGAAAAAAATATTCTTTATAAACTTCATATCCAATCAAATTAGTGTGTCATATATATTCCAATAATTTGGCCACGAGTTTTACTAAAATAAATTTGGGATTTGTTTTTAAAACTCACGTTTGGCCATAAATTTTGCCCACATTCTAGCAAAATCCCAAATGCCAAACCCAAAATCGCCTCAATTGCTGATTTTGAGCTAAAATCCCTAAACTTCGGAATTATATATATATTTTTTCAAAATAAAATTAGAAATTATATTTTAAAAATGTATTTTTAACATATTTTTATCTTCAAACCAAACTTTAGAATGGATAACGTAGCAACTTTGGTTACCAAGCAAGTTGCCATTAAAGGTGTTGTACCCTAATTTAGAGATAAGAAAAGAAAAGGAATATGTAATGGTGGACCAATATTGACTGGCAAAATTAAAGGGACAAAGTTAGCTAGATCGAGTATCTTATCAATCCAACATATATGGCAAATAAAGCAGGTACATGTGATTCTCTGATTTCATATCAAACACCTATGATATACTACATATGTACCACTGACCGTACTATCTATCGTCATTGTTGGACCAGCTAAATTAGGGTTTCGGCTAAGCTCTTCTTTTGATTTCCGTAGTGTACCAACTTGTTTGTGCGAACCTTAATTAATTTAAAAAAAAAAATATGTTATCTTTTACTACCATAAATACGGATTACTTATCCGTTTATCAAAATTTGGATATATAAATGAAAAAAAGTCATCTAATATTTTGTTTTGTTGAGATTTTATGAACCTATACACCTTACCATTCTCGACAATTTCATTGACTACTAGGTCACGCCAGTGAGTGCGATTTCAACTGTTAAAGTATGATCTGAATACTACCTTCTCCTATTGTAACCTAGTAAATATAAAACACTTGTCCACCCACATCTTAATTATAACCCTACCTGACTTGTCAAAACTACTTCATACCAATAATTTCTTATCTGAAATTATTAGAAATAAATTAGTTAATATATAGTAGAAAATTTTGAATAGTTACACTTTTAAACGTAGAGGTAATAAATTTCCTTTTATTAAACCAATTTATCTTTCTTTGACTCTTAACCCATTTTGATATATAAACAGTTGCATCTGGAACTTAGAAATAAATAAGCCATATTTCCAAATTAAAGAAATGCAGCAATTTTGAATTACAAATAATTTATTCTAATTCATTTGTAATTTCAATTTTAAATATTCTTTATAACCTTTTTTAAAAAACTTCAATCAAATATTGTCCGACATGAACACAGCCACCAGTCACCAGCCTCATTTAGAAAAGTGAAAATAGCAAGTTGGGCTGTCAGAATAGAAGGACGTTGTAATTCTGGGGTGTTTCCAAGGAATATATGAAACATATTTGAATTTTCTCCAATCTCCCTCATGTTTGTGATTTATTATTTCTACTCAATTCTTATTGTAAAGTTCGTTCCAAGCTTCCAATCATTTTGTTTTATTAATCAATGAGAAAGTAATTCCTCATGTTCAAAATAAGTAATTTTTTTTGGATGTTGACTTTTTTTCGTTGACTAAAATGTTTCGTTTGTGGTTTGCAACATCATAAAGGAAAGCCGTCTCTCTTCCATTCGGAGCAAGCATCGTAATCGTAACTTACACATATTAAGAAAGTCACCTTTTAGCATTAATTAGCAATAGAATTGACCATTTTAATCTTACTATCTCACATAAACACTCCTAACACATATTCAAACACTATTTACTCCAAGGACAATATAGGAAAAATATCATTAAGTCATTCTTGAAATCCGAAAAGATCACTTATATTCACAAAAAAAAAAGATTAAAAAATCACTTATTTTGGACCGGAGGGAGTAACATATATGAAATTTTTATTTTACTCAATATCTTTTTTGTTAAAAGAATTTTAAACAATTAGTTAACTGATGATCTAAATGGAATCATGATAAGTCTGAAAATTGAATGGTAGCTCAATAGTGTAGTTATTATACAATAATTCTAACCATACCACATCTTTTCTCTTTTTCAATTATGTCGCCTGCTTCACAAAATAGAAAAAAAGACTGAAGCTAAATAGCCGTTCACCTAATTAATAAAACTAAAAATAACTAATATATATATATATATATATATACTAGAAAAGTTATTAGTATATATACTAATAACTTTGGGAGCTTCTCATATAGAAGTAGCAGAATTTTGTACAAGAGGAATGCAGCGGTTAATCGTGGAGTTACACAATCCACACAGTACACCTGGTATACAGATAAGTTTAAGATAACTTTGGAGATATCCTTGGAATTATGCTAAAAACAACAATATTCTTCCTAGCTACCTAGATTTGCTTCCCTGAAAAATGGCAAAAAGATTTGGTCAAAATTTAAAGCTGCAACTCAATCTGTCTATAATTAACTGGTGGTCCAGCACATTAACAAATTATTTTTAACAGTTTGTTTGGATAGTTATTACATACTACTCCTTCCATTTCAAACTAAATAAGGTACTTTTTTATTTAGTTTGTTTTAAAATAAATAATTTTATTTATCCTAAAAACGGATAATAATTAAATTTATATGTTGTTTTAAAAATATATGAATTAATTCAATACAAGTGATTTATATGCGGCTTTAAAAGACGTAATAAATGGCCAAACCAATAATAAGAGTGAGTCCGAGCTCGGCTAATAGCTCAACAAGGAACCTGCCTTCGGTTCCGAGCTTTGCCCTTATGAAGAACTTTATGAACAAAAATAAGAACTTTGAATAACTTTGAGAAACAGAAAGAACAGAAGTAAATTGGCATGGTATGCGTATTACAATGCCTCTAATGGATAATAAGCTTCCCCGTTATTTAGTAAGAGAGTTTTACCTTAAGTACAATCTTAAGTAAGGTAAAATCTTTCTTTTTTCTAATTACTAATTTTCTACCGATACGGGCCGAGATTCATGCCGTGATATTCGGATGGACACGGACATCACGACCCTTTGTTAGTCATGTACGGTTGTTTGGTAATGCTCTCCGAAATCTTGGGACTCGAACTGGACACGGAGGGCATGGTCCTGATGCCCCCGAGGACAGCTGTTCTGCTCGAGCCCCGATACGAGGGATACCTTGCTCTGACTCAGATTCCTTACGTTCACGTACTTGCTCTGTTAGCCTAAGCGGGAAATCAGGGTGCTCACTGGGCTCTGTTTTACTGTTTTACCCGAATACGGATAGTCCTGTCGTTTCTCAGAGAGTAGAATTGTTGAAACAATAGGAAACGACAAATGTCTCTAGTTCCTTCCTTTGTACGCTCCGACAAAGTAGCCGAAACTTCCCATCAACTGCGTCGTTATGACTTCGGACACATGTCGCTTGATAAATAGGGATTTTAACCTATTATTTGCTCTCTTTTACTTGTATTTTAGGCCATAAATGTTTTAAGGTATTCCCGGAAACTAATAAAAATTCTTTCCTTCGGGAGGTCTGCAAAATGAGCCAAAGCAATAAAAACCAACTCACAAAGGAGCCAAATGTTGAACAAAACAAAGACTGGACAAAGAAGCCTGAAGCGCGGACTACACCAATATTATGCGGCCGCAAAAGCCATGATGCGTTTGCGATCAAAAGTATGCGGTCCGCATAAGGGAGATTCAAAGGATTGCAACTTTAGGATATAAGATGAGCACGGAACGCACCGAAAATGTGCGGCCCTAGAAATCCCTTTTGTGGGAGCGATCGAAATTGTGTCGTCTGCAAATGAAGAATCAGAGAGTTGATTTCAATCCAAACTCATGAAAGTGCGGATTTCACTTTATGTGGATGCATAATATGGAGCACGACCATACTTGGAATTATGCGGTCGGTGAAAGTTCAGCTCAACCTAGATCAAAAAGAGAAAAACGCGGACAACATTAGAATTGTGCACCCGTAAAAGCAAGAGTGCAGTCGCACTCAGAATTTTGGCGGTCGCACAACCTCCATAGGGAGAATTTTGTCACATATATTTAGCTTAGTATAAATAGAACTTTTTGTCATTTTTAGGCTATGTTATATTTTGTATGAGCACGTGAGACGGCTGAGTATTCTCTCTTCGGAAATTTTGTACTAGATTCATCTCTTATCATTAGATTTTCATTTCATTAATTAATACTCCCTTCGTTTCAATTTACGTGAACCTATTTCCTTTTAATCCATGCCAAAAAGAATGACTCTTTCCCTATTTGAAAATAATTTACCATTATGCAATGGTTTAAGCCACACAAAATATATGTGTTTCATTTTATACCACAAGTTCAAAAGTCTTCTCTCTTTTCTTAAATTCCGTGCTCAGTCAAATGGGTTCACATAAATTGAAACGGGGGGAGTATTATGGATTTGAACTTATTTCATCTTTAGTTTCTGTTATTTCTATGAGTAGCTAAAGCCATAGCTAGGGTTGTGATGGGTACTTGATTTTAGGGCTTGATTTTGAATGAGTTAGTGATACTTAGCCTAGTTCTTGATAGAAATATAGATTCAGTGGTTGCAAACACTGATCCATGCCTTTATGATTTAGTCTCTACTTGAGAAAGAGTGACTAAGTCTAGGACAACTAGGCTAACAAAGAATTAGGGTGAACTTAAGAAATTGATAGCCATAGTTAAATGGTTAAATCTAGAGATAGTAATACTCGACTTGAGCTAGTATTACTTGATTCGTATGAATTTCCATTTGAACTTGAGAAAGTCAAATTAGGCAAAATCACTCACACTTCTTTGCTTATATGCCCTTTATTGCCTTGTGCTTTGAAACACTCCCGTTTGAGTCGAATTTCATCATGGGAGACCAAACTTCCAACATTCCTAAAATTTGCACAATTTCATTAGCTTTGTAAGCATAATTCAATACTTTTGGACTAAACCAAAACCAAAAATATGCTAAAAAGCAGTCAAATTTTTTACTTATCACATATCAAGATGGGACGAAGTGAAATAATATGTTTTAGCTATAAGGAATTCAATGATTTTTTTCCTGAGCTCGGGTGTTAACCCCGTGCCGAGGTATACCTTCCGATTGGGTAGGTGTTTGTTCAATATGACTTGCTCCGGTTCTTCGATCATTGATCTTGTGGCATCAGATTATCGGGGGCGATGAACGACCTAGGGATTCCATAGTCATCATCCTCGACTGCTTCCTGCTAGGGGTGTACAAAGGAAACCGACAAACCGCACCAACCCGATAATCCGAGTCAAACCGAGAAAAAAAACCCGACAATGGTTTGGTTTGATTTGGTTTGGTGTGGGGAAAAAAAACCCGACCATAATTGGTTTGGTTTGGTTTTGACTAAAGAAAGTCAAACCGAAACCAAACCAACCCGACATTACATATATAAAAATATTAGATATATTTAATATATAAATATACTTATTTGTGATATAATTTATAAATATTTCTTATAAAAATTTATAATTTTATCTTTTAAGATTGGATTTAGAACTTTTGAATGTTCAAATAAGTTTTATAGCTATTAACATTAGTAAACTAAATAATGTTGTCAAAAGCCTAAACCAATAATAAATCAATATTAATGCTAACAAAAGACATTCAATTCAATGCTATGAACGGGAATGTATTAAATATTTATATTTTATTTTACAACAATTTAGATAAAAATGCATAACATATTTTTATTTTTTCTTTATTAGCGTTTAGTCATGTGATTGACACTCCTTTATTAGTCTACTTATTTTATCATGACTTATTACTTTTAAATTATATTTATTTTTATTATAGCTTTTTAATTAGTAATATTTATATTATATAATTTTATGTCTTTATTGTTGAATATTTTAGGATAATGCCATGAAACTTCTCATATTTTGTATTATTTTCTTAAAAAATACTTAGTATAGTTGTATCTTACTAGGATTAAAGAAATATTTTGAGCACAATTTATATGTTTTGTTTTGGGGAGATTTACCGAAAAAAACCCGAAAAAACCGAAAAACCCGAAAACCCGAAAAAACCCGAGAAAAACCGAGAGTGAAAAACCCGAGTTTATTGGTTTGGTTTGGTCTTTAAATTTAATAACCCGATACATGTGGTTTGGTTTGGTAATTGTAAAATCCGAACCAACCCGACCTATGTACACCCCTACTTCCTGCTTTTCTTGTTTGGTCGGTGCTGGTATCGGTGATTGATATTTTGTTTGTTCTTTCCTAACTGGCTCTATACTCTTTGATAATGAAAGAGCGGATATCAGGATCACCTTGTCGATCGTGAACATTTCTTTTGTGACCAGTTGCTCTATGTAAACCATCTTGGTTCCTCCTGGTGTGGAGAACTTCAGCGCCTGGTGTAATGTTGAGGGCACCACCTTCATGCTATGAACCATGGCCTTCCGAGTAGGGCGTTATATGTCATATCCCATTCGATCACATAGAACTTTGTTTGCTGAATGGTCCATGTAGTGTTCACAAGTAGGGTTATTTTCCCTTTAGTAGTTTCGAATGCCATGTTAAATTCGTTTAAAACCCGGAGTGCATGCAGTATCTGGTCTTGTAGACCCAACTGCTCAACGACCCTCGATCTGATGATGTTGGCAGAGCTACCTAGATTAATCAACATATGTTTAACTTAAGATTTACTTACAAGTACATATATTACTAGTGCATCATTATGTGATTACATGATGCCTCCGACATCCTTGTTGTTAAACGAAATAGTCTCCTCCGTGATATAATCTTGGGTTCGCTTTTCCCTTGTGATGGACACCTTGGTGCGCTTTAACATTCGTCATTGGTAGACGTCGACTCCACCAATGATCATGTTGTTGACATGCTGAGGTTTCTCTTATTCGGTCTATTTGTTGGAGTCCATAATCCTGAAGTGATTTTTCACTCGATCACTCACAAATTCTTGGAGATGCCCGTTATTAAATAATTGGGAAACTTCTTCCATCAACCGTCGCCATTCCTCAGTTCTATGGCCATGATTATGTGGTACTTATACATCAAGTTAGGGTCTCTCTGGGTAGGGTCGGACTGTAGTGGTTGTGAGCACGTGATTTTTGCCTTACTCGAGAAGTACTCCCAGAAAATTCAAAAGTAAAAAAATAGTTTCGTGTTGGGCATGATTTGTGTGATTTTGTGTTATTTTTATCTTTTGTGTGCACGTTTATTTATTTAAATTAAAAATACAAAAAATATACGCTAGGCTTTGCATTTTCAGTGTTTGATATCGAAGTCATGTGATTCACATTTTTTGAGTGATATGTAATTGTGTGCGTTAATTGTAGTAAAAAATAGCGGTGTTATAGGTTAGTATATGCATATGTGTGTATATATATATATATATGTATATATATACATATATATATACATATATATATATATATATATATACACATACACATATAATATCCGATCTGGGCCAATTTCAATCTAAAAGCCAGGCCCAAACGGATTGCTTCTGATCCAGCCCAAATATCCGTCCAGCTTCAGCCTATGTAACGCTTGATCCGGACCGTTGGATTTTATTATCCAACGGCCCAGATTAATCCGTTAATTCTAATATACATTCAGCCTTTGACTTGACCAAACGGCGCCGTTTGGTTTAAGTGAGAGGATCCTGATCGTTGATCAGGTTTGATCCAACGATCAGGATTTAACTACTCAAAACATATATAAACTCCTCTCCATACCCCGCCCCCCCAAGCCAGACCCCCCCTCTCCTTCTTCTCCCTCAGAGCTCTCAAACACCCGGTGTAACGCCGCCCTCCTCCGCCTGCCGGAAATCGCCTCACGGCGGTTCCGGTAGGCCAATCAAACCCAAACCAACGCCAAAACCTTCCCCTTACCTCCCCCATCACGATCCCGGCCTCCATTAACCTCGAATCTTGCCGGAGCTCCTCGAATCTTCATTTGAAGATTCGAGTCAAACTCGAACCTATGCCAAATTACCCCAAATTCACACCACGGTCTCCCCACACCTCCCTCGTACCCCCGCCGGCATTGGTTTGCTTCGAATCTAACCAAAAATACAAAAGCCCCAAATCCGAGCCCAAGAACCCTAATTTTGGAGAAACCCAATTCGAGCCGGTTCAGCCGCAATTGAAGTCCAAGGGACTTTAGTCCAGGTGTTCTCAATCGAGAACATCTCGATTAAAGCCCGTTTGGCTTCAATAATTCCACATTTTGTTCAAAGCTTGGGTCGGCAGTTTTCTTTGAGGTATTCATTCCTTCTTTGTTTGTTTTAATTCGATTGTGTGAATATGTGTATTTGTTTTATTCATTGTTTCAATTCTCATCTAGCATGCTTCTAATTTTTCATAACAGTCGACCTGTCATCCTCCTTTGAGGCCTTTTATTTGGCCAATTCCTCTATTTTTAGTAGTTAGAATGAATCATGAGTCCAATGTGATTAAAGTCGTCAAATAGTTCGTAACATTAATCCCTTGAATCTGCCTGATGCAATTCACTGGTATAGGGTTGGTTACTGTTTGATTCAGATTAAAGGGATAATTGGGTGTAGTTAATAGTATAATTGTTTAATCACACACCCATACAAAGGGTTAGTGGAACTGAGCACAGCAGGGTATCCACTGAACACTGCCAAGCTTATTGTTTAAGGCTTGAGTCCATCTTTGGACAGTAGTTAGTGGGGTGTGCAGGGAATATGATGGGTTGGGAAGCCAGGGTAGGGGGTAACCTTAGGGGCAGGTGTTCGGGAGGGGCTGTGAGCTATAAATATAGCATCAATATAGGATTGAGGGGATACAGACATACATTTGAGAGGAGACAGACTTGAGAGTATCCTGGAGAAGCAAAAACAGTAGCATATTCATACATTGATAGGGATATTCATACACACACATTATAGAGACAGACTTGAGAGTATCCTGGAGAAGCAAAAACAGTAGCATATTCATATATTGATAGGGATATTCATACACACACATTATAGAGACAGACTTGAGAGTATCCTGGAGAAGCAAAAACAGTAGCATATTCATACATTGATAGGGATATTCATACACACACATTATAGAGACAGACTTGAGAGTATCCTGGAGAAGCAAAAACAGTAGCATATTCATACATTGATAGGGATATTCATACACACACATTATAGAGACAGACTTGAGAGTATCCTGGAGAAGCAAAAACAGTAGCATATTCATACATTGATAGGCATTTTCATACATACACTTGAGAGGAGCAGACTGAGAGTAACAAAAGAGGCATAGACAGTGATAAATTTGAGAGCATCTAGGAGAGCAAAACAGTAAACCTGGAGAAGAATAAATATAAAGATACAGAGAAACTGTTTCATTAGTTCCTGGGTCACTGTTTTGTGAGCTTTGATGCAGTGGCTGAGCTATTAGGCTTTCGAGTGTTGTGTTTGTGTATTGTTGTTGTTGGCAGTGTGCATTTGGTGGTTGTTTGGTCGTTTGTGTTGCTGCCATTGTTCATTTGTTGCTGCCTGGATTTTCTATTGCTGTTTGTGGTCTGTGGTGTTGCTGTTTGGTCGTTTGGTTGCTGCTTGGCCGGTTTGTTGCTGTGTTGAGGTTGCTACTGGTGGTCATTTGTGTTTGTTGTTGTGTCTGTGTTGCTGCTTGGTCCAACACAGTGCTGGCTCTTCTATTGTTTAAGTATTGCTGCCACTGGTGTGTAGTTGTTGCCACTGTCTTGGTCGCTGTTGTTACATTTGACTTGGGTAGCTCTTGATTTGCTTTGGTTGTTACTGCTTAGTCATTGTTGTTGCTGGTTCAGTATGGTTGAGGCTGGTTTGTAGTTTGCTACTGGTGTATTTAGCTGAGTGGTTCACTGGTTGTTGTTGCTATTGGTTTACTGTTGGTCGTTATTGGCCTTTGATTGTTGCTGCACCTGTTACTGTTTCTTGTTGCTGTCGCTGCATCGCCATCGCTCACTTTTCCTTGTTCTTCCGCATTCCAGGTACACACCTCTTTTATTGTAGTTCCTTGGTTCGGCAAGAATGAAGTTTGAAGCTTATGCATAAAGTCTATTGAAATATGTAGTCGTCTTATGTTCAATTACATTCTGTTATTCTCCAATTAAGCTTGTATTGTTAGTCTTGGTTATGGAAAAGCGTAGCTAGGCCAAAGATACATCGTCGTTAGATAAGCATGTAAACCTGAATTAGTCTTCGTATCTCTATTCAATCTTCCTTACTCACGTGTGTAATCTCCAAACCTGTTAAATGATAGACCTTATGTTATAAGCAAGATTAGATAGGGAGTTGTTACTCAACGGAATGACATAATTAGATTAAAAAGAGTCGGGGGTGCATTTCATGTGACCCGACCCCAATTTCGGGCAAGAGTAAACAAAGCATGTTAAGAACCACAGGCGCATTTCATGTGATGTGGTTCGTCGCAAGCTTTAAGTAATTTGGAATCAACTCTTAAGTAAAATACAGTGGGATGTAGTTCGCTTTAGATTTGAATCGAAGGTACGCCTCGCCCAACAGTTACACTAATCACATAGTCATCATAAATGTACATAATAATACTTAGATTTCGAGATGCGTCGTTTCTTAACGAATACCACGCTTTTCTCAACAGTGTAAATAAGTAGTCGATCCGGGCACATATTTTAGTCTTACCTTTTTAAATACGGGTGCGCATTTCATGTGACCCAAATCCAAACCCCGAAATGTTGAATAAGAATATGTTGAGGATCCGGGTGCATTTCATGTGACGTGATTCGAAAGCATATTTTTAAACAACTTTCTCTTTCGTAAATCGTAACCAATAATAAAAGCGGTAAAGGGGTATTAACTTGCACTAAGTACATAACTGTAAAAGCAGATAGATAAGCCAAACACGACAGTTGAGCGACCATGCTAGAACCACGGAATTCGGGAATGCCTAATACCTTCTCCCGGGTTAATAGAATTCCTTATCCGGATTTCTGGTTCGCGGACTGTTAAATCAGAGTCATTCTTTTCCTCGATTCGGGATTCAACCGGTGACTTGGGACACCATAAATCTCCCAAGTGGCGACTCTGAATTAATTAAATAAATCCCGTTTCGATTGTCCTTTAATTGGAAAAACTCCTTTGCATCCTTACGGGTGCGTAAAAAAGAGGTGTGACAGCTCTGGCGACTCTGCTGGGGACATCTTTAGAACTCGAGCTCGGAATAACTGTTGTATTTGGCATATTTTATTATCTGATTTTTTTACATGTTGGCATCAATGTGCAAAATGTTGTTTTACTGCTTTGATATTGTGTGAACTGTACATATAGATTGTGCCGGAACCAATCTCCTCTCTGAGTCTTCTAAATCATGAAGAAGGGTGCACTTCGTGTGACTTCTTTTCTGTATAGTGTCTAATTCCCATTTTAGAACGAGGTTTGGACAAGTTGCAAAACCGGTGAAGCTTCTGTATTCCCGGGTTGCTGCCTCCTCCTCGGCTCGAGCCGTCCGCTCGGGTAAGCCAAGTCTAGAACGGATAAACCCAGGTTTTAAAACCTAGAATAACAAAGCTTCATGCCGGATCCCTAGTAGGAAACGTTTATTTGCATCATGTCGCATTTGGCTTAGGGGACTCAACACGGGGGTTGGGTCCGTCTAGGACAGGTGACCTGAAATGAACAGACTATCCTGCTGCATCCTGTTTGTCTTGCGCATTTATCTGTTATAGACTTGCATGCTGACCAGCTTTAGAGAATAATAAATAAAAAAAAAAAAAAAAAAAGAGAAAAAAAATGTGTTTTGTTCTTAAGATAGAAATAGCTTATTTGTTTTCCTTTAGTAAAATGAATAAATAATGCCGCTTGTTTCGTCAAAACCGAACTACGGGGGTTTGATTCTCATCGGATATGAGATACGTAGGCAACCTCCATCGGGTCCAACTTCACCTTGTGAAAAATTAATTTTGGTACTAAATAAGTCGGTGACGCTGTTTTCAAAAATAGCCGAATGTTCCCGGAAGGGACGCCGGAAGGCTAATTTCGTATAAACGGCCACCTTTGGGTCAATTTTGATTTCGATCAACTTACCCCACAGCCTTAAAAGCCTTCGTCCCCGAGACGTTGAAAGGCCGTGATTGAAAACTGATTTTTTTTATTGTTTAGCAAAACAAAGTTGTTTTCTTATTCAAATCACCTTAATAAATGTGCAGGATGAGCACGAATCAGAATAAATCATTTTCAATCTTTAGTGAGGTCCCTCAGCAGCTCCGTATATGGTGGAACGATTTGGAAGACAGTGGCAAAAAGGTCGTAGGGAGAATTTTGGGAGGTTTGGTTGATCTGTTGAATATTGAGCCAAGGGAAGACATCATCAAGGCACTGGTATCTTTCTGGGATCCGACCCGCAATGTGTTCCGTTTTGTTGACTTTGAATTGACGCCCACATTAGAGGAAATTGCGGGCTATGCAGGACTTAATGGGAAATTAAGAGGGCAATACCTGCTCTCACCAAGACCGGTATCTCCACATGGGTTTCTGGATTTACTGAGCATTAGTCGAAAGGTGAAAAATGATGATCTGTTGAAAGGGTATTGCGATCTTCAATTCTTATATCAACGGTACGGCACTCCTCGGGGTTTTGAAGAGTCAAACCTTGGACTGACTCACGCAGGGAATAGAACCAAGTGGGAGGCCAGACGAATTCTAGCATTCCTAACGACATTCTTGGGGGTTGTGATTTGTCCGCGTGAAGATAAGAAAATAGAGATAAGTCTGGTAGGAATAGCCGATGTTGCAATCAAAAAGGCTACCAGCACTGTGGTCCCTTTGGTTTTGTCCGAAATCTATCGAGCTTTGACCGTATGCCGAGAAGGGGGCAATTTCTTCCAAGGTTGCAATCTGTTACTTCAACTATGGATGCAAGAACACCTCCATCACCGAACACAATACATGAATCATGGGTTGACCGGAAAAAACTGTATCAGGGGTTTCGAAGAACGGATGATGGGTGCTGTATTCCCTGAAGGCGTCGAGGCATGGCTTGCACGACCTGAGCTCAATAGAAGCCGATCAGATTGAATGGGCATTCGGGTGGTTACCCGATATTGAAGTAATATATATGGCAGCCGAGGAGTGTTATATCCTTCTGATGGGAATCCGCAGTGTCCAACCATATGTCCCTCACCGTGTATTACGTCAACTAGGAAGGTTTCAAGTTATTCCTACCGATCAAGACCTAAGGAAATACGCCATTGAGTTGAGCCCGGGAGTTGTCTTCCCCGAAGAGAAGGTTAGAAGGCTGTGGCACGAGTGTCGGTTCCTTGAGCCTAAAACCATGGTCCGGGAATTAGCCAAGGGAGAGGTGGATCCAAAGTACAACGTGTGGTTCGGGAAAAGATTTCAGATTCGTCGAAAATGTCCTAAAAGAGCCCATGTCCAACAGTTCACGGAAGATTCACGGGAACAATGGGATTGGTTAGCAAAGGAGGAGGGATACAGGACGAAGATTGGCAGGATAGAACAACAGGTCCGGGACCTCCAATTCGAGAAGAACATGCAAGCTGCCACCGACGAAGGAGACAAAAAGAAGTTGGCACAAGAAAATGACTTCTTGAGAGCTCAAATCCAGCAAATGAAAAGAGATGCTGACAGACAGTCGAGGAGTCGGGCCGACGAAAAATTGATAAAGGGTTTGAGAAGCCAAGTCACCGACGTCCAAAGAGAATTGGACGAGTCAAAAGCCCAAATAACGAGGATCCGTGCTAGCTGGAAAAAGGAGGCACATCAACATGCACTTCACCTAAAGCGGGTAGAAGAAGATTACACCGATATCATCACTAACCTGAGGGAAGCAAATGTTGTCCTTAGGGAGCGGGTTTTCAAGCAAGCCCAAGATGCCAGAGCAGACCTCGACCGCTGCCACAATTTGATGGCCCGACTACAAGGACAAGTGGATAGGCTCCTAGATCAAGTCACCAACAATGCCCAAAGATTGGGAGCGAAAAACCATCAAATAGAGCGGCTACTCGGAGAAAGGGACATGATCAAGGATAGAATTGGAGAAATCGGGCACTATGTCACCATGAAGTGCTTAGCTTGTGAACGAATGCCCCGCGCCGACCTTTTCGCTTCAGTTATGGGTTATGTTCATCGGATCATGGAAGAGTTGAGGGAACTGCACAAGGACCTCACACCGAGGCCTGCGGCAAGGCCGAATGATGCCTCGCAGGCCCCCAGGAGTTTTAGGGCATTAGATTTTTGATTGAAAATGTATTTTAATGTTGAGTCAAGCTAGTTGGCATTTTCTTTACTTTTCCAAGTCAAGCATTTTCTTTTGTTTTGTTGATCGTTGTAAGACGTGTTTTGTAACTACACGGTTTTATTTGATATAAAAGTTACTGAATTTTGCCACAATCTTGTCACCAGAACTACGCTCGGTCTGATTCACGCGGGGTCGTGATACGTAGGCAATCCACATAAGATTCGACCACCACTAAAAGAAAGAAAAAGAATCCAAAGGTTAAATAACAATAAGGCTTGCAAAGATAGTCGAAAAGAAAAAAAGAAAGGAAAAGAAAAAGAAAAAGGAAAAGAAAATGGGCCGGGATGACGCATGTTAAAGAGTACACGTAGAAAGGGTTATTTGGTTAGGTGCATTGCATCCAACGTGCTATAACATATCTGTCAAACTCGGTGAACTAACAAGTTTGTTGCGTGTTCCAGAAAGTTTAGCGGTTGGTTTGACAGAATATCCTGGCCAGCCATCACTACCGTACTAGATCCAAAGGACCAGTTACAGTAAGCATGTCGAGTTCTGGCAAGAGTCTCGAAGAAGAAAAGTCCGAGCTACAAATCATGAAGGAAGAAGTAGACCGGTTAAAACAACAGATAACAGAGATGCACCTGGCCTGGGCCAGGGAACAGTCTTCACCAAACCGCCCTACTCTCGCCTCAGCTCCGGAACATCCGCCCATCGATCCTTCAACAAGCGCCCCGAGCTATCCATACTTTCAGGGGGAAAACCCATATGCCACCCACATTCCACCAGCCAAACCAAATCCTCCTCCAGTCACCCCTATTTTTGTGGCACCTCCACCTGCTCCTCTGCAAAGGCCGGCCAGCGAGCCATATGTTCGGATCCATGACAACTCTTACTATCCTCCAGAGCCTACTTTCAGGGCTCCTGAACCACAATCACATACACCTCACTGGGATAATCCGGCAGAACCGGAAAAACACTTCCAAAGTTCGGAGCACGAGGAAGTTGCCAGAAAAGTTAAAAGCCTGGAGCAGTCCTTCAGGAACATGCACGGTTTAGGCAACCAGGTCAGCGTCGCCTATAAGGATCTGTGTCCATTTCCGGACGTCCAGTTGCCAGCAGGATTTAAAATGCCCAAATTCGACCTATACGAGGGGCATGGTGACCCAGTGGCCCACCTGCGGGGGTTTTGCAGTAAAATGAGAGGGGCCGGAGGACGGGACGAGCTTCTGATAGCCTACTTCGGCCAGAGTCCGGGAGGATCGGCGTTGGAGTGGTACACTAGACAGGATCCCAGTAGATGGTTTACGTGGGATGATCTGGCTCAAGCTTTTATCGGCCAGTTCCAATACAATCTTGAGATAATCCCCGACCGCCTATCATTGCTAAAAATAGAGAAGAAGCCTGCTGAAAGCTTCAGGGAATTTGGTTTCCGATGGAGGGAACAGGCGGCCAGGGTGGATCCACCGATGAGAGAGAGCGAGATGGTGGATTACTTCTTGCAGACATTAGAGCCCACCTACTTCGGACATCTGGTAACGTCCGTAGGTAAATCATTCACCGAGGTGATAAAAATGGGGGTATGATCGAGGAAGGTTTGAAGGCCAACAAGATCATGAGTTACTCAAGCACTGAAAGCCACCACTCAGGCTATCCAAAGCGGTACTGGAGGAGTACTGGGGAAGAAGAGGAGAGAGGAAGTGGCGGCCGTCGAGTCCGGGGCATGGTTCAAAAATAGAGGCCCCGCACCACAATATAGCCCACCCCAACCTCACCACCAAAATTACTCTCACAACCCATATAGCCACCCACAACATTACTATCCCGCACCCGATCCCCATTTTACTGTCCACCATGCACAGTCCTATTCCGCACCTCCCGCTCATGCACCGTGGCGTGCGCCAAACCCCCAGAACAATCATCCACCCCCAAGAGCTTACAGAAACCCCTCGGGCGCGAGTTTCCGTCCGAACCAGGCATTCGGGGGCGACAGGGCGCCGAGGCCAAAGACTTTCACTCCCTTAGGAGAGTCTTACACCAGTCTGTTCCACCGGTTGAAGCAAGTAGGATTGCTCAATCCGGTTGAAGCTAAGCTGCCAAACCCTCTTCCGAAGAACCTGGACCATTCAGTAAATTGTGCCTACTGCTCGGGATGTCCGGGACATGATACAGAAAAGTGTTGGAGGCTGAAGACGGCCATCCAGGAGCTCATTGACACCCGCAGGATCGAGGTCCAGACTCCAACAGAGCCCAACATCAACCAAAACCCGCTCCCAGCTCATCATGAGACCAATATGATCGAGTTGGTACGGGCGGAGGAAGGAAAGGAGAAAGCCTCTCAGACCGTAATGATGATTAAGTCTAGCGGGGCAGGAACGAGAAAAGGGCCAAGCTTTGATGAGTCGCCCAGTTACAAGAAGAACATACCAGGAGAGTCGGAGGCAGGAAAGGAAAGTGTGAGCGAGGTACCGGTAAAGCCGGCCAAGATAGTTGTACCAGGGGCAGCACTCAAGCCCATCCTGACAGTAGCGGGCGTTCGAATGGATCCTTTCATCATCCAACCGGCAACACAGCTGCCAATAACTGATAGCCGGGCTGTACCATGGAATTATGCTCGGATTACAACGACCTACAGAGGAAAGGAGGTGAAAGAGGAAGTTTGTGAAGCCCAAGGGTTGACCCGCTCGGGGAGATGTTTTGCCCCTGCGGAATTGAGGAAGACCACTCCGGCAGTATTGAAAAAGCCGGTCACCGATGAAGAAGCGGAAGAATTCTTGAAAAAGATGAAGCTGCACGACTACTCCGTCTTAGAGCAGTTGAAGAAGACTCCGGCGCAAATATCATTGCTATCCTTGCTGATACATTCGGAAGAACATCGGCAAGCATTGATGAAAGTCCTGAATGAGGCACATGTACCGGATAAAATCTCAGTGAGCCATTTGGAGAAGATCACTAATAGGATCTTCGAAGCAAATCGGATCACCTTCACCGATGACGAGTTGCCTGAGGAAGGCACTGAGCATAACAGGGCTTTGTATCTTACGGTGAAGTGTGAAGAGGCGGTGGTTACCAAAGTCTTGGTTGATAATGGGTCAAGTGCTAACATTTGCCCTCTCTCTACACTGGGCAAATTAAAAGTAGACATCGGCAGGGTACGCGAGAACGGGGTATGTGTTCGAGGGTTCGACGGAGGAGGTAAAGCGTCGGTTGGTGACATAGTGCTAGTCTTGACAATTGGGCCAGTGGAGTTCACCATGGAATTCCAAGTGCTGGACATGGTGGTGTCATATAACCTCCTAATAGGGCGACCATGGATTCATGCCGCAAGAGCAGTTCCATCCAGCTTACACCAGCTCGTCAAGTTTGAATGGGACCAGCAGGAGATCGTCGTCCATGGAGAGAACGATCCACAGTCAGGCACCATCATTCCCTTTGTTGAAACAGAAGAAGATGTTGGGCCATGGGTGTATCAGGTCTGCGATGTGGTGTCCGCCCACCGAGTTCCGGAAGGGGAATGTATTCCCGGCGATAGAACAATTACTGCGGATGTCATGGTGGCGCATGAAATGTTGCGACATGGTTTCGTACCCGGTAAAGGTCTAGGTGCATCTCTGCAAGGAATCATACAACCGGTATCGGTGGTCGAGAACTTGGGAACCTTCGGCTTGGGATTCCAGCCAACCTCAGAGGACATCCGGCGAGCAAAGAAGAGTAAGCAAAAGACATGGGTGCTCTCAAAGCCTGTTCCACGCCTTTCCCAATCTTTTGTCAGGTCCGGAGCAAGAGGACATCCAGCGCCAAAGATTCCCGGTCCTACGGTCAGGCCAGACGAAGAGTTCTTCAGGAAGTTCGAAAACCTATTCACGGATGTATGTATGCTCGAGGACGGTGAAGGATCTAGTCACGCCGAGATACAATTTGTGGGACCAAAGGCAAAACTGAATAACTGGAAGGCTACTCCTCTCCCTGTCCGGAAGGAGTCTTGGTAGTTTGTCTTGGATTGTTTTTCTTTCGAAGTTTTGTATTGGGGGTTTGTCCCCGGAGTAAAATCCCGTTTGTTTTGTTTATTTTTGATTTAAGTTTGCAGTTTGTTTTCCCTTTGTACAATTCCCATCAATGAAATTTGGTTCCTTCGTGTCTAATTTTGTTTATCTTTTCTTCTTTTTACTTTTCTGAACAGCCTTCTTTCAACTGATCTTAATGATATGGCGTGCTTAAAGATTAATCAACCCAATCTAGAAAGTCAATCGGGTTTGGAAATAATAACACATGAAATAAGAAGTGACGAGAGTGAGTCAGAGTACGGCGATGATGAAGCCGTAGAAGAAATCGGTGAAGAATTAAGTCACTTCGAGGAAAAACCCAAACCGAATTTAAATGATACCGAGGCCGTTAATCTAGGGAATGCTGATGACGTCAAAGAAACCCGGATAAGTGTCCATATTGAACCCAATCCGAGAGAAGAATTGATCAAAACACTCATGGAGTTTAAAGATATTTTCGCATGGTCGTACGACGACATGCCAGGACTCAGCACTGATCTAGTGGTTCATAGATTACCCACCGATCCGGCATATCCTCCCGTCAAGCAAAAGCTGCGGAAATTCAAGACGGAGATGAGTGTGAAGATTAAGGAGGAGGTAACCAAGCAGTTGCAGGCGAAAGTCATTCGTGTCACTCGATACCCTGAATGGTTGGCTAACGTAGTACCGGTGCCAAAGAAAGACGGAAAGATCAGGGTATGTGTGGACTATCGCAATCTCAACAAGGCAAGTCCTAAGGATAATTTCCCACTTCCCAATATCCATATCCTGATTGATAATTGCGCCGGACGCGAAATCGGATCCTTTGTGGACTGTTATGCGGGATATCATCAGATTTTGATGGATGAAGAGGACGCAGAAAAGACGGCTTTTATCACACCGTGGGGGACTTATTGCTACCGAGTGATGCCATTCGGTTTGAAGAATGCAGGGGCAACCTATATGAGGGCGATGACTACGGTATTCCATGACATGATACACAAGGAAATCGAAGTGTACGTGGATGATGTGATCGTGAAATCCAGACGTCAAGAGGACCATGTCGCTGACCTCAGGAAGTTCTTTCAAAGACTCCGAAGGTACGACATCAAGCTTAATCCGGCCAAATGTGCATTCGGAGTTCCATCGGGAAAGCTGCTAGGATTCATCGTCAGCCGACGGGGCATTGAGTTGGACCCCTCCAAAATCAAGTCCATTCAGGAATTGCCCCCGCCGAAGAATAAAACAGAGGTAATGAGTCTGTTGGGAAGGTTGAATTACATCAGTAGGTTTATTGCCCAGCTTACGGCAACCTGTGAACCCATATTCCGCCTATTGAAGAAAGACGCTGCGATAGAATGGACGGCAGAATGTCAAGAAGCGTTTGACCGGATCAAAGGGTATCCGTCAAATCCACCCGTACTAGTTCCGCCTGAGCCAGGTAGACCCCTGATTCTTTACCTGACGGTCTTGGAGAATTCGTTTGGCTGCGTACTGGGGCAGCATGATCTTACTGGCAGGAAGGAAAGGGCCATTTACTACCTCAGTAAGAAGTTCACAGTCCACGAGGTCAAGTACACTCATCTAGAAAAGACATGTTGCGCCCTGACTTGGGTAGCCCAAAAGCTGAAACACTACTTGTCTTCTTACACCACGTACCTCATTTCGCGGTTGGATCCGTTGAAGTATATTTTCCAGAAACCCATGCCTACAGGGAGGTTAGCAAAGTGGCAAATATTACTTACGGAGTTCGACATCATATACGTGACAAGGACGGCTATGAAAGCTCAAGCCCTGGCCGATCACTTAGCTGAAAATCCCGTTGATGACGAATACGAACCTTTGAGGACGTATTTTCCAGATGAGGAGGTGTTGCAAATTGAGGGGTTAGAACTAACCAAGGATCCAGGATGGAAGCTCTTCTTCGATGGAGCGGCAAACGCAAAAGGAGTCGGAGTAGGGGCTGTGCTCATATCCGAAACAGGACATCATTATCCTGTTACTGCTCAACTGCGTTTTCACTGTACCAATAATATGGCTGAGTACGAGGCATGTATCTTGGGGTTGCGATTAGCGGTGGACATGGATGTACAGGACGTCTTGGTCTTGGGAGACTCGGACCTTCTGGTACATCAGATTCAGGGAGAATGGGAAACCAGAGATTTAAAGCTTATCCCATATCGTCAGTGTTTGCATGATTTGACCAAACGCTTTCGATCGGTAGAATTCAGGCACATCCCGAGGATGCATAATGAGGTTGCCGACGCGTTGGCTACTTTAGCGTCAATGCTACATCACCCGGACAAGGTTCGTGTCGATCCGTTACATATCCATGTCCGGGATCAACATGCGTATTGTAATGTGATAGAGGAAGAGGTGGATGGTGAGCCCTGGTTTCATGATGTCAAGGAATACCTCAGGTTAGGAGTATACCCAGAGCAAGCAACCGGAGATCAAAAGCGAGCTATTCGGCGTTTGGCGAACGGATTTTTCCTTAGTGGAGGGGTGCTGTACAAAAGAACCCCAGATTTGGGATTGTTGAGATGTATAGATGCAAGTCAAGCCACAACAATGATGACGGATATACACTCGGGAGTTTGCGGACCACACATGAGCGGATACGTATTGGCAAAGAAGATTCTTCGAGCAGGATACTATTGGCTCACTATGGAGCGGGATTGTATAAGTTTCGTGCGAAGATGCCATCGGTGTCAGATACACGGAGATTTGATTCATTCTCCGCCGACTGAATTGCATACAATGTCAGCACCATGGCCGTTTGTCGCATGGGGTATGGATGTTATTGGACCCATTGAGCCTGCGGCTTCCAATGGTCACAGGTTCATTCTGGTAACGATTGATTATTTTACCAAGTGGGTGGAGGCCAAAACATTCAAATCAGTGACCAAGAAAGCGGTAGTGGACTTCGTACACTCCCACATCATTTGTAGGTTTGGAATTCCAAAGATGATCATTACAGATAACGGTGCAAATCTTAACAGTGGATTGATGAAAGAGGTATGTCAACAGTTCAAGATTACACACCGAAATTCCACACCGTATCGCCCAAAAGCAAACGGTGCGGTCGAGGCGGCAAACAAGAACATAAAGAAGATATTGAGGAAGATGATAGAAGGGTCTAGGCAGTGGCATGAAAAGTTACCATTTGCGCTGTTGGGTTATCGCACTACCGTCCGGACTTCGGTAGGTGCAACTCCTTACTTGTTGGTATACGGGACCGAAGCAGTAATACCCGCAGAAGTTGAGATTCCATCCCTCCGAATCGTCGCTGAAGCTGAGATTGATGACGACGAGTGGGTCAAAACCCGATTAGAGCAATTGAGCTTGATTGATGAAAAGAGATTGACAGCAGTATGTCACGGCCAATTGTATCAAAAGAGAATGGCGAGAGCATATAACAAGAAGGTACGTCCCGGGAGATTTGAAGTGGGACAGCATGTGCTGAAGAGAGTTCTACCCCATCAGGCCGAAGCGAAAGGCAAGTTCGCTCCAAATTGGCAGGGACCTTTTGTGGTGACTAGAGTATTATCCAACGGCGCTCTATGTCTGACTGATGTCGAGGGAAGATGCACCGATATGGCTATCAATTCCGATGCAGTTAAGAGATATTATGTGTAATTCTTTAATGCATTTGTCAACGTTTGGTTTCGTTTGGGTGTACTTGGCATTTTTCGGAGAATGGAATGACAGAGGCAATTTTTCTACTACCCAAACACTTTAACCTTTGTTTCCCCATTTGAGCCTTAATTATTCTTTCATATACCCTCTTTCGGAATCACCAAGGAAGATGTGTAACAAAATAGAAAAGAAACAAAAAGTAATACAAGAAAAAGTGAACTACGTTCGACCTGATTCCTCAAGAAGGATACGTAGGCGCCACACGGCTCGGTCATAATAAAATAAAAATCAAAAAATCCCCCAAGCAACAAAACTGGGGCAGAAGTCATTGTTTCGTTTGAAAGATAGTGTGGATTCCGAAAGTTGTAATAAGCTAACCGTTGAGGCTAAACCCCTTTCTTCAGCCTCACGCGCAGAAACCATATCAAGAACCAGAAAGACCTCTCGATCAGTATTTGAGAAGTGCCAAGTCATGTGAATGAAAGCCAAGAGTGACATCCCGTCCCTCAATTGAATTCAGGATGCGCAAGCCGAAAGGGGATAACGCTTTAGAGGGAATCTCAGAGACGATACCCCGCCGCAAGGAAAGAAAGCATAAATGAGAGAGTCTTAGCGGTGAAAACCCTCGCGGGCACCTTAAGGCGAAGGAAGTTGAGAGAAGTAAAATGAGAGAGTCTTACGGTGAAAACCTTTACGGGCACCCTAAGGCGACGGGAGATAGAGAGAAATGAGAGAATCTCATTAGTGAAAACCCTTGGAAGGGCACTGTGAGGTGACAGGACAAGATAGTTGTAAGATGTCTGCACGAGACAAGGTTTGAACATCCGTTTACCTCTAGCAGGACGCGGTATCAGAAAGTGATTGACACGAATAGACTGGGTAGTTTAATCTCAAAGGCGCGGCATAACATTGGATCAGGCACACATTCAGATAAGTTTTCCTATTTTTGAGTTCAGAAAAGTTTTTCTCTTCTTTTGTCATTTGCGGTCGGTATTCTTTTCTTTTCTTTCATTTTTCGAAAATTGATTTTTCAAAGCTTACTACCAAGTCTCCCAAAGCAGTATATTGAAAGTGAATAGGCATGGAACAAGGCAATGAGACAGAAGTCGTTGCGATAGTGAGATTGGGATGACAGGCTGAGTGGAAGGTTCGCAAGAATTATGGAGTATGATGGACACATGTGGCATGTCCGAAAGATGATTTCACGCAACAGATCACCGGCTAAAAAGAGTCGGACCAAACCAAAGAGTGGAATAAAAGGAAAGATGAGAGGTCGTTCGTGGAAAAAGCATCTTCCCAAGCAAGCGTCAACGTCATCCTCAAAGTTCGAGAGAGGCCAAGCAGCTGAAAGAGAATGGCCTCAACAAGAGTGGCACGACCACTCGCGGCGTTTTGAAACTAACAATTTTTCTTTGATTTAAAGCAGGAAAAGAGGGTCCGACGGCAGAAAAGCGTACCGTCCAGAAGTTTATCACACTGGGGCAGAAAATTTTCTCCGGTTGCGAAAATTTTCTGGAAAGCAAGACTCGGAGGATAAGTGTAGAAAGCAACACAAGATGGGGCGATCCTTGAGCCGGGTATCATCGCCAGCAGTTATTGGAAAAAGAAAAATGGCTTCGAGATTCCCCCAGCAGTATTACATCCTATAATTTGATCAAGGAAACAAAAGCGCGAGTCCCAGAAGAGGTAGGGGGAGAAGGAAGAGAATGAGGGGTGAAGGAAACAAAGAATACCTCCTCAGCAGCACCACCACCAGCAGGCGAGTAAACAGTTCCAAAAAAAAAAAAAAAAAAAAAAAAAAAATATCCCCAGCAGCCAGAAGAAAAGTAATACGACCGGGGGAAAGAAATTCCAAGACAGGATAATCCAGAAGAGAAGGTGGTCCGAGAGGTAATGCAGGAACAAGGATAGAGTACAAGAGGCAAAGGAAGGTAATCAAGACAGGATGGAAATCAGTGAAGTTGTAGTTGAAGTCAGGAAGCCCGCCTGGAGAATGGAGTGGCGATTTAATTTTGAAGTAGTAGTTGAAGTCAGGAAGCCCGCCTGGAGAATGGAGTGGCGATTTAATTTTGAAGTAGTAGTTGAAGTCAGGGAGCCCGCCTGGAGAATGGAGTGGCGATTTAATTTTGAAGTAGTAGTTGAAGTCAGGAAGCCCGCCTGGAGAATGGAGTGGCGATTTAATTTTGAAGTAGTAGTTGAAGTCAGGAAGCCCGCCTGGAGAATGGAGTGGCGATTTAATTTTGAAGTAGTAGTTGAAGTCAGGAAGCCCGCCTGGAGAATGGAGTGGCGATTTAATTTTGAAGTAGTAGTTGAAGTCAGGGAGCCCGCCTGGAGAATGGAGTGGCGATTTTATTTTGAAGTAGTAGTTGAAGTCAGGGAGCCCGCCCGGAGAATGGAGTGGCGATTTTATTTTGAAGTAGTAGTTGAAGTCAGGGAGCCCGCCTGGAGAATGGAGTGGCGATTTTATTTTGAAGTAGTAGTTGAAGTCAGGGAGCCCGCCTGGAGAATGGAGTGGCGATTTAATGTTGAAGTTGTAGCTGAAGTCAGGAAGCCCGCCTGGAGAGTGGAGCGGCGATTTAATTTTGAAGTTTGCAATTGAAGTCAGGAAGCCCGCCTGGAGAATGGAGTGGCGATTTAATTTTGAAGTGGTAGTTGAAGTCAGGGGGCCCGCCTGGAGAATGGAGTGGCGATCTGTCTAATTTGGTAGAGGAAAGCGGTAGAATGTAACAGAAATCTTCGGCATGAATCCAAGTTCGTCAGAAGAGACGAAGCATCAGAAGGAACGCCAAGTCAGACAAGATGGCAAAGCGCGACAAGATCAAGTTAAAAAGGATAGATAAGAACTTGTAGTACTGTAACTTAGTCTAGCTTCTTGTTTTTGTTGCTTAGCGCAGTGTAACAAGGAAACCAGCTAAGCAGTGGTAACAACAGTAACAGCGGCAACAGCAGTAACAGCGAGATCGCAACAGGCATGGTAGTCCCAGCTACCAGAACTTCCCGAACTACATTGACCTGATTCCCTTTTAGCCAGGGATATGTAGGAGACCTTTGAAGCAAGGTTCGGTCAAAACTTTTCCAAAATGCTTCATACGGAGTGTCCGGATGGGCAAAAATCGCTTATATCCGCTCATTTATCTTTGCACGAAAACTCTGCGTGTTTACGCTCAACCAGTGAGCACTGTGAGCACGTGATTTTTGCCTTACTCGAGAAGTACTCCCAGAAAATTCAAAAGTAAAAAAATAGTTTCGTGTTGGGCATGATTTGTGTGATTTTGTGTTATTTTTATCTTTTGTGTGCACGTTTATTTATTTAAATTAAAAATACAAAAAATATACGCTAGGCTTTGCATTTTCAGTGTTTGATATCGAAGTCATGTGATTCACATTTTTGAGTGATATGTAATTGTGTGCGTTAATTGTAGTAAAAAATAGCGGTGTTATAGGTTAGTATATGCATATGTGTGTATATATATATATATATGTATATATATACATATATATATACATATATATATATATATATATACACATACACATATAATATCCGATCTGGGCCAATTTCAATCTAAAAGCCAGGCCCAAACGGATTGCTTCTGATCCAGCCCAAATATCCGTCCAGCTTTCAGCCTATGTAACGCTTGATCCGGACCGTTGGATTTTATTATCCAACGGCCCAGATTAATCCGTTAATTCTAATATACATTCAGCCTTTGACTTGACCAAACGGCGCCGTTTGGTTTAAGTGAGAGGATCCTGATCGTTGATCAGGTTTGATCCAACGATCAGGATTTAACTACTCAAAACATATATAAACTCCTCTCCATACCCCCGCCCCCCCCCCCCCCCTCTCCCTTCATCTCCCTCAGAGCTCTCAAACACCCGGTGTAACGCCGCCCTCCTCCGCCTGCCGGAAATCGCCTCACGGCGGTTCCGGTAGGCCAATCAAACCCAAACCAACGCCAAAACCTTCCCCTTACCTCCCCCATCACGATCCCGGCCTCCATTAACCTCGAATCTTGCCGGAGCTCCTCGAATCTTCATTTGAAGATTCGAGTCAAACTCGAACCTATGCCAAATTACCCCAAATTCACACCACAGTCTCCCCACACCTCCCTCGTACCCCCGCCGGCATTGGTTTGCTTCGAATCTAACCAAAAATACAAAAGCCCCAAATCCGAGCCCAAGAACCCTAATTTTGGAGAAACCCAATTCGAGCCGGTTCAGCCGCAATTGAAGTCCAAGGGACTTTAGTCCAGGTGTTCTCAATCGAGAACATCTCGATTAAAGCCCGTTTGGCTTCAATAATTCCACATTTTGTTCAAAGCTTGGTCGGCAGTCTTTCTTTGAGGTATTCATTCCTTCTTTGTTTGTTTTAATTCGATTGTGTGAATATGTGTATTTGTTTTATTCATTGTTTCAATTCTCATCTAGCATGCTTCTAATTTTTCATAACAGTCGACCTGTCATCCTCCTTTGAGGCCTTTTATTTGGCCAATTCCTCTATTTTTAGTAGTTAGAATGAATCATGAGTCCAATGTGATTAAAGTCGTCAAATAGTTCGTAACATTAATCCCTTGAATCTGCCTGATGCAATTCACTGGTATAGGGTTGGTTACTGTTTGATTCAGATTAAAGGGATAATTGGGTGTAGTTAATAGTATAATTGTTTAATCACACACCCATACAAAGGGTTAGTGGAACTGAGCACAGCAGGGTATCCACTGAACACTGCCAGGCTTATTGTTTAAGGCTTGAGTCCATCTTTGGACAGTAGTTAGTGGGGTGTGCAGGGAATATGATGGGTTGGGAAGCCAGGGTAGGGGGTAACCTTAGGGGCAGGTGTTCGGGAGGGGCTGTGAGCTATAAATATAGCATCAATATAGGATTGAGGGGGATATTCATACACACACATTATAGAGACAGACTTGAGAGTATCCTGGAGAAGCAAAAACAGTAGCATATTCATACATTGATAGGGATATTCATACACACACATTATAGAGACAGACTTGAGAGTATCCTGGAGAAGCAAAAACAGTAGCATATTCATACATTGATAGGGATATTCATACACACACATTATAGAGACAGACTTGAGAGTATCCTGGAGAAGCAAAAACAGTAGCATATTCATACATTGATAGGGATATTCATACACACACATTATAGAGACAGACTTGAGAGTATCCTGGAGAAGCAAAAACAGTAGCATATTCATACATTGATAGGGATATTCATACACACACATTATAGAGACAGACTTGAGAGTATCCTGGAGAAGCAAAAACAGTAGCATATTCATACATTGATAGGCATTTTCATACATACACTTGAGAGGAGCAGACTGAGAGTAACAAAAGAGGCATAGACAGTGATAAATTTGAGAGCATCTAGGAGAGCAAAACAGTAAACCTGGAGAAGAATAAATATAAAGATACAGAGAAACTGTTTCATTAGTTCCTGGGTCACTGTTTTGTGAGCTTTGATGCAGTGGCTGAGCTATTAGGCTTTCGAGTGTTGTGTTTGTGTATTGTTGTTGTTGGCAGTGTGCATTTGGTGGTTGTTTGGTCGTTTGTGTTGCTGCCATTGTTCATTTGTTGCTGCCTGGATTTTCTATTGCTGTTTGTGGTCTGTGGTGTTGCTGTTTGGTCGTTTGGTTGCTGCTTGGCCGGGTTGTTGCTGTGTTGAGGTTGCTACTGGTGGTCATTTGTGTTTGTTGTTGTGTCTGTGTTGCTGCTTGGTCCAACACAGTGCTGGCTCTTCTATTGTTTAAGTATTGCTGCCACTGGTGTGTAGTTGTTGCCACTGTCTTGGTCGCTGCTGTTACATTTGACTTGGGTAGCTCTTGATTTGCTTTGGTTGTTATTGCTTAGTCATTGTTGTTGCTGGTTCAGTATGGTTGAGGCTGGTTTGTAGTTTGCTACTGGTGTATTTAGCTGAGTGGTTCACTGGTTGTTGTTGCTATTGGTTTACTGTTGGTCGTTATTGGTCTTTGATTGTTGCTGCACCTATTACTGTTTCTTGTTGCTGTCGCTGCATCGCCATCGCTCACTTTTCCTTGTTCTTCCGCATTCCAGGTACACACCTCTTTTATTGTAGTTCCTTGGTTCGGCAAGAATGAAGTTTGAAGCTTATGCATAAAGTCTATTGAAACATGTAGTCGTCTTATGTTCAATTACATTCTGTTATTCTCCAATTAAGCTTGTATTGTTAGTCTTGGTTATGGAAAAGCGTAGCTAGGCCAAAGATACATCGTCGTTAGATAAGCATGTAAACCTGAATTAGTCTTCGTATCTCTATTCAATCTTCCTTACTCACGTGTGTAATCTCCAAACCTGTTAAATGATAGACCTTATGTTATAAGCAAGATTAGATAGGGAGTTGTTACTCAACGGAATGACATAATTAGATTAAAAAGAGTCGGGGGTGCATTTCATGTGACCCGACCCCAATTTCGGGCAAGAGTAAACAAAGCATGTTAAGAACCACAGGCGCATTTCATGTGATGTGGTTCGTCGCAAGCTTTAAGTAATTTGGAATCAACTCTTAAGTAAAATACAGTGGGATGTAGTTCGCTTTAGATTTGAATCGAAGGTACGCCTCGCCCAACAGTTACACTAATCACATAGTCATCATAAATGTACATAATAATACTTAGATTTCGAGATGCGTCGTTTCTTAACGAATACCACGCTTTTCTCAACAGTGTAAATAAGTAGTCGATCCGGGCATATTTTAGTCTTACCCTTTTTTAAATACGGGTGCGCATTTCATGTGACCCAAATCCAAACCCCGAAATGTTGAATAAGAATATGTTGAGGATCCGGGTGCATTTCATGTGACGTGATTCGAAAGCATATTTTTAAACAACTTTCTCTTTCGTAAATCGTAACCAATAATAAAAGCGGTAAAGGGGTATTAACTTGCACTAAGTACATAATTGTAAAAAGCAGATAGATAAGCCAAACACGACAGTGGAGCGACCGTGCTAGAACCACGGAATTCGGGAATGCCTAATACCTTCTCCCGGGTTAATAGAATTCCTTATCCGAATTTCTGGTTCGCGGACTGTTAAACAGAGTCATTCTTTTCCTCGATTCGGGATTCAACCGGTGACTTGGGACACCATAAATCTCCCAAGTGGCGACTCTGAATTAATTAAATAAATCCCGTTTCGATTGTCCTTTAATTGGAAAAACTCCTTTGCATCCTTACGGGTGCGTAAAAAAGAGGTGTGACAGTGGTCGAGGCACCTTTGATGGGACCAATGGCAGATACGTCACTTGCAGCATCGACATTAAAGTTGTATTATGATAATCTCGATGCCTCCCTAGCCCCGAGTGCCCTAGAAAAATACTTCTTGATCATGAGTCCTCGACTACTGTGGTTTCGATCGTTCCTTTCTCGTTTCTTGCAATGATACACCCAAACTTGTTATCTTGCCGGTCCCCATTATATGGTTGATATCGATCTCTATTCGGTCATGGATCATGATCGACAACCCTTTTGTTCTAACGGGATAAATAGACCCATAGAGACCCCTGAGGTGATCGCCTTCAGCTCTATTTTTTTATCGATACCTGTTATGGACATCGGCCCAAGTTACCGCCGGGTATTCTATCAAATTCTATTTCAATTGTTGTAAAGCCAAGGAGGTTCAGGGGATGAGTCCTTGGGTGAATATTTGAACGGCCCAATCGTCTGTGACCAAAGGCAGATCCATTTGTACCATTTGAAACCTCAACACGAATTCCCTGAGCATCTCGTTATCTCTTTGCTTTACTTTGAAAAGGTTTGACTCCCTACTCTCGACCTTGATGGCCCCGGCTCTAACCTTCACAAAGGCATATGCAAGCATAGCAAATCAATCAATAGAATTATGGGGTAAGTTATGATATTATATCATTGCTCCTTTTGACTAGGTTTTTCCAAACTTTTTTAGCAGAATCGACTCGATTTTGTCATCTTCTAAGTCTTTTCCCTTGATGGAACACGTGTTGGAGGTCACATGTTTATTTGGATCCGTGCTTCCATTAAACTTCAGAATTTTAGGCATATAGAACTTCTTCAGGATTGGCTTTGGTACTGCGTACGAGGGGGGGAGGAATGGATTTTGGAAAAATTTCTTATAATCCACGCCTTTCAATATTAGGGGTGCTCTTGGGATTTGATCAACCTTGGAGTTATAGGTCTCCACTTTTTTGTCATTGGATTCGATCTTCTTTCCCTCCAATTCCACATGCTTTGTTAGTTCCTCAAGAATCTTTATTTTTTACGGGTTGGTCCCAGGTTCAACTCCTCCTGATCTTTCTGTGATTGGTTCATTTCTTCGGGTACTTTCCCGGGATGGTTCCAGCTCAACCCTGATAGAGGCGCGAATTTGGTTCTGTAGTAGGACTATCTCTGCCTGTTGAGCTTGTAACATTTTGAAGATCATCCGCAAATTGATCTTATCGCCTTCACTATCATGTGTACCCCGAGCTATTGGTCGGGCTCCTTCATGAACGATATTCTCAGCATCGGTAGGCAAGTTTGCGTCGATGGCCATATGTGAGTTTGACACAGTCCGTGACCGGAACTCTGTTTGGGTAAATAGGGGACACCTCGTTGATGGGCACTATATTTTTGTTCTCGCCATGGCGGCCAAACTCAGCATCAATGCTCAAGTGGGCAGACTGAGAGTTTGACTATTCTTAAATTAAATTGAAATTAAAATCTCAAAAAACAAGCATAAAACAGAGTGCGCTATGGAAATTTGTATCAAATTACCACTATTTTCCTTAGCCCCAAGATAGGGGCCAAACTGTTTACCTCAAAATCGAATAACAATTGAATTTACATGCGGTGTTAAGAATATGTGGATTAAATTAATACAAGTGGTTCTATGACGTTAGATTAAGAAAATAAAAGACGTAATAAATGGCCAAACCAATGATAAGAGTGAGTCCAAGAGCACGACTAATGGCTCAATTGGGAACCTGCCTTCGGTTCCAATCTTACTCTTACGAAGAACTTTATGAACAAAAATAGGAGCTTTGCAAAACTTTTAGAAATAGAAAGAACAGAAGTATATTGCCTTGGTATGCGTACCACAATATCTCTAATGAATAATAAACATCCTTCTTGTATAGTAGGGAAGATTTACCTTACGTACAATCCTAAGAAAGGCAAAAATTCTCCTTTTTGCTAATCACTAATTTTCCGCCAATATGGGCCGAGATTCACCTCGTGATATCCGGTTGGGAACGGACATTGTGACCCTTTGTTAGTCATGTGCGATTGTTTGGTAATGCTCTCCAAAATCATGGGACTCGAACCGGACCCGGAGGGCGTGGTCCCGATGCCCCCGAGGGCAGTTGTTCTGCTCGAACCCCGATACGAGGGGCTCCTCGCGCTGACTCCGATTCCTTACGTTCACGTCCCTGCATTGTTTTTGCCTTACCGGGAAACCAGGGTGTTTAGTGGGCTCGGTTTTACTAGTATACAGACACATTTCTAAATTTTGAAATAATTCAACTTTAAACTCTTCATTTTACCCATTTCACCCTTAATATGAATCTTTTATAAGCACACAAATACCATGGGCCCAGAAAGCTTTTACCCCTTAAGATTTTAACCTAGAAGTTTCAAAAGTCTTCTTTTCTTTTCTTAAAATTCGTGTCGAGTCAAACTACCTCATTTTAATAGTAACAGATAGAGTATTATTTTGTAATGTGTTAGGTTATATTGTGTTGTATCATTTATTAATATAGTTTTTTGATAAATTATATTATTTTATATCATTTCATAATGTCACATATCAATAATTTGAATAAGAAGAGTATGGGGTAGAATAATTATTTAAAAAGGTAAGATAAAGAGTAAAATCAAATTATAGTAGAGCAAGATTTTTTTATAAAAAAAAAGTAACTATGCGACCATATCAAATCGGTATGTAACAACGGATTTAACAATATGATACAATAAAATTTAAATAATAATTAAAATAAATAATGTATTTAAAGTAACAATACCATGTAGTATAATAAATAACAATCATTCAAGCAAGCTCTAATGGTACTAGCACCAGGTGCTTATATACTTTAACAATTAATAAGTTATTTAAATACGTATATCATTTAGTCATAATTAGTAGTAGTAACTAAGAGATAGATGTATATTAAAGATGTATTTTTAACCTTTATTAGTTTAATACAAATATTAAGTGCTAGTAAATTTTTACTTGATCACATAGTTGATAGGTCCGATGATTTATATATGAAAGAGATAAATATGAAAAAAGAGCAGAAAAGCGACTCACAGTATTTCACACTTCGTTTTGTCCGATCTTGTTTCCTTTTATTTTTCTTTACTAATTTTAGTAAAAAAGAATGTCTTGGATTTTGACTGTATTTGCTGAAATCTCCTATGCCCTTATTGCACTTTACCTCCTCTGTCGCAAAAAATTAAGCACACAACTGGTTTTGAAAGTCAACAAACTTTTTAAATATTCTAACCCTAACTATAATTTGTGATTTAGAGTAGCTTCTACAATAAATTTCGTCTTTTACTTTAAAAAAAATTGATATTAGATAAATTCTGTAATCCTCATATTCCGATACTCAATAAAAGATAATTGCTGGAAACTTAGGTCAAGATAGGTTTTCATTAATAAGTGGTCACGTAATTTTTGTTTCATTAATCATTTCCTAACACACTGAACTTGTGGATTTATTTGGCTGCTTTACAAATCAGAATAAACATTAATTTGGTGACGATCTGAAAAAATAGATTACGTAGTTTCCACAAGCTTATGTGTTCAGCACACTAGCTAATACTTATCCACATACCAAAAAAGTCCTCAATTATTTTAATAATAATAATAATAATAATAATAATAATAATAATAATAATAATAATAATAATAATAATAAGGCAGTATGTATTGTTCACCAAGAAAAAGGCAAACCACAATATATACTTACTAACTAAGCAACACAAGAGAAGTACTAAAACCAAGAATATGTGGTCGGTGGCGATTTCCTAAAGTGTCCTAAAAGGCTTTGATTATAATCAATTTTCTTTCTTTTATTATTTTTTTTTACTTAAAAAGAAGAAATCTTAAAAAGCCTATTGCAATGAGACGTTTAGTTCAATAAAATATAATCCTTACGTACCGCCACCACACTTTTTCATATTTTTCTCAACTACGTGCTTTGGTCTTCTCTCTTCAATTGGCTGCAATTTAGCCCATTAAAGAGTTGAAGCTGACATAAGTTTTAGTCCATAAAGAGACATAAATGTATACCATCTGATTTGCAATGAGGCAGAGGTTGATCAATGATTGTCACTTTCACTCAACGATCCCTCTATTATTGACCAGATATCTCAAGTTCAAGCTCGAGAAATAAGGTGTTTGTCAATTTCACTCAAACGATCCCCCATTATTAACCATGTATCTCAAGTTCAAGCTAGAGAAATGAAGTGTTTTTCCCCTTTAATAAGTCTTATATGCAAATTCGACTTATTCGGGACCCCAATACGATTACCGAACCGATGGAACACCAAAAACATTTCCTCTGTGAACGACTCATATCTTAAGAACTATAATTATTCATAAGAATTACTGACTCTTCTATGGAAGTAACAAGAAATATCGTTCACTTGACGTTTGTTATTTGTAGTTTGTTTACTCTAAAATTCGAGTAACAATTAAACTTAGATTGTAGTTTTAAAGATATGTGATTTAATCTAATATCAATTGATAAATAAAGAATTAAATAGATAAATTGGAGAATGAAATAAGTCAAACCATTGCACAAGCTAAATCTCGGCCTCGACCTATGACAGTCTCGAGGTGGGATAGTAATAACAATGAATTATAAGGCAACTCTGATGAACAGTAAACAAAAAAGTGATGAACATATATTTCTTATCGATGAACCGTGCGTTACAAATGAATGGGATCCCCTTTATATAATAGGGGAGTCCTGTATAAGGTACACTTCTAATTTCAGTAGGAAATCATATTGGACAACTATCTAGCCGCCAGGGACCAATCCGTTCCGAAATTTACACCGCGGTCTTCAGGAGTTTGTGGGTGTCTCACTCTTTCTATTACTAAATCATAATGGTATTATCTCGAAGTAGGGCTTCTTCTGATCTGGGCAAATAATATCTACCTCGACCTCGATATTGGAAAGGAGCTTCGACCCTGAGCTTGGCGTCTTGGCCTCCCGACGTGCTATCACTTTTTCCATCGAAGAACAAAATCGGGTGGCCTCGATTTTCACCGTATATAGAAAGTCCCACTGTTTCATAGAATAAAATGATAAGAAACGACTTGAACCTCGATTTTTCGGAGGCCATGATGATGATTTCATCCTTATGACATAAGCGCTCGAGGTGACCAAAACTTCCCGTCAGTTCGTTTTCCCAAGACATTAAATGTTTGCCAGTGGCGGTCGGCCACTAGCACCGACGAACCGTCACTGTGCGCCTATAAATACAGGGTTTCTATTTGAATCAAAGACATAGCTTCCACCTTCGAATTATCTTGATATCTTCCTCCTTCATCTTTTCTCTTTCACTACCTGTTGATCCAACCCTTTTAGCACAAAAAATTTCAGACTCCACCTCTTTTCGCTTCCTCCAACCCGAAAATACCTCCAAAACCGTTCCTCAAAACGAGAAAGCCTCCTTCTCTTCTTCTCGGTCGACTGATTCGAGAATCCCCCCATCTATCCCTGGCCGATGTGAGCACATGTAGAGATATATTTGCTCGATAATGGAGAAATACCTTGAGGCCATGAATAGGAATTGTGGCTAGGGGGACAAGGTCGTGGTACGGATCCCCTCTCCCGATGAGGGTATCACCACTTATGTAGAGGGGTTCCTAAGTTTCTAAACTTACCCCTTCATACTGGGTCCCATCGATCCAATGATCATTGATTTCTGCAAAAGGTACCAAGTCACCCCTGGCCAGATTGACCCCTCGTTTTGGCTCATAATGATCATGATCTGTTTCTTTCCCGGCAGGAGTGAGTGGATAGAGTTCATCCTTAACCATCTCATTCGATTATATCGACCTCAGCTTTATCGAGAGTTGATCAAGATCCAACGCTTTGTTGACTAAGGCTTTTTTAACTAGCAACGACGAGGATAAAGATCGGGGTTGGATGAGCTGCTTCGTATGAGTGAGGACCTGCAACATCATCCCAGAGGAGAAAATGTCGTTCCCAAAGAAGTGGAACCCCGAACGTAAGTGAAGTTTTTACCCATTAGCCTTCGTACTCCATTTTTGCATTATGTTATGCCTTCATGTATTTTACAGTGTTTGCTTGGATACCTCATGCGTTCACCAACCTCAAAGACTAGGACTGGAGACTAGCCTAGACCTTCTCTTATGTCGAGCACCGCTGGCATGACTTGGCAAGGGGCAGATGGGAAGTCAAACAACATGGTAAGCTCATCTTATAAGCTTTTAATGCTTTCCTTTTTATCGGAGATGTCTTTTTACTCATACTTGATTCTCCTTCATGTAGGAATTAGAGATATCTATGAAATGAGGTCATCCTGCCTAGGGAAGAGACCGAGTCCCCGATTCCAAAATCAAGGAAAGATAATAAGAGGAAAGGGTCCCAAAGCCTAGGATCCCCAAGATAAAAAGGCTCCAACTCGAATACGCAGAAGAAATCTCATTCCTGTGGATATAGAATCACTCCACTAGCTGGATGAAGAAGAAAAAGATGAGGGTGAAAACTCGGCGCTGGTGGTTCGAGCCGGGAAATCGTTTAAAGCTACCAAGCTGGGAGACCCTGCCTCGTGATGAGGAGGCTTCGAAGAAAGATGCAGGCAAAACCTCTGAATCAGCCAATGTCGATAATGTTCCTCGGCCATCATCAAGCACATCGGATGGGGCAGGTTCCGAGATCCCCAAGGCTGAATAGGGCGCCCCGAGTTAACTCGAGGCCTTGACAATAGGTCACTCTCCCTCTCTACCGGCTTATTCTGAGGAGTCCATAAGGGAGGCTCGAAATAAGCTGATGCTTGACTTAGGCGGAGTCCCCGGTGAAGAAGATCCCTTTCGAAATCACTTTACCGGGGTTGATGATGTTGCCGATCTCAATGATGCATCTACCCTTTTTGTGGATCAACGCCTTTATATCGAATAATAATTAATTCCTATCATTGCAATTTTCTTTTCCTTCTTCTCCCTTTACCCTAACTTGTATCTTTCTTTCTGTGTAGGCTTTTACCAAGTTTAGGGCTGACCTGAGCTAATATGAGGCCGATCTCCTGAAGACCTCGAAGGAGACTAATGCTTTGAAACTCTTTTGCTGTCAAAAGGAGCAGGAGATCAGGGACCTTCGGGAAGACTTGGCTAAGGATCGTGAGTCCGATCTAGACGAGCAAGTAACTATCATTTTGAAAGCGTACGATCTACTCGACCCAACTATAGAGGCTAACTTCAGTATCTCAGTTGCAGCAAAAGTTGGGAAGGATCAATTTGCTCAAAGGGGAAGTCGATCAAATCAAAGTTGTTTGTGATCAATGGACAAAGAACATGGACCGGCTTGCTGTGTAGAAAGAGGCTACTTCGGCCAAACTGGCATCGGCCGAGACCCAACTTCGGGGAGCTGAAGATAAAATTTCGTCCCTGGCCAAAAGGATCGACGAGCTCGAGTTCAATCTTGATGAGGCCAAGGTAGAGGCCGGAAAGACAAAGATACGGCTGACAAAACTATTAATGTATACTTAACCGATGCTGAGGCTGCTCGAATGCAGCTAAGGAAGGCCTCCGACTGAGAGTGACAAAACAATAATTTGGCTAAGTGCCAATCCCGGAGGGTGACCCTCGAGGAAACATTCTGGGTTACGACCTTTCTAAAGAGATAGCTCAAGCTAAGGCGCTCGAAGTTGATGCCAAATTTTTCGTCTCCTCCGATGACGATGATGATGATGAAGGAAGCCAAGGAGGGTCTGATAATAACGGGGGGGCCTGAAGGACAAGTAGCTCCCGAAGGAGAAACTAGCACTGGCATAGTCAAAAAAAATCTTTTTTTTTTGTAAGACCTCTGTCGCTCTCTTGTACATATCATTTTTCAAATATATATAAAAAAGTCTCTTGAATGCTTTCTCAATCTTTATAAATACAGTTTTAGCCTTGAAAATTTTAGCATAATCTTATGCTTTGAACAATGTATTCGAGACATTGTCTCGGGTCTTCCTCGAAGTTACCATCGTCGAGTTCGAAAAAGGTTCGAACTTTGAGGCATAGACCATTAAGGCTTTTTGCTGGATAATGGTGAGTCCCCGAGCCATAATCAAGTTATTGTTTATTTGGGCTTGGGTTAATCGAACCATTGGGTTTAGATTGAGTGAGAACAAGATCTCAAACTCTAAGTGTATTGTCCCTTAGGCTCTTTTGGATCGGGCTGTTATGGCCTCTAAAAGATGGCTACTATTCCCCTCCTTTGGATTTTAAAATACTTAATGAAAATTTCTTTATGCTTTACCATGTAGTTTTTACACATTGGGTTTTTTGAGGGTTCGATGTCGATTGAAACCCTTCCGATTTTTGTGCATGTTTGTGTTAAGATAATTTTTATACCTATTAAGGTTTTTCGAGGGCTGATTTTATCGAAGCCTTTTTTACTATTTGTCGAGTGTATCTTTTTTTAATCGCTTTTTCAAAGAGCTCGAAGGCCTATTTTGATTGCAGGGTTTGGACGTCTTCGAGCCGCATTAATTTGGTCGTAGAGTTTAGGTATTCCTTTTGGGATTATTCCCCAATAACACTTCAAACTTGTTTGAGGTAGTAGCCCCCGAGAAATATGGCATTGGACTATAGATCGAGGGGCGCCTCTTTGAGATCTTATGAATTCGATTTTAGATAACTCAAATATATTGACTGCCAATGACAATCCCCAAGTGTTATAGGTATATTTGCTCTTGGCCCTTGAGCCATTTCTCACAAAATCACATGTATGGAGTTCGTATAGTACCAAATTTTCTTTGAGACACAACGTGTTACATATAGAAAGAATGATTATTTTAATAATTCATACATGCGTACATGTTTTGCCATCGGGGCCCGACTAATCTATATGGACACGGTTAATTCGATCGTTTGTCCCATTACAAGGTTTCCCTTTTAAGACCCTTTGACATGAAGTAATTTTCTCAAAAATATAACCCCCGAGCGTGCCCCCCATTATTCGAGGTTGATTGAAAAGACACGTTGGATACTATTGAATTTTCCTCAGCTAGCACATAATTGTTTCCTCGTTAAAAATCTTGCTGGAAAAAACCCAATTCATATAAAAATTATTCTAAGGAAAAAAGAGTGCAACACGTATTTTAAAACATAAAGTCTTCGTGTTAAAGCGTTTTCTCAACGTCTTCAATCGAACACCTACAATAAGTTAGTATCAAATACAGATGGAAAAGGGATAAAGTCATACCTTAGCAATAATAGTGTTTTAGTAATGATATATTCCAATTGTTTGGCAATTGTTCGCCCTGCATTGTGCCAAATTTGTAAGATCCTTTCCGATGATACCAAGGACTCGCTATGGTCCTTCCCAATTTGGTCCTAGTTTCCCTTCATTTGGGTCTCGAGTTTTGAGGGTTACTTTCCTTAGAACTAAGTCACCGATTCTGAAGTGGCAAAAGTTGGCTCTTCTATTGTAATATCTCTCAAATCTTTTCTTCTATGCCGCCATCCGAACAAGCCCAACTTCTTGGTTTTCATCCAATAGTTCGAGGCTAGTATTCATATCCTCGTGGTTTGATCTTACATTGCATGTCGAAATCTGACACTAGGTTTCCCGACCTCGACAGGAATTAAGGCCTCAAAGCCATATACTAAGGAGAACAGGGTTTCCCCCGTGATGGACTTCGATGTCGTTCGATATGCCCAAAGTATTTAGGGTAAAACTTCTCTTCATTTCCTCTTAGAATTGTTCAACCTTTTCTTGATGTTTTGAATGATAGTATTGTTCGTCGATTCGGCATGTCCGTTTCCGCTTGGGTGATATGGTGTTGATAAGATCCTTTTTATTTGTGTTCTTCAAAGAACTCCATTTCCTTGCTGCTAATGAATTGCTTTCCATTGTCGCATACGATTTCAGCAGGTATCCCGAATCAACACACTATGTGGTCCCATATGAAGTCTATAACTTCCTTTTCTATGACCTTTTAGAAAGCCTGTGATTCCACCCATTTAGAAAAATAGTCAATCATAAACAAAATGAATTTATCTTTACCTGGGGCCACTGGCAGAGAGCCGATGATATCCATCCCTATTTCATGAATGTCCATAAGGATAAGACTTAATGGAGTTGCTCTCCGGGGTGATGGATCATCGGTGCAAACCTTTGACATATATCACATTTTCAATAAAAAAAAACTCCTTAGTGTGTTTTTTCATGTTATCCTTGTAGTACCCTACTCTGATAATTTTATGAATCAAATATTTAGCGCCGGAGTGGTTCCCACAAGTGCCTTCATGGACATCTCGTGAAACATATCGGTGTCCCCGCCCCTATACATACCATCAATGGTCCGTTGAATGTTTTTTTATATAATATTCCATCTTCATCCAATGTGAATCGAGAAGCTTTGGTTAGAAGGGCCCTCGATTATTTAAGGTTCGACGAGAGCTCTCTGTTCTTCAAATATTCGATATATTTATTCCTCCAATCCTAGGTCAAGCTTGTGGATTTTAATTCGGCTTGACCTTCCTCAATCGCAGATCTTGATAGTTGGACGATAGTCCCTGGCCAATCTCGTCGTCCTCAACCAATGACCAAAAATTTGTAAATGCATCAGCCTCACTGTTTTGTTCTCGAGGTGCATGGTCTAAAGTCTACTCCTTGAAGCGATGCAAAGTCACATGTAGCTTGTCCAAATACCTTTGCATTCTATGACTTTGAAGCTTAATTTTACTTGGTTCACCACCAATAAAGAGTCTGACTTGGCTTCAATGACTTCCTCCCCCAAGCTTTTAGCGAGCTCGAGACCTGCAATCATGGCCTCGTACTCGGCCTTATTGTAGTCAACTTAAGTTTTGATACACTTCCTAATAGTGCTACATGTGGGTGGATTCAAAATAATGCTTAGCCCGGACCCTTCACATTAGAAGCACCGTCTATGAAAAGGGTCCATACCCTCCGACGATGTTCCCGATTTTAACAAGAGTTTATTTCAACTTCGGCCACGAGGGTTGGCGTGAAATTGACCACGAAGTCCACTGAAATTTGAGACTTGATAGTTGTTCGGGGTTGATACTCAATATCGTACCCACTCAATTTGAAGACTCATTTGGCCAATCAACCCGAAAGTTCGAGCTTGTGCAGAATTTTACGAAGTGGTAAAGTGGTTAACACACATATGGGGTGACATTGGAAATATATTATTAAATTTCTAAAAGCGATTATTAGTGCAAGTGCTAATTTCTCTAAGTGTGGATATCTAGTTTCTGCTTCTCCTAAGGTTCAGCTTACATAGTAAACGAGAAATTGCATACATTGGTCTTCTCGATCTAGGACACCACTTACCGCGATTTTCAAACCCACCAAGTATAAGTAAAGTTTCTCATCTTCCTTTGGAGTGTAAAGCAGTGATGGGCTCGACAATTATTGCTTTAATTCCTCTAATGCTTGTTGGAACTCCGGGGTCCAGGTGAAATCGTTCTTCTTTTTTAGTAAAGAGAAAAAATAATGGCTTCGATCCAATGACCTCGAGACAAATAAACCTAAAGTAGTTATCCATCCAGTTAGCCTCCGTATAGATTTTACACTATCTATGATGGCGATGTCCTCGATGGCATTGATTTTATTGGGATTGATCTTGATCCCCCAATTTGAACCATGAAGCCCAAAAATCTTTCCCAAACCGACCTTGAAAGCACATTTCTCAGAGTTGAGTCATGTTATATTTCCTCAAGATCTCGAACATTTACTGCAAATGGGCCAAATGGTCCTCTGTGCGCTGGGACTTAACTAGTATATCATCAATATAAACTTCTGTTGACTTGCCTATTTGTTTTTCAAACATCTTATTTACTAGGTGTTGGTAAGTAGCTCTTACATTTTTTAGCCCAAAGGGCATTACATTATAATAATATGTTCCATACTTGGTGATAAATGAGGTACTTTCCTGGTCTCTTGGGTTCATCTGAATTTGATTGTACCCGGAATAGGCATCAAGAAAGGTAAGGATCTCGTGGCCAGCTGTGGCATCGATCACGCGATCAATGTTAGGCAGTGGAAAAGAATCTTTAGGACATGCCTGTTCAATCATTGTAATCTACACGCATCCTAAGTTTGTTCTCTTTTTTGGGGACTACGATTGTGTTGTCTAATCATTCGGGGTATTTCAGCTCCCGGATGGACCCTATTTTGAGAAGTTTTAGTTACCTCATCCTTTATCAATGTGTGCTTTACTTCGGACTGGGGCCTCTTCTTTTGTTTCACCGATTTTAACCCGGGGCCAAGGCTTATCCGATGTATTGTTATCTCTGGTAGGATCCTGATCATGTCTAAATAGGACCAAGCAAAACAATCTATATTATTAATAAGAAATTGAATAAGTTTTTTTGCTGAGTTTGGGGGCTAACCCCGTTCCCAGGTATACCTTTCGCCGAATATATACTCGATCAATATAACCTATTCTAGCTTTTTTACCGTTAACTTGGCAGTATCGGAGTCTTCAGGAACAATAAAGGTTTGAGGGGTTAGAAAATCCTCCTCCTCTTCTTCTATTTCCTTCTTTTTTGATTCGGTCGAGGCTGGTGGCTGTGATTGCAATTTGGTTTCTTGTGTACATTTGATGCCTGCCCTTTCTATTGATACTCGTACTACCTAATCGACCACAAACATTTCCTTTGTAGCATGTTGCTCCCCATACGGTATTTTCACATCGTTAGACGTTGAGAATTGCATAATTTGGTAGAGAGTCGAAGGAACAACCCTCATATTGTGAATCCATGGCCTTCCGAGCAGGGCATTATATATCATATCTACCTCGATCACGTGGAACTTGGTATCTTGAATGGTTCCGGCCACGTTTACCGGTAGAGTAGTCTCCCATTTACTCATTGTGTTGGCCATATCGAAGCCATTTAAGACTCGAGTTGAGGGAACAATTTGATCTTGTAGGCCGAGTTTATCAACGACCCTCGAACGGATCATATTCTCCGAGCTACCTGGATCCACTAAATCACGTTTAACTTGAACATTATTTAATAAGATAGAAATTACTAGAGTGTCGTGTGTGGTTGGGAAATTTCTTCTACTTCTTCATCATTAAATGATAAAGAGTCCTCGGGAACATAATCTCAGGTCTGTTTCTCCCTAGTAATTGATACCTTAGTACGTTTGAACACGAGCCCTTGTGGAATATTGACCTCGCCAACAATCATATGAATGAGATGTTGTGGTTCCTCCTGTTCATTTTTCCTGTTGGAGTCTCTGTCTCTGAAATGATTCTTGGCTCAGCGGCTAAGGAACTCTCGAAGATGTCCCTCATTGAATAGATAGGCTACCTATTCCCTCAATTACCTGCAATCCTCGATCTTGTGACCATGCGTGCCATGATATTTGCACATCAAATTTAGTTTCTTTTAGAAGGACATTTTGTATGAGTATGGGACATATAGTATCTTTGATCCTTTCGATTGGTGATACAATATTTGATTCATTGATGCTAAAGTTATATTCCGATAATCGAGGTGGCTCTCCAAGATCAGCGTGCTTATAAAACTGCTTCTACTCATAAGTCCTCGAGAATTTTGTTCTTGATCGTTTCTTCGATCATTACGAGAGGGATTGCATCCCGAGCCATTGATCCTTCGATCCACGGTATATGGTTGATATCGTTCACTATTCGAACTTGGTTCCCTATCAACATCTCTCGAGGTTTTAATTGCTAACTTGTTTGGATGTACTAAACCGGAAGGGGCTCCTAGTTAGTCGTCCTCGACCCTGATATTCGATTGATATCGATTGTGCACGTCTGCCCAAGTTATAGCTAGATACTCGGCCAAATTTTTATTGCAACTATCTTGATGCTATCGAACTCCGCTCGTTCAACCTTTGGGTGAAAGCTTGAACGACCAATCATATGTGACCGGTGGCAACTCCATGCGTTCTATTTGAAATCAGGATACGAACTCCTTAGCACTTTATTTTCCCTTTTTCTTATCTTAAAAACATCTGATTTTCTTGTTGCGGTCTTTATGGCCCTGGCGTGTGCCTTCGTGAAAGAATCTACCAACATAAAAATGAATCGTTGGAATTTGGCGGCAGATTGTGATACCAAATTATTGCTCCCTTTGACAAAGTTACCCCAAATATTTTCAGCAAAATGGACTCAATATCATCATCTAAGTCATTTCCTTTAATTATGTATGTGTACGAAGTGATGTGTTCATTAAGATCGATGGTCTCATTGTATTTAGGTATATCCGGCATACGGAACTTCTTAGAAATGGGCTTTAGAGGAACACTCTGAGGAAAAGGCTTCTGCACGAACTTTTCCAAATCCAAATTTTAAGATTGGGGATGCCCCCGGTATCTGATCAACCCGAAAGTTGTATGTTTCCACTTTTTTATCATTATCTTCAGTTTTCTTCATGTCTGACTTAGTTCTTTTGGTGAGATCCTCATGCATCTTCATAATTGTAGGATCGGTCCCTGATCAGTTACCATTCGACCTTTCCGGCACTGGCTCAGTACGGCGAGTGATTTCTGGCTCGGCCACACTCGGAGTTTTATGTTGACTTTGAAGCTATGCAATAGCGGCCTGCTGAGCCTATAGCACCTCGAATATTACCTGGAGACTAACTCCCCATCTCCTACGCCATGTGTTGCTTGACCACCAAATCAGCCTTCCCAGCACACACTCCCTTCAGGGTCCGCACCTAAATCTGCATTCATAGTAATGTGCAAACTAATATCGACTGGATCGACGGCCGGCACTCCCTCGAGATTAGCCGGTGTCACCCCGTCTCTTGGAGTTATTATGCTGTCATTTTCTCCATGAAATCCAAGACCATCATCACCATGTACATGTGCGTTTTGTGTGAGTTTGACATGCTTTAACCTGAGAACAAAATTCTTGACAAGAACAAGTGTGAAAATAACGTGTGTTATCAGAATCAGCACTGGAACAATCATTATTATCCTTAGCCCTACGATGGGTGCCAAACTGTTTACTCTTGTGGCTTTAAAGATATAATCCAATACCAACTGATAAACAAGGAATTAAATAGATAAATTGGAGAATGAAGTAAGTCAAACCAGTGCACAAGCTATATTTCGACCTCGACCTATGACAGTCTCGAGGTGGGATAGTAAGAACAGTGAATTATAAGGCAACTCTGATGAGTAGTAAGCAAAAAAGTGATGAACATATATTTATTATCAATGAACCGTGTGTTACAAATGAATGGGCTCCCTTTTATATAATAGAGGAGTCCTAAATAAAGTACACTTCTAATTAGAGTAGGAAATCATATTGGACACTTGTCTAACTGCTAAGGACCAATTCGCTCCAAAATTTACGTTGTGATCTTCGATTGATTGGCAGTAACTAACTCTTTCTGTTACTAAATCATACTGGTATTATCTCAAAGTAGGCCTTGTTCCAACCTTGGCAAATGATATCAACCTCTACCTCGATATTGGAAAGTAGGTTCGACCTCGAGCTCGGTGTCCTGGCTTCCCGACATGGTATCACCTTTTCCATCGAAGAACGGAATCATATGGCCCCGATTTTCACCGAATACATAGTTATATTTGTAATAACTTAGAAAGCAATCATAACTCTCTTTTAGCCTGTTTGGCCAAGCTGCAAAAATCAGCTTATTTTCAGAAATATTTTTTCTCAAAAGTACTTTTGGTGAGAAGCAGTTGTGTTAGGGTAATTAATTTGAAAAATATTTCTGAACAACAATAAATGTTTGATCAAGCTTTTAAAAACTACTTTTAAGTGTATTTTCTCAAAACTGCTTTTCAAAACTACTTTGTCTGTTTCTCCAAACTACTTCTACTTCTCTTCAAAAGTACCTTTTTTTTTTTCCAAAAGTTTGGCCCAATATATTAAATTTTTTTTAAAAAAACTTAGTACTTCTAACATTGGAAAAACTTGGCCAAACAAACTATTGAATAGCTTGTAATTTGTTTTCCATCACTTAGAAAAAGAAAAACACAAAGGTGATGAGGCTGCAAATGGCAATATGAAAGATTTGATTTGTTGTCTTAAGGCTAACTACCCAACAATGGCATCACTATTGAAGTTCTAAACTTTGTCATGAAAAGCACACATTTTACATTCTAAAGACACCAATAGTCACACTCCACACAGCCTTTTAATGCACATATTAAATCATTTTCCTTCGGAAAGATGATGATGTATGCATTGTCTTATTCATAACTTGTCTCTTGGATAATACTTTTACTGAGAGTTTGCCTCTTACCCCCACCCACCCCTTTTTCGATGCCACATCCATTCAACACATGTGATTATTAGGTCTCTATTTCATATTGATTTTGTTTTCTTGTTTTTATATGTTTTGCTAATAGTATAGTAGTATCATACTTGCGAAAAGATTTTGGCTATTTTTTTTCGAAAAAAGAAAATATTTGTTCATGAAATATGATTAATTTTTGAAAAAAAGTAAAATTCCTAAAAATTAGTTTACGGTAATTTTTGGGTAAAATTTTTTCTTCCACTCATAAAATTTAAAAAAAAATTAAATAAAATGCATGTCTAAACACAACTTCAATTTTTTAAAATTAGTTTCTAACACAATTTCAATTCTTTTATTTTTTCAAGTTTCAATCAAAATATTTGTCCGAACGCTAGCGTAGTAACCTAGCAATTAACAATACGTGGTAGAATGGTGGGTCTATGGAATTGGAATCAAATCCATGTATATTGGGATACAATTAAATAAATAAAAGTATATTTTTTCACATAATTTAAGATAGGATGATATTGTCACAAACTCAACATGGTATTAGATCATACATATGTCATGGATTCATGAAACGAATCAAAGCATGCACGTGAGGAGAGAGTTGAGATATAATTAAGTAAATAAAAGTATATATCGGACAACCAACTAGCATATCAAAATTCTAATTCTCTATAGAGAAGTCCGTATTTTCTCAATCAAGTTTATTAATTTGAATAGACCAATTGGTTGACACGAGTATATAAGTCATCATGTTATACCGTTGAAATTACTTAAAACTTACAAATGAGATAACTATACAATTCAACTATATATAATGCCATACTATTGTAACATTTCACTAAAGATCTGTGGGAGATTTTTGAACTCCATGTAAATAAATGAACTCCATTTGAAGTGTTCAGAAGTTTCAATGTATTCAAATAATATGGAAGCTCAAGTATTGTCCCCTGAATAAATCTTGTCAATAATTGCTTTCATGATGTTTTACCTTTGAGTAGCAATATAAGAAAACAGACAAGGCAATAATGATTAAATCTCTCATGAATTCGTGTCCACTAGAGTGTATTCTTATCCAATATTAGGTTTCAACTTTCTTGGAGCCACACAACACGTTTTCTTTTTTAGTACCTTTGTCATTTTTGGTGAACTATAGGACAAACGAGAAGGATACGTTTTCAAATATTGAATAGGGAGCAGACCATCTTTTGTGTAAAGAAAATTAAGCAATAATATTATTTTCTTGGGGAAAAAAAGTGTGACATAAATATAAAAGAAAATGAAAACGAACCTAATAATAACTTAAACTACGAGATTGGTAGTGTAGCTTAGTGATGCGTGCAGTTTCACACAGCATCAAGGTTTCAATCATATGAAAGATTGTCCACTTTTCTCTCTCTCTCTATATATATATATATATTAGGTGTGTACAAAGGAAATCGACAAACGCCACCAATTTGTTAATCCGAGTCAAACCGAGAAAAAACCAACTATGGTTAGTTTGATTTGATTTAGTGTTGGAAAAAATAACCGACCATTATTAACCAAGGCCGGACCTAGAGCATAGAATACGGGTTTCTGGGAACCCAATAACTTTTCTAGTAGACCCTGTATTTACAGTAAGAAATTCACTAAATATTTGTAAATATCTAATTGTGAACCCGATTATTATTGCTTATTAATCTAAAATTACGGTAGGAACCCATAAGTTTCAATCCTGGATCCGCATCTGACCATAATTGGTTTGGTTTGCTTTTAACTGAAGAAAGTAAAATCGAAACCAAACCAACCCGACATTACATATATAAAAAAATTAAATTTATTTAATATATAAATATACTTATTGTGATGTAATTTATAAATATTTTTTAAAAATTTCATAATTATATATCTAATTAAGGTAATATTTCAAGGTTGAACGTAGAACTTTTGAATGTTCCAATAAGTTTTATAGTCATTAATATTAGCAAATTAAATAATGCTAACAAAAGCCTGTACCAATCAAATCAATACAAATGCAAACACCCAAAAAACTCAAAAAATTTAAAAATCCGAGAAAAATCGAGATTGAAAACCCTAAGTTTTATTGGTTTGATTTAGTATTTAGATTTAATAACGCGATACAATTGGTTTGGTTTGGTTTGGTTTGGTATATATATAATTACCAAAATCTTAAGAATGAGACACAACATGTTCTTCCACTTGTGAACCTTCAAGAGGATGATCAATTCTTCTGATCTCTCCATAAACCCAAGATATTTTTCTTTGACCATCTCAAATCTAAGTCTTTTCCACACAAAAAAAAAAATGTTCTTTATATTTGCAAAAAGAGGTAAAAGACATGTCCAACTCATCCATCTCAAAATCTTCCTCTCTGCACTTTAATCGTTATTTCTTTCATTTTAGTCTTTCACAAAATCTAAACGTCAAAATAATTCATACAAAGCTATGCACCTTGCTGCCTTTTCCATCACTAGAAGACAACCTTTTTTGTGCATGAATGTACCATAATCTTAAAGCTAAAGAAAAAATCTAACAGCCTTTGTTTACTCATCAATCAAATCCCTTTTCTTTTGCTCCATGAAATATGCTTTGTTAGATCTTTGTCTGGAAACATATAGAATGCAAAGATCTTGATGAGTTGATTCATTATCTTAATTGGTAACTTTTTTCCAAGACATGTTGCATCGTTTTGAGCAATGTTTGAATTATGTTTTCTTTGACTTCTTTACCACATAAATCTAAAAAAAAACACTTAACCACTCATATTATCTACTAAAAATAGGTTGGATAATGAATTAAAGATGGATCAAGTATGGATAAGAACTATATTATCCATTTAGAAAATGGATAACCAAACACAAACTTTTATATTTGTAAAACCTCAGATTGGGGATTCCTCAAGTTAAGGGGACAAAAAAAATTCTCAAAAGTGATCATATGCAAGAAGTCAAGGATAATATGGTTAACCATATTATCCGCCGCCGGTAACCCATTTTTTATCCATATTAAATATGAATCAAGTCGGATAATTTAGAGAAAACTACCCTCTATAGCCCCTCAAAATTTTAATAGCCCAAGTTTTGTCCTACTTACAAAAAATGGCCCTTCGGCCCAAAAATATTTCATATAGTAGCCGAAAGGAAAGAGTCATATAAGCGCATGTAGCTCAGTGGATAAAGTGTTTGTCTCCTATGTTAAAGGTCGCAGGTTCGACACCTGCTTGGCGCGATAGAGCAACCTTTTTTTTGCAATGTATAAATATTGTATCCTAAGTTCGACAGTGTATCATTGATGTATATTGAGCGAGTGTATCATGTATTTTTGTATAGTGACAGTTTTTTGTATATATTTTATATAGTTACATCTATTTTGTATATATTTTGAATAGTTACATCTATTTTGTATATTTTTTATATAGTGACAGTTTATATTGTTTATTTTTTGTATAGTGACAGTCTATTTTGTATATATTTTGTATAGTGACAGTCTATTTTGTATATTTTTTGTATAGTGACAATCTATTTTGTATAGTGACGGTCTATTTAGTACGTATATATTTTGTATAGTAAAAGTCTATTTTGTATAGTGATAGTCTATTGTATATAAATTGTATAGTCATAGTCTATTTTTGTTTCAATACTACTAATTCACTACTAAACCAAGCCTATATTTTGTATAATGATAGTCTTAGTCTATTTAGTTTCTTTTCTTTATAATGACAATCTATTTTTGTATATATTCACTATAGAACTTTTTTGGACTTTTTTTTTTTGGTAAGAAACTTTTTTTTTTCCTCCCCAAACTCCACTAAGTGGGATTATATTGGGTTATTGTTGTTATTGCATTAAACTTTGACACAATTATTCGTTATATTTTTATCAGAAAAAGATCAATAAGAAATATCAGGTTCGCGATGAACGATTAGCACTTCATTAGATCTACTGTATTTATTTTGCATCGAGTTTGTACTTTGAATGAAGCTCGTTTAAGGTTTGTTCACTGTTTTACATAACTCTCTTTAACTTTGCATCTACAGGTGGCTGAAAGGGCTTTGTTCCTTATATTGTATTGTATTGTTATTCCAAAATAATGTTTAGTTTTATTATATATATTTTTCTTGGCGTAAAAGTAGACTATCAATATTATCATTTTTATAATTTACTTTATCATTAAAAAAAGACAAAAAAAAAAAAAATATAATGAAGTTAAAATATGTCAAAAATAGGTAAAGTTTGATTTACAAACTGCCCCCACTAATCACGTCCCCAACCTCATTTTTCCCATACCTCGTGATTTACAAGTTTCTTATTTATCAACTTTACAACGAATTTCGGCAGAATTCCCTTCCTTGGAGAAGAATGCAAGAGGCCACTGAGGAAACTGTGCAGTGGCCTTGGTCTAGCCATTTAATTAGTTTTGGGCTATTAAATGTATGATTTATTTTGTGGCTAGTTTTTGTCATTAGTTTTTTCCGGATGGCTACAAATGAAGTTTGCTCGATAATTTATCCATTTTTTTTCATTACTCGTTTTCGACCCAAGCTATATCCAACATGACCCGCCTGTTTCCCACTCCTATTCCAGCCATATTTCCTTTGAGTTCAATGGACAAATTAGCTATTCAGTAAGCAAGCCTTCCAATATTTGAACTAATCCCACAAATTTAGATAAACTTATCTATTCCACACAGGAACTGCTGAGACAAAAAAAATTCAGATGCGACTTTAGATATTGATTTCTTAATCTTTTGAAAGAAATTCACATATTCAGTCTATGTTAGACAATACAACAAATAACAAGCGGTTAAAAATATTGAAAAGTTTAGAGAATCATTAAGGAGAAATTGTTGGACTCCCCAATATAGTGACAAAGGAAGTAACATATTTCCATTGACAATATAGAGATTTCACTATTTCAGTAAGCATAACTCCACAAGTTAATACATACCTGTTATAAGAACATTTACGTAGTCTCCTCAACATTTTTCGATATTTAAAACAATCTACTGAACATCTAAAAATTGACCATATTCTGTAAAGATTACCAATTTTATTTTCTTCAGGTCTAGTCCAATTTGCTTTATTATTGTATCTTGCTCTGGCATTAGAACATCAGAACTGCTATTTCAACATGCATTTCTCAGTCACAGATGATCTAGACTTAATGTTAATGGTCGAATACTACTACAGGCATTCCCGGTATGATGTGAAGTTTCATATGCTTTCACATTCATTACTTTTAGCTTGCCGGCGAGCAACTCATGTAGTCGGACAACATTAGCAACTTACGACTTTAGAGATTAAAAAAGTGCTTAGAACCAGCAATTGACATTTAAAGATTCATTCAACAGAAGTATAAGAGGCTACAGCAGGATGCAAATTTATAGGTTGTAAGACAGGTAAATACATTAATATATCACATTTTACAAACAATTCAGCAGATGAACTCAACTTTTCTCTGCGTTTAAATATTGGCAACTACCATGAGAGAGTACTTATATAGATTATAAAAAGGCCTGCATTTTTCTTACAATGCTCTCAGGAGAATGATCAAAATGAATATAACGCAAATTATTGACATTTTATAATATGATTAACAGGTTGACAACAGCTCACTCTATCTGACAAGCGCCGATATTCCTGTAGTAACAGGTCAAGAAAACCTCACGCTCGTATACCTGCCCAAGACATCTAACTGTCTGTTCTGGGGTTGCAGGATCATTAATTATATTCTTCAAACTGACTTCAGTTTAGGGACACAAGTACATACATTTATCTTCCAGGAGATGCAAACCTTGATTTACTTCTACATCGATTTAGAATTGGATCCTTTGGTGGTGATAAGTTGACTGCCTGACGCATAATCTCTGCAGTACACATCACAAAAAAATCATATAAATCAACCAGAATAAACCCAAAAGACCTTTTACTATAGCATAAAAGCATTTGCAGAAAAACATAATTAAATTGATAGAGTTAAGACTTCCTCGGAAATACTAATGCAAGATCGGAAAGAATTTGACCATTACCAGACTATAGTCACCAGTGAGCAATTGCAGCAATTGACAGGAGCAGGGGCAACATGTGAAAAAAATTATACTCTAAGAAAAGTGGCATTGTTTTACCCCCATCATCCCATTTTTATTTTACCTGGGTTAACTTTCAGAAAGTTTAATTGAAAACAAACGAATTATTATATCGAGGTTGATTGGCATAGCTCAAAGTTACTGTCTGAGAGGCAAATCTTGCCGTTTAGGCAAGAATTCATATATCACAAGCAACTTAGGTCAAATATAATCCCATAGGAGTATAAAACATGGAAAACTCCGATGACAAGGAGCTTATCAATCACATAACTAAAACTTACTAATTGCTCCTTGCAATTTTTCTGAATCAGTAAGGACGGACAGCAGGAAGTACAGGATAAGAGAAGATTAAAAGAAGTTAAGATGACTACCACAACTTTAATCACCTATAGCAACCGTTAATCAGTTAATCAGATCACTGTGGAGGAACAGAAGTACATGGTAAGATACAATGACACGGAAGAGGTTCAACAAATCAGTGGCTCAGATCCATGCACGTCATTCCGCATGACATTGAGCCTTATAGAGCTTTAGCTGATCTTGGAAAACGGGGGTTGATTTTGGGCGAATAACTTTGATTAGTACAATACGATAAGCCTTCAAAAAGTTCACCCTAAATAATCTTTTTTTTTTCATCAGTCAAAGAATTTCATTACTCCATAAACACAAAGTTGGTGTGAACTATTATGCACAAGATACAATAAGACTTTTCTTGAGACAGTTTCCCCCGAGCAGTGTGATCAAAGGAAAGCGCAAAAAAGATCTAAGGTATGTTGGGGCTTTAAGCGCAAAGCGCAAATAAAGTGTGGGCTTTAATGATGAAAGGTGCAAATGAAAAAAAAACTACAAATATATACGTGTAGTCCAAGACTAATATCTATAAGCATAAATACCAAATATATGGACAAAGATGTTGAAGACATTGTACGATAAAGTGAAATATCAATTGTTTAGTGTCGTATCTTCCTGATTACGCTCCGTTAAGTACTTAGTCATGTATCGTGTCCCACATCGGGAAGTAGATACCTATTATTACGTAATCACTGTATATAAATAAGGTTGTACAACACTTTAATTAATAGAATAAGATTTTCTCTTGTGCTTTCTCACATGGTATCAGAGCAACCGTAAGAAATTTATCGTTGTGCATAAATTCCAGTGACTCCGGGAAGAGAAAACAGTCAACTGAAAGTCCTTTTTCCAACAAAAACAGGTCTGTCCGCAAGAACCATACTATCTGTCAGTGTTGTGCAAAAACCAACACCACTAGGAAGTAGATTAGCGCTCGACGACCAATCCATTAAAAATCTCCGGCAAAAAAGGCAGCATGCGCCCCCGGGTGTTGCCGGGAAAATTTCTCCGACGAAGTTCCGACGCCCATGCACCGGCGCATGAGGCAGTTTCCGACCAAAATTTGGGAAGACTCCTTCAGGGCAGCGTCTTCTCCTTGCAAATCCAAGCATACCCATCCAATTAAATCAAATTCCGACCACTGTGAACAGTGATTTTACCAGCATAACAATAATTTCCAGAATCTTTTTTTTTTTGCTTTTTCGATGTAACATTGTAATGGCATTCGTATTAGAAGCCTTTAACTCACAATCAATTGGATCCAATTCATTGAATCCAATCCGGATGGTTTCTTTATCGAATTATATTAAGTTCCTTCAGTACAAAGCATGTCAACAGATATCTTCAGGATAGCTTTTGTTATTCAACCAGATAGTAGTGTGACTTGTGTCTCCCAATCTTCAATAAATCTTGGGTCATTGATTCAGGTGCATCTGATCATATTTCTGGTAACAAATCTCTTTTCACTACTATTTCACATTCTCAATCTCTTCCAATAGTCATAATGGCCAACGGATCTCAAACCTTGGCAACTGGAATAGGTCAAGCAAGCCCACTTCCTTTCTTACCTTTAGATTCAGTTTTTTATGTTCCCAATGTCATAGCAGCTAGTCACTTAGCCAAATTACTTAAATGCGTTGTTTTATTTCTTGATGACCTTTTTTTATACAAAAACGCAGTACGAGGTGGATCACTGATATCGGGCATGAATCCGATGGACTTTATTACCTTATCCTTGCAAAATCACATGTACTCACATTTTGTCTTCCTTCGATAACTTGTCTTGTTACCGATTCACCAGATTTATTACGTAAACGGTTGGGAGAACCCAGTTTGTCAAAAGTTTAGAAAATGGTACGAGGTTTATCTCACTTGTCCACTTTAGAGTGTGAGTCATGTCAGCTCGGTAAGCATACCCGCTTCTATTTCCCTCGACGTCTTGATAATCGAGCATACTCACCTTTCACTTTAGTCCATTCATATGTTTGGGATCCTAGTCGAATCAGTTCTACCTTAGGATTCCGCTACTTTGTTAGTTACATTGATTATCATTCCAGGTGCACTTGGATATTTTTGATGAAAAATCGGCCTGAGTTGTTTTCTATTTTTTAAACCCTCCACGTTGAAATACAAAATCAATTTGGGGTTTCTATCCGCACATTTCGCAATAATAATGCCCTTGAGTATTTGTCTTCCCCATTTCAGCAGTTTATGAAGTCTCATGGGATTATTTATCAAATATCTTGTCAGTACACATCTCAAAAAAATGGAGTAGCTAAAAAAAAATAGACATCTTATTAACTGCTCGTACCCTACTCATACAAATCTCATGTTCCATTGCATTTTTTGGGGATGCAGTTCTTACATCTTCCTATCTTATCAATCGTATGCTCAGTTATCCAGAATCAAGTTCTATTATTTGTCATGTTTCCCCCACTTACCTATGTTCTCTCTTCCAACCCCCTGTCTTTGGAAGCACGTGTTTTGTTCATAACCTTACTCCAGAAAAGATATGTTAGCTCATTGTGCTCTTAAGTGCATATTTCAGGGTTACTCGAGAACGCAAAAGGGGTATTGATGTTATTCTCCTGACCTCCAGCGGTACCTTATGTCCGTTGATGTTACCTCTTTTGAAACTCAATCAACTTCATAGGTCTAGGTAATCACTTAGATATTTTTAAGGTGCTACCAGTTTCATCTTTGGAAATTCAGTCACTATCTCCCATTCATCTTCCTCTACAACTCCAGCTCCACCACCTATAGCTCCAATTCCACCTCCTAGTCCAGTTCAACCTTCTGCAACTCCACCACTCTTGGCTTATCATCATTGTCCACGTCCAGCATCAAGCCCAGGCGATTCACGTCCTGCATCAAATTCTGCACCTACTGTGGACTTGTCTCTTCTTAGTCAACCAATTGTACTCCACAAAAGTGTACGATCCACACCTAATCCTAATCCTCATTATGTCGGTTTAAGTTATCATCGTCTATCATCTTCTCATTATGCTTTTATATCATCTTTGTCCACTATTTCTATCCCTAAGTCTACCGGTGAGGCACTATCTCATCCAGAAAGGCGACATGCTATGATTGAGGAGATGTCTGTTTTACATGTGAGTGACACTTAGGAGCTTGTTCCTCCTTCTTCAGGCAAGTTTACTATTGATTGTCGTTGGGTTTATGCGGTCAAAGTTGTCCCGGATGTCCAGGTTGATCGGCTTAAGGCTCATCTTGTTGCAAAAGGTTACACTCAGATTTTTGGGCTTGATTATAGTAACACTTTCTCTCCAGTGGCTAAAGTAGTATGTGTACGTCTCTTTTTGTCCATGGTTGTTGTACGTCACTAGCCTATTTATTAGTTAGACATTAAAATGCTTTTCTCCACGGTGATCTTGAGGAAAGAAGTTTATATGGAGCAACCACTTGGTTATGTTGCTCAGGAGAAGTCTAGTGGTCTTCTATGCTGATTGCACAGGTCATTATATGGTTTGAAACAGTCCCTCGAGCTTGGTTTGGTAAGTTCAGCACAGTTATTCAGGAGTTCGGAATGACTCGTAGTGAAGCTGATCACTCTGCGTTCTATCGGCATTCTACTCCCAATTTGTGTATTTATCTGGTGGTTTATGTGATGATATTGTTATTACTGCAATGACCAGGATGGTATTACTAATCTGAAGCAACATCTCTTTCAACACTTCCAGACTAAGGATTTGGGCAGAGAAAAGTATTTTCTAGGTATTGAGGTCACTCAGTCTAGCTCAAGTATTATTATTTCACTACGGAAATATGCCTTAAACATTCTTGAGGAGACTGGAATGATGGGTTGCATACATGTTGACACTCTTATGGATCCGAATGCTAAGGTTTTGCCTGGATAGGGGGAGCCTTTTAGAGATCCAACAAGATATAGGAGACTGGTTGGCAAATTGAACTACCTCACAGTGACTAAACCTGACATTTCTTTTCCGGTGAGTGTTGCAAGTCAGTTTATGGATTCTCCGTGTGATAGTTACTGGGATGCAGTTGTTCGCATTCTCGGTATATAATGTCACCTCCAGGCAAATGGTTACTATTCGAGGATTGAGGCCATGAGCAGATTGTTGGGTACACAAATGCTGATTGGGCAAGATCACCTTCTGATAGACGTTCTATGTCTGGATACTGAGTCCTAGTAGGAGGTGCTTTGGTCTCTTGGAAGAGCAAGAAACACAATGTAGTTGCTCAATCTAGCGTCGAACCCGAATAACGGGCCATGGCTAAGCTAGTTTGGGTCAAGTAGTTGCTCAAGGAGTTAAAATTCGAAGTAATCAGCAGGTGTGTGATAATCAAGCTGCTCTTTCATATTTCGTCAAATCTGATGTTCCATAAGAAGACTGTCACTTTGTCAAAGAAAAAATACTCTCAGGAGATATTGTTATAAAGTTTTTAAAGTCGACTGTCTCTTACTTGTTTGTATTAGTTACATCTGTAACAAGCTGGGTACAAATGATTTATGTACACCGGCTTGAGGAGGAGTATTAAGTAGTTAGTCATGTATAGTGTCCCACATCGGGAACTAAATACCTATTATTATCTAATCATGGTATATAAATAGGATTGTACAACACTAAAATAGAATAAGATTCTCTCCCGTGCTTTCTCACGCGCTCGTTAACAAGGAAAAGTATGCCTTACAGTCTTGATGACAACACATCGTTCAACATATTTTGAGTCTCGCTTCAACGCTTAAACGCGCTTTAGCCGCGCCTTTGATAACACTGCCCCGAAGTTTGACCAATTACCAACAAAATTTTTTCTTCCCACACCAAAAATAACTTTGGAATAAAAAGGATTTCTTAATGCTTTTAAGTTTTTCTAATTACTAAAAAATACCCGTCTATTTTTATCGTTCCAATGTTCCATATACTACAAAATAGAATATAGAATAAAAGGCAGTCTGGTGCACTAAGCTCCCGCTATGCGCGAGTCCGGGGAAGGGCTGGACCACAAGGGTCTATAGTACGCAACTTTACCCTGCATTTCTACAAGAGGATGTTTCCACGGCTCGAACCCGTGACCTCCAGATAACATGGACACAACTTTACCGGTTAAGCCAAGACTTCCTTTCTCCAAAATAGAATATAGAATGTTTCATAATAATGAGAAAGTACAAAGCATTAAGATACCTTTTTCATTCCATCAACTTTGTATTAATTTTTAATGACTAATAGTTTTCCTGATTTTCGCCAAACTCCAGTATACAATAAGTGTACAACTAACTTTTTTCATAAAACACTTAAAGTAGCACGCAATTGTACTCCTGTAACCAATCTAATAGCCTATTTGGCCAAGCTTCTAAAATCAACTTATTTTGAGAAGTGTTTTTTCTCATAAGTACCTTTAGTGAGAAGTAATTTGTGTTTGGTTATAGCCATACTTTCTATGTAGCCTTCGTTTCAAAAGGAATGAAATGGGTTCGAAGTTGAGAAGGGTCAACCTTCTAATTGTCGGTCTTAATTCCGACATTAATTTTTATTTTTTATCTTTCTGAAAATAAAATTGACAGTAGGTCAAAAACTACTCCCTCCATCCCATGTTATAGTGTTTGACTAGCCATGGAGTTTAAAAAATTAAAGAAGACTTTTGACATGTAATCTAACTATATGCAAAGTACCAATGTACCATATTAAATAAGTAGCAGTGAGAGTTCCACATGTATTTTCAATTGAAATAAGGAGAAGTGAGGATCCTAACAATGCGTGTAGTAAAATGGGGATGCTGAGATTAGATAGTGTCCAAAAATATAAAGATGTTACTATGTTGGCACAAACTAAAAAGAAAGTGTGTCACATAAAATCAGACAAGAGGAAGTATAACTTAATCTATTTTAAATTTAAGACATTTAATGAAAATATATATGGAATGTTTGTGGTCAAAGAATATGCCATATAAAGTGAAACAGGCGGAGTATTAATCACCTATTCCTACCCAAATAATGCAATTACATTAGTGCTCCTGCATACGCACAACTCTTCCATTTTTTTCACAACTTCTCAAATTAGAACCATGTCCACTCAACATATTCCTACCAAAGTTCGGCAAAGACATTGTCAAAAGGATGTGTGAAAGGAATATTGACGACCCTTGCGGCTGTGATCGAGTCAATCTGAAACTTTCTACAAGTTGAGATACAAAAAGCAACTTGCAAATCGGACTGTATTGAACACACGATGTCCTAGCTAATACAACTCAATGAAGCAATTGAAGAGTTAGAAATCTGAAATCTCTAATGACTAGCAAACAAACTATGACTTAGAAAGAGAAATAAGAAACCGGCAAACACATGCACTCCTAGTATAATTATCTCCGTTCCATCCTTTTTTTTGACAAGTGTCTCTTATCCAAATTAATTATTCGATTTCCTTTTTCTTCCCAATTTACTATATTTGATGCCACCCGTTCACCTTTTCATTTTCTACACTGTTTTACTCTAATTTGATGTTTCATTCAGACTTTATTCTCTTAAATTCTACTATAGTCAATAATATATTCTACATTTTGAGGCATGGAACAATAAAGCTAAAAGAAGTCAAAAATCAGCTGAATGGGGAAAAAGCTTCAACATATATGGACTGCCTGTCCGTATTAAGAAAAAATCCTCAAGCAATACTCCTCAAAATTAATTTAGTTATAAATCTTAACCAAGAAACAAAGGGTCCAACTTGCCTCGTTTCCTTTGCAACTCTTCATCAAGCTCTTCTTTCCACCTTCTTTGCCTCTCAGAGAAGCTTGCAGAAATAGCAGATAATTCAGTCTTAATACACGAAGAAACTGAATTTTGTCAAGAAGGAAGATTAGCACAAATGCATTATCTACCTTGAATTAACTGCTTCACGTTGAGAACCAAGAAGATCTTTCCATTCATTATGTCTCGGCAACTGAGCTTCCTGAATAGCTTCACCATTTAGGCCACCAATATTTGATATTCGTTTGGAATGAGTCACTGGGCTGGGAGCACAAGCACCTTCAATGGCAGTAGAGAGCCTTCTGCTAAGCATACGTTTTGGTGACCTGCTTTTTGGTGGTAAGTTTATGTTACTTGGAACATTTTCCTTGTTCCCAATGCCAACAGGACTCGGTGTGCTGGAAACATTCAAGGAATTGTAGAATCCTTCATATAGTGGTGTTTGCAGCTTCTTCAAGTCCATTGCCTACATCAGTTTACCAATACATAGAGATAAGACTGGAATTCCACTAAGGGGCCTCACAAGATTAGAAATTTAACTGAGATAACGTTATGGTTGGTTGCACTGTAAGAAAATAACATATAATGATCAGAGATAAGACTTTAACGAGGAGCATGCTCAAGTAGTGATTTACTTTATCTTACAAAAAAAAATCAAGTATGTGATAACATATGGCTGGTGATACCGTATAGAAATTTCACACTCTGGTGAATAGCTACCTTTTCATCAAGGAATGCCCTAATTTTAGACTCTGTCAATTCATCATCATCCTCGGCTGCAGATTGCCCACTTGGACATGTGAAAGCAAGATCCTCCTTGTACGACATGATGGGACTATTAGTGGGCTTAATAGTTGCTTGACCATAATGCAGGTTTGATTGACTTTTCGTCAACTCGGGACTTTCATCAAATTTGCATGGCCAATCATTATCAGGTTCACACATAGGGTTAAAACTCTACATTCAAAAACAAAAGAAGATGTACATTTTGTTTTCTCATTCATAATAACAAATTCTATACATAATGACAAAAGGAAACTGCACCTTATAATTAGCAGGAGAATGCAAATCTGAACTGCATTTCACAGATGCACCAAACATAAAATCATCATTATCCATCTGGCACATGTCATCATCAGAGTTTCCTAGTTTCCAGAGTGACTCTTTCCCTAAGGAATTCTCGGGATATACAGTGGAGCACCTCACAGTGCTAACACCACAAACATCTTTCAAACCATTGCAGGAAGCTCTCATATCAGGAATGATTCTGCAGTATCATAAGATCCTTAGCTTTTACTAAGATAGAGTTCATGAGTGATGAAAATAATCTACAGATATCCAAACATAGGAAAAATAAATGCTTACGAGGTCCTAACATCCATCCTTTGTGCCGCCATGTTTTCGGGGTTTCCCTGTTGATTGTCATATTAAACTTTGTTTTAACAAAAGTATGAAGAGGATTACAGAATGATGAAAAAGTTTATACAATCTCTAACCATAAAGGATGAGCGAAGAAAAGGGCGAGCTTCCTGATTTTCGCCTGTAACAAATGGATGCTGCACACAGTTACCAAAAACAAAGGTTCCATCAATGACAAGCTTTTTTATGTTTTGTACTGTTGCTAACCAGTAGGCTTTTCACAAGTCACTTTTATACATGCTAGTAATATATTAAGCCTCAGTCACCCCAACAAACCACAGATAATGTCAATCCAAAAAAAAATCAGAATTGAAGGACCAATTTCATGAATACCTGAAGCAAATTTGATGCACAATGCCTCAGGTGTGGTTCCCTGCCAGAACATCAAGTCAAAAAGTAAGAATAAGGACACGAAGGAAGACAGGTAATAATTAATAACTTGAGCAACTCTTTGCATATGCTGCCATGGAAATAATCCAGCTTTATGTCGAATTCCCTAGGAATTTCCCCAAGAAAGGGAACGCATACAGTTTAGATAGGGAATTACTGATAAGGTGGCAGTAGGGGGAAGTCAAGCAGAAAATTCAGACATACTTCTGCAAACATTTTAATAGGAAGTCCTTTGCTTCAGCAGAAAGATGCTCTGGAATGGGAGGATGGGATTTGGTTGTCCCTATATGGAAGAGAGCAGCAACCTGAAATAGTAATGTGTCAGGCACGAAGGTAACAATAATATTGAAATGTTCATGCCAAGTCACAATGTAATTAATAAAAGTTGATTGAAACCCATGCCTACCTCCTGATACTGCTGGCTCCAAGGAGGTTTTCCAGTAGCCATTTCGATGATAGTGCATCCGACACTCCATATATCAGCAGAGCTATCATGTTTAGTAGAACGCAATTAATGTGGTGTCAGAATTAAAAAATGTAGGGATGTGCAGAGCAGGAAAGGGAACAAACATCCAGTCAGAATAAAAGGCATTGTTTCAGGAGGCAAAGTGCTTCTCCAGACACTAGGACATTTGGGCACTAAAGGAGAAATTCAAATTTGTACTGTAAACTTGCATTTTATCAAATTTGAGTTACAAGGTTAAGCAAAAAATTCTTAACGACACAAAAAATGATTATTTTGTTGAAGGATCTCAATATTTATTTCCGGTGTTGTAAAGAAGGTCATGCATTACCATCTGTTTTTGCAAAATTTCCCAACTACTGCAATTTGGGAAAATAAACATTGACACTATTAACAATAGAGGAGAACGGGTGAATTTAACTGACGTATTCTGCTGGTGATAATTCATGTCCTATATGAGAAATGAGAAATCAATTGCAAATTTGCCTCTGCAACATTTATTTGAAGTGAATAATTTTTCTCAACATTATTTTGACAAAATTAAAGTGGATTTAATTCATTAATACTAACTGGTTAAGGAAAAATAGGTTGAATGTGTTTGTATTAGTTTTCGGGAGGATCAGATTGTTCAACAATCCAATCATCTGAGTACCAACTCAATCCTACTTAGGTTCTCTACTCCGAAGCTACTAGATGAAATTCCCACCATATGTATATATTGACACATGAGGGCACTGCTCTGTGGGTGCACAAGTAACCAGTAGAAAAAACTATATATACAAGATTACAGACGGTCCTATCAACAGTCCACACACGCAACTTAGAGATTATATATGAAATAACTCTACTCACAAGCTATGGCCAGTCTGCAGAATGACTTCGGGAGCCATCCAGTATGGAGTACCCTTCATTGACTTGGCACCAGTCATAGTAGCCTGAAGCAGTCAAGAGTCAGCTATAAAAGAATACTCCAACCAACGATACCAAAATAATAAGACAAATATGCCAAAAAAGTCCATACCAATTCAACAACCTTCTTGGATGCACCGAAATCAGCAAGTTTAATGCAACCTTTATTGTCAACAAGTATGTTTGCTCCCTAAATGAAAAAGATATTTCACCAAATAAAAAGAGCCATGGAGAGAGCATGCAGGAAAACGAGCTACATCTCATGAGAATATTTCGAGAAAAAAGCTACCTTAATATCTCTGTGCATAATTCCATTCTTATGCAAGTATTCCAACCCTAATAACAATTGCTTGGTGTACATTCGTATAACCTGATTCAGCACCCATAATGAGATTAAGAAGGTTAGGAAGCCACAGCACAGGCTGACAAGCAAATTTCAGTTAGCAGTTGCAGAAAATTAAGTCCATTTCGACAAACAAGAAGAGCTAGAAGTGGCAACAGATTGTTTCTCGAAATTGTAGTGAGAAAAAACAAAAACAACAGTACTTAACTTTTTCCTAAAGCTGACAGCACTTACAGATTCAGGGAAGGATCCAAATTTTCCCAGAAGTGACGAGATTGAGCCACCAGGAACAAATTCCAACAATATATTTAATGATCCTGCCTCTCTTGCAGTTCCCAGATATCTCTAAGGAAAAAAAAAGCACAGTCAGAAGAACTCTATCCACAACCTTATAATATTCAATATACAACAGAATTGCACTCACCACTATGTTGGGATGGGAGAGATTCTTCAATAGATTCACTTCTTCCTCAAGCTCTCTAACATGAGCCTGTTAATTACAAATACAGATCGGCTAATTGAAAGACAAAAGAAAAGAAAAAACTAGGAACCTTTGCATAGAACTAAACACATTTTGGTCCTTTAGGAGGTAAATTGATCATAGTAAACAACTGCTGCTACTACTACTCAATCACAAATTAACTAAAGTCAAGAATCCTCTATACACTGGTAAAAAAAATTATCTTTTAAGAAAATTGATCAAACTAGGTGAATAAATGAAGCAAACAGCTAAATAAAAACCACTTACTTGTGCTCGCTCTCTTGAAGCACCATTCATCGCAATCGAAACCTGCAATTGAAGAAAACCAAACAAAAAATAATCAAAATACAGCAAAAATCACAAATTTCTTTAAAAATTGAAAATTATTATACGAACAACATTACTAAACAACTGAAATAGCAAAATAACGAAAAATTCACCTCCTTTATAGCGAGTAACTCTCCGGAATCAACATTCATCCCCATATAAACCCTACCAAAAGCACCACATCCAATCATTTCACCCTTCCTCCACCGGATTGGCGGAGTGTCATCTTTCCGAGCCTTCGCGGGCAGCTCAGCTTTAGAAATAGACGGAAGAGCAGGAACATGAGCTTTCGAGAAGATTCCAATACTCGATTTGCGAATGCTCGAACCTAGTTTCTCAACGAAGCCTCCGAATCCGCTGCCGACACCGCCGGTATCGAAGTCTCCGGACTGCTTGAAAACCAGAGATCGGCGAACGGAGCCGATGAAATCCTGCATTGGAGAGAGATTTGGAGGAGCAAAGAGTGATGTTGTGTGCGTTAGGGTTCAGTGAATCGCATTTGATCGTTGGGAGTGAGATGAGAAGAGGGAAAAGTGATTGGGGGGGTAGGGGGGATTTGTTTTCAAAAATAAAATAAAGCTTCTTTTTTTGAATTTGTGCTCTCACTGTTCTTGGAGTTTGTGGATGTGTCCATCCGTATTTATGTACGTTTATTTACGATTTTACCCAACCTAACGGCATTTCCATTCGGGTAGAGACTCTTTGACTAATTTTTTCTTCTTTTTTTTTTTTTTTGTACTAAAAAGTTGATAAGATAAAAGGAAGACTAGATTATAAATAAACAAATTGGGGCTTTCAAATAAACAACTAAAATAGAAAATTTCTAACTCTATCTTTTTTGTTTATCATCTTCCTCTTTCTTTCTTTTTTTTCCCTAGTTATTTAAACTGTGAGTGAAAATAAGAGGAACAAGATGAGAGCAATGAGTTCTTAAAGAAAAAGGTTATGTTGCTTTTTGTTGTTGTTTAGCTGAAATAACCTTAAACAACTTGTGGGCGATAAGAATCTCGATAATTAGGTTGTTGTTTACTCGTTAAACGGTACAGTTAAATTCGATATGTTGTTTATGGTCAAGCGAACTGGTAAATAAATAAGATTAAAAGTAAGACTTAGTAATTAGCATTGAGGAAGATGACAAGCCTGACTCCAAGAACAGCGTCTCAAAGGACAGAAACGAGAATAATATAAAAAAGAAAATAAGACTGTTTAGTTGAGAGCAAAAACGAAATACAGCATATGATTTGCCAAGAATATTGTGCCCTACAATGGCTACTAAGACTGCTATAGTTATACATAGGGAAACAAGATCCTCGAATCAAGCCCTATTCAAATAACAATAAAGGAGCCATCAAAGATGCAACGGCATGTACGGGTGTTCACAGTTTGGTTAAAAATCGAACCAAACCGAAAATCAAACCAACCCGATTAAATAAACCGATTTTTTTTTGTTTTGGTTTGGTTTGGTTTTTAATTTTAAAAAACCGATGCTACTTGGTTTGGTTTTGGTTTTAATTAAAAAAAATCGAGAAAAAACCGAACCGAACCGACAAATTATATATAATACTTTTATAATTATATTTATGTAATTTTAATTTTTACAAATAACTTTAAGTATCTTTTATTAATGATTCCAGGTTTACCAAGAATACTAACTTTCTTTTATTCTTTAAAATAATCTGCCGCCTAACAAGTAAATATATTATTAATAATATATACTAGTACAAACGAAACAAAACAAAGACAAAATAAAAGCAACTTAAGCAAGTGTCAGATCTAGAAGTTCATATGAACTAAAGTACTAAACCCAACAAACCCCCAAAAGTCAGGTGCTTCTCAAAGTCAAATCCGGCCAGATTAATTCCAAATATCAGCAATTGGCGTGCAGATCTTAACCCAGCAGCTAACGTAACCTTCCTCTTGGTTGAATTTTTACCGTTTGAACTTCCTTATCTTGCATCTTGATGAGCTTGTGAATGAACTTGAATAGCTTCATTTCCATGAATTCTTATTTTTAAAGCTTCCCAATCTCGATATATTATTTGGATAGAGTAGATTTACCTATAATTGAACTAATTTTTCAGTTAAGATACTAAAAAATCATGCTTCTACAATCTCTAAGTAGCTCGATCTTAGGTTTACCACTCTTAGTCTTCAATGTCAAGAATACTAACTTTCACAAACTCTACATAAGATATTATTACAGTAAAATTTATATTGCATTGTGTTTTAATGTTTTGCTTCTTCTTTTTTCCAGATGGAGACAATAGAGGTTGAAGATCTTGAGATGACTGTAAAACAAACTCTAAATACGCCAGCACCAACGGTACCTCAGGTACATGGTAAAACTCCTAATACTTCTACTGTGTGCAATCCTCCTAAAAAATAAAAAAGAACTACTACTTGTGGTCAAGACCCTAGCCATGGAGGGAGTGGTAGGAAAACATCTGAAATTTGGGATCATTTTGCAGAAGTTATTGATAAAAAGGGTGATAAAATGGCTGAACCGAGGGCAAAATGCAAGTACTGCAGCAAAGACTTTGCTTGCCCTGGTAAGAATGGGACTTCTAACCTATGGGTACATTTAAATACAAGATGCGATAAATCCCCTTTCAAATTCGTTGATAGGACGCAATCAACACTGAAATTTAAAACTATTAAAGGAGGGGAAAAAGGAGCTTTGGAGAGGGTTGTTTATAATGTTGTTGAGGTTAGGAGGGCCATTGTTGAGTTTGTTATTCTTGATGAACAACCATTTAAAGTTGTTGAGGGGGAAGGTTTTAAAAGATTAATGAGGGTTGTTTTGCCTAATTATGAGTTACCTTCTCGCATCACTGTTGCTAGGTTGTGTTTGCAGATTTATCAAAAAGAGAAAGAAAAGCTTAAGAGGCTTATTAAAGGTCAACGTATGTGTCTTACTAGTGATACGTGTACATCAATACAAAATTTGACTTATATGGTCATTACTGCCCATTGGATCGATGATGATTGGATTTTGCAAAAGAAAATTCTTAACTTTTTTCAAACACCAGACCATAAGGGTGACACAATTGCTAAAGGAATTGAGGCTTGTTTGATAGATTGGGAGATTGATAACCTATTCACAGTGACGTTAGATAATGCTACAGCTAATGATGCTGCAATCAAGCACTTGAAAGGGAGAATTAATCATTGGAAAAAGTGTCATACTGGGAAATGAGTTTTTACATGTTAGGTGTAACGCTCATATTCTAAATTTGATTGTAAAAGAAGGGTTGAGTGAACAAAATGATTCTATATCTCGGGTAAGGATTGCTGTGAAATATGTTAAGTCTTCTCCTGCAAGATCTGATTCCTTTAAGTCATATGTTGATAAGGTCAAACTAGACACTCATGGCCTTTTGAGTTTGGATGTTGAGACAAGGTGGAACTCAACATATTTGATGTTAGATACCGCTCTAAAATTTGAAAAGGCCTTTTCAAGAATGTATGATGATGACCATAAGTACTTCAAATATTGTCTAGATTTGAGGGGAACAACAATGCATCCATCTTTCGATGATTGGCAAAATGTGAGAGTGTTTATCAAGTTTCTTGAAATTTTCTACCAAATCACTTTGAAATTTTCAGGAACTTTACATGTTACTTCTAACTCTTTCTTCCATGAGATCTTCAATCTTCAAAGCTATATAGTCAAATATTCTAATAGTGATGATTCTCTGTTGACTAATATGGCTAAGAAGATGAAAATAAAGTTTGATAAATATTGGGGAAGTTTTGAGGATATGAACATGTTGTTATTTATTGCTATTTGTGTTGGATCCTCGATACAAATTGAAGTATGTGAAGTATCTTTTTGACAAATTTTATGATCCTTTGCATGGAATAGAGAGGTCTACTAAAGTGATGGATGCATTATCTCATTTGTATAATCACTATAAGAATTCTCTTTCTGGAACTTCAAATGGAAATATTGGAGATCAAATTAGTGTGGCGAGTCAAAGTGGTGCAATACATGATTGTGATGTGCAATCACAATGGACAAAATTTCTTGAAGATGAGGTTAATGTAGATAATAAATCTGATCTTGAGAAGTATTTAATGGATGATTTGGAGATGACTAAGGATTTAAATATCTTAGTTTGGTGGAAAGCTTCGTCTAAGAGATATCCAATTGTCTCTAAGATTGCAAGAGATGTGCTTGCTATTCCTATTTCTACCGTTGCATCGGAATCAACTTTTAGCATTGGTGGTCGAATTCTTGACTGTTACCGAAGTTCTTTATCAACAAAGACGGCTGAAGCTCTTGTTTGTAGTCAACAATGGTTGCGGTCAACTTCTAAAGAATGCAAATTTGAAGATCTTTTAGAAGAAATTCAAAAACTTGAGATAGTTGAAAAAGGTAACTTTACATAGTTAACTTTGTGAATACTTTTATATTTTCATCATTTAATGTCTAATATGAATTTTTTTTTACAGAATATTCAGGCACTTCTTTGAGCATTGATTAATTCAGGAACTCGATTAAGGAGGATGATGAAATAGTGTGACAGTGTTCTGGATTATCTAGTTATAGTTTAAGTTTAAATATTCTGCAGGCTTTGTTTATTTGCATTATCATTGGCAAGCTTACTTGCTGGTATTTCAAAATAGTAGTAAATTAAAGAATTGGTAATTTTGGTATGGATTTGTTGTGATATAGTTGTAAAAGGATACACATTTTGTATGATTAAAAACCGTAAAACCGAACCGAACCGAACCGACTACAACCAAACCGATGGATATTTATTACATTTGGTTTGGTTTGGTTTTTAATAATGAAAAACCCGATTATATTGGTTTGGTTTTGGTTTTAACCTAAAACCGACCCAAACTGACCCGTGAACACCCCTAACGGCAGGCCATGAATACAAATATTCTCTTCAACGATTATCCATTTAATGTTAAAGAATATTCTTTATCGAATTCTATCCGATAACAAATATTCGATATGCTTTTATTAACCATGTTCCCTTCGAGGTCTATCCGATGTCAGTTGTAGTCGTCGTCCACGGTATTGGTTGTTAATTGAT